>RXID01022297.1:0-427272 GCA_005019695.1 Trichopus zeylanicus subsp. travancoricus | reverse complement strand
AACTTGCCATATTTTATGAACTATCATGATGTGTTACAGTGAACTTCAGTTAGTTCGTAATATGCCGATTCATGGTGATTGTACTCTTTCACATGGCAAGAAGGTTAGTACTAACATTATGGTGCTCTATATTCTCATTACCTTCGAAAGCAAGAACCTAAGTTCTATCAAGTATAATCAGGCTCTTTTTGTTTTATTTATTTGTTTATTTGTATTCTTTGAGGTTTGTCGTACCAATGTGGTCACAGTTGTTTCTTTGTTATGTAAATGATCTCCTTGTGTGAAATGCAATGCAGGTTTCTGAGGATGCACAACAAAGCAGCGTGACACCGCTTTAGATATCTGATCCGAGTTGAATGGGCTTTTCAACTAACATCCAATCCTATCTAACAAGTTTGAAGCACCAATCTGGAGGTCTGATGGCATCTTACCTGCTCACGATTTGGAGTTTGGTGGGGCTTAGTGAGTTCAGCATATTATGGTTGCGGTCTTTCACATGGCCAACACAGTATTTTACCTTCATCTTAACTTTCTTGATAATTGTAATTTATAAAAACAATTGGTGAGAAGCAAAATAGTGCTTAGATCACTGTAGACAAGACTCTTTGAACTGCTACCTTTTGTTAGTATGTTGGGGAGAAACAGGAAATGGAGAAGGAATCTCTGAGCATGAATTGATGTCAGTTTGTGAACTGCCTAGAAGTGGCGTCTAAGATATTATAATTGGACCTGACAAAGTTTACAGTTGACTATTTTATTGATTTCAATTTTGTCAAGAAAATTGTTTTTGCAAGGTATAGAGCATGGTTCGGCGTTTCGGCCGAAACCGAAACGTTTCGGCCGAAACGTTTCGGTTTCAACCGAATCCGTGCTGAAACCGTTAATATCGTTTCGGTTAGGGTTTACTGTTCATTACTGTTCATCTTCGCCAACGAACGCAGCGGGAGCGGGAGCTCGCCGGGCTCGAGCGTGCGGGCGGGAGCTCGCCGGGCTCGCGCTCGCGGGAGGGAGCTCTTCGGGCTCGCGTGGGCGGGCGAGAGCTCGCCGGGCTCGCGCGGGCGGGCGGGAGCTCGCCGGGCTCGTGCGCGGGAGGGCGGGAGCTTGGAGGGCGTCGGCGCGGGCAAGGAAGCGGGAGCTCGGCCGGTCGCCGGCGGGGTTGGGAGCTCGCCGGGATCGCACGCGGGGGCGGGAGCTCGCCGGGCTAGAGAGCGGGGGGCCGAGAGCGCGCCGGGCTCGCGCGCGGGGGCGTGAGCTCGCCGGGATCGCGCACATGGGTGGGAGTTCACCGAGCTCGCGCGCGGGCGGGCTCGAGCGCGGGCTGGCGGGCGGGAGCTCGCCGGGCTCGGGCGGGTGGGAGCTCGCCGGGCTCGAGCGCGAGAGCTCACCGAGCTCACGCGGGTTGGGGGGGCGGGAGCTCCAGACGGGCAGGCGGCCGGGTGAGAGCTCGCCGAGCTCGCGCGGGCACCAAGGGGGCGGCGGCGGCGGCGGCGGCTTGGCGTGAGCTCCGGGCGGACAGGCGGCCGGGCGGGAGCTCGCCGAGCTCGCGCGGGTTGGGGGGGGGTCGTGGGGAGGACCTCGCGCGACTTCATGTTCGAACCCAAAAACCCTGCGCTCTTACTAGTCTACCACCGTTCTCTCGTCTATCTCGTGCGCTCGCTAGCCTGACTCGCACTCCCGTAAGATGAGACTGACCTTACACTGGGACCAGTGTTGTCGCCAATTTAATTTCGACGTCCTTATCGGTTTCTGTCAGATATTATTTACGTACATAATATTATTCATGTAATTATTCATTATTTTTAAAAAAATTTAAATATATTATAATTTTTTAATTTGAAGTTAAAAAATAATTAAAATTAAATTAAATTAAATTTTAGTCAAAATATAATTTTTATTTTAGACCTTCGATATATGGTTATACTTCAAAACCGCTGCCATGAGATCGCGCAAAACTAATTGTTTTGATTCATATGCCCATAAATGCTCGTCCGAATCATTCAGGTACTAAATTTGTAATTCCACATCCAGATATTCCAAACTCAACCGATGATGATTATGATGATTAGTTATATTATCTTAGAATTTATAAATTATATACGTGTGAAATACATTTTAATGAAAAGTAAAATTTGCTTATGTTAATTTTTAAATTTCAATCATATTCATATCATTTCTTATATTTTTTTTTAATACACTAATATATATTAAAAGCAGACAATATCAGTGACTAACTATCAAAATTAATTTTAATTAGCTTAAATAATATTTGAAATTATTGTAAAATTAAGTATAAATTCATTCATAATTTTTTAAATTTTTTCAATTTTTTTCTAATATTTTATTATATTTTTAATTTGAAGTCAAATGACAGTCAAAATATAGTCAAACTCTGGTCAACGCCCAATTAATAATTTAAAAAATTCTTTCGGCCGAAACCGAAACGACCGAAACTGAAACCGAAACGGCCGAAACGGCCGAAACGTATCGGTTTCGGCCGGTCCCGAAACCGAAACCGAAACCGAAACTCTAAACCATGGTTATTATTATTATTATTATTATTATTATTATTATTATTATTATTATTATTATTATTATTATAACTGTTACTGTTATTATTAGTGTTGTTACTATTATTATATTTACTTCTATCATTAATATCACTATTCTTACTATATTATTATTACTATTATTATTATCGCAACTACTACTGCTACTATTGCTACAACCGTTATTATTATTACTATTAATATTACTGCTGTAATAACTACTACTGTTATTACTGTTATCACTAGTTTGATTGCTAGTACTATAACTATAGCTACTATAATTACTAATACTGTTACGACTACAATTACTACTATTACTATAGCCACTATAATTACAACAACAACAACTTTTCCTATTACTATTATTACTTCTACTAAAACTACAGTGACTACTATCACTACTACGATTTCCACTATTACTACTAATAGTACTGCTGCCTCTACTCCTACAACTACTACTTCTACTATTAATACTACTATTACTATTACTACTATCGCTATTATTGCTACTGCTACTCTTATTATTACTAATACTACTGCTGCGATTACTGTTGCTACTCTTACCATTACTAAAGTCTCCATAATGGGATGTGGCCAGAGATGGTGCAGGAGCAGGCTAGATCCGACAAGGCACAGAAGCACGCTGGGTCCGATGAGGCGCGGGGGTAAGTCGAATGAGCTCGTGAGAGGGCTTGGACGAGTTGGAAGTAGGTCAACATGGGGAACGAGCAGTGGAGATGGTCCTGCAAGGAAAAGGGAAGCGAAGAGAGGAGAAAGATAATATAAAAAAAAAGAGAGCTAAAGGTAAAGATAAGTTTATAGACGGATATGGATACTTGCTGTAGATGAGTAAATTTGAAAAATATATCAATTTTGGATATGAAATTTATAAGGAGATTATTTGTATTTTTTTAAAAAAAGATTTAGATCAAATTATAATTTTATGAATTCAGAAATTTTTTTATAAAAAGAACTTATTTATAAAGTTTTGAAATTTTCAGAATTTTTTTAATAAAATTTAAATTTATTTATAAATAAAAACTTTCGAGGAATTTATTTGTGAAAAATTAGGATTTTAGGAGTTTATTTTAAGGAGTTTATTTGTAAACTCTAGATTTTCCATAGATTTATTTGTAATTTTAGAACTTTCATGAAATTTTTCTTAAAATTTTGATCCGGAAAACTTATTTGTAAGAAAAATCTGGCCAAAACTTATTTATAAAAATTTATTCGATCTTGGGACCTATTTGTAAAGTTTTTATATTTTTTATTTTACCTAGATTTTGGATGAATTTTGGGTATAATTTTAGTCCATATATTCAGTCTATTTAATCCATTTTATTTTGAACCCAAATTTTTTAAGAATTCAGATTTAAATTAAGCTTAATTTTTGATCAAATTTGATCACGATTTAAATTCAATTGAGACCGACACTTAAGCCATAATTTAGGACAATAAGTTTCAATTTTGATTATATTTCAATTAAATTTGATTGTGAAAAAATTACTTCAAATATATTATCTCTTTCGCATTTTTTTCTTGAATTTTGAGTTTTGATGAGAGAAATATGGTGGAGAAAAATAATTAGACATTAATTTCTTATGTTTGTGATCATGACGATATTTATAAAAGAAAGAGATTATTGAGCATATCGGGGATTGCGGGATTAACAATCTAATCAGGTTGGACTCTTCGCAATAAATAGCCACAAATCCCGAATTTTTCAAAATTACTTTTTAGAAATTATTATATATTAATTTCCATAAAAACTCCGGAAGATTGGGAATTCTAGAATTCCGATAATTTCAGAAATCAAAATGCCAACCTTTCATATAATCTGCCGCTACAAGCGCTTGATGTTCCGGAAAACGCGGACTTCCATAGAAGCCAAGGACTCACGTGATGATTATAAATGCTGAAAAAGATAAAGACAGAAATAATTACTCGTTAACGGAAGTCCTGATTCAATGGAAGAGGATTTTAAGTGCGGGAGGGAAGTACACTTACGTTTGGATTAGGGACAAGTTTCGGCTTAGAGTGGGATTTGGCCTGTAATTGACTTGGAAAGCCAGATTTTAGTCATGGACCATGGGATCGGTAACACGTGATGCTTTATCCGACCCGACTCGGTTTCGAACCCGAAATAAATCGGATTCGGTGGCAACATTGGTATCCGTTCGGATCCGGATACAGAAATTTTTTTTTTCCAGAACCGGATTCGTGTTCTTGTTCTCGTCGCGGATCCGAATACAGATATGAACATCGGTTAATTGAGAAAAAAAGAAAAAAGAAAAAAGAAAGCAATGGCGATCATAAGATCTTCTCCCTCGAAATATGCCATTCTCAGGATTGAGACCTGTGGACCGCAACATCCCTGGTGGTTCGTCGGCTACAGAAACCTTTGATCTTCTTGTTACCATATTTCTTTGGCTCCAAAATCTTCATTCTTTTTTGTCATGAGTTATTAAATTATTGAAAAAAAATTTCTTCTATATTTTTACGAATTAGTGAATTTTTTTTATATTCATGTAAAATTTTTATATACTATTTAAAACTTCTTTTTATTTCTTAAATATTTCTGTTATTAACGTCTTTCAGTAGCTATTTGGATGAAAGAAAGAAAATCTTTTTTTATATTAAAGGCTAATCTGACTTGTAAATGGCGAAAATGTCATCTACTGAAATTTGCCTTCGTAGCACTCAGGCTCACGTGCAATTCACGTAATCTGAGAAAGATAACGGACCATCAGCTTTTCTCCGATTGGACACAGCCACACCCGTTTCGTCTTTGTTCGCGCCAGCGAGACCCCGCCGTTGATTCACCGCCGCCGGACGCAGCTCCTTCCCCTTCCACGAAAACCGTTTTGTTTTGATACTTTGGAGAATCACGACAGTCTGAAAAAATTTTAGGTTTTAAAATTGTTTTTGGATCACTTTGATTGCCATCTCAACAATAATCGATATGTTTCGACGAAAATATTTTAATTAAAATTTAAAACTTTGAACATTATTTTTTATTTTAATAAAATCGAATAAGTATAATTAGACAAAAAACAAACTAAATTCAATAAATTTGTGCTTATTATTACTTTTTTGGTGAATAACTTCTTTTTTATTTTTCTTGATGCTGAAATCAAATAACTTAAATGAGTTGTTATAATAATCCACAATTTCCTCCTTTAATTTTTTTTTAGTAAAGCAAAGATTTATTATTAAGAAGTTTCGTCAAAAAGAGAATAAAAAATTCAAAAGGCTGTATACAAAATGAAGTTCCCCAACAACCCAAAACAGTAAAACCTGTTTTTAACAATACATAAGCACCAAAATACATTCAAAACATCTATTTTTACAGCAACCTGTAACCAACCACTAGTCAGTCTGTCACTTCTACTTCGTAGGTGCTGAATCTGCTTGGAAAACAGTAAAAGAGATAGATTGTTAGGTACTAGTCATCTCAATCTCAAGAATAGCTTCTTCTAGCTTAATTTTTAGTTTTTTTTATAAAAATAAAGCCAAGTTCTCGTAGTAAAACTTAGGGATAATTACGGGTGACCCCGTAATTAATCTTAATTATGGTTAACTCTCCATAATTTTCGTAATTACCCACACCCCTCAAATTCGCCTATATTTACCCACAGTCCCCTGCTTGTTATTTAATCAAAATTTTGCCAAAAAATTTCGATTTTACCCCTGGTTATTTTTATACATACACCCTTAAAAATTTATTTTTTATATTTAACCCCCGGATTTCGGAATTTTGTAAATAACACCCCAAAAAAACTCAAATTTACAAAAAGTCCTCCAAATTCGAATTTTTGCAAATAAACCCCCAGAAATTATTTCGATTTACAGAGAAGTTCCTGAAATTCGGATTTTTGCAAATAACACCCCGTCGCGCGGGCGAGAGCGGAGGAGGAGGCCGGCCGACCGGCCGCGGGAGCGGAGGCGGCGGCCGACAGCGGGAGCGGAGCCAGAGGCCGGGCGGGCGGGAGCGGAGGCAGAGGCCGGCGCCGAACGCGGGCGCGGACAGGCCACGGCTGGCCGTTCCGCCCCTGCGTGCCGGGGAACGGAGGCCGAGGCCGGCGCGCCAGCACACGGGCGCGGCTGAGGACGGCCACGGCCGAGGCCGTTCCGCCCCCGCGTGCCGGGGATGGAGGCCAAGGCTGTTCCGCCCCCGCGTGCCGGGGACGGAGGCCAAGGCCGGCGCGCCCCCACGCGGAGGCCGAGGCGAGGCCGTTCCACCCCCCGCGTGCCGGGGACAGACGGCCTTGGCGTTGGCCGTCCGCGCCCGCGTGCCGGCCTCGGCGTCCGTGTCCGCTCCTGCGTGCGGAGGCCGTCCGCGGCCGCGTGCCGGCGCGCCGTCGGGCCTCCGGCGAGGGGTGTATTTGTAAAAATTAGTTTTAAAAAAAATTTAGAGTTATTTTTTTTAAAAAAATTAATGGTCGTAGTATTTTTATTTATAAATAATTAAATTTTGTAATTATAAATATAAATACAAGGTCCTTTTTTGTAAAATTTTTTTAAAATATTGAATTATAAATAGAGACTTATTTCTAAAAAAAAATAAGTTAAGGGGTCTAATCTTGGTAAATGGGCAACAGAGAACTTTGTAATTTTAAATTTTATAGCTTTGAAACCTTTTGAATGACTTATGTGATAAATTGTATTTAGAAAAGAAATAAATTTGACGTATTTATAAAAAAAAATATTAAGGTGGTCTATTTTTAAATGTAAAACACATGTAAAAATTAGTTTTAAAAAATTTTTACAGTTATTTTAAAAAAAAATTTGAGGGTCTATTTTTTAATTTATAAATATTAATAATTTATAAATATTAAATTGGTAATTATAAATATAAAAACACTAATGTCTTTTTTGTAAAATTTTATTTAAAATATGATTAAAAATATTGAAGGAGTCTATTTGTAAATGTACAATATGAAACTTGTATTTTAAAATTTTAAGCTTTGAAACCTTTTGATGACTTATTTGTAAAATTTATTTATAAAATAAATAAAATTTGGACGTATTTATAAAAAAAAATATTAAAGGTGGTCTATTCTTAAATGTAAAAAATAGTAAAAATTAGTTTAAAAAAAATTTTACAGTTATTTTTAAAAAATATTGAAGGGGTCTATTTGTAAATGTACAATATGAAACTTGTAATTTTAAATTTTAAGCTCTGAAACCTTCGATGACTTATTTTGTAAAATTTATTTATAAAATAAATAAAATTTGGACGTATTTATAAAGAAAAATATTGAAGGTAGTCTATTTTTAAATCTACAAAATAATAAACTTGTAATTTGAAATTTGAAAATTTTAAACTTTCATTGTATTTCGCAAGGCAACGAGCGGACAGCGACGGCAAGCCAGCAGGGCATCGATGGCAGCAGCTGCGCAGGGACTGACGGCGGCAGCGGCAGAGCACAGCGGCGGTGGCGAGGCAGATGCGTTTAGGGCTGCAGGAAGAAGAGGGTTATATAAGAAAGTTCTGGACTTTTTTATAATTCAAAATAATTTCGGAGTCTTATTTGCAAAAATCAAAATTTCGGGGACTTTTCCGTAAATTTGAATAATTTCAGGGTGTTATTTGCAAAACTCCGCGCCCGCGCCTGGGGAAGTAAGCGGAGGCCGGGGCGCCGGCGAGCCGGCGGCGGGAGCGGAGGCGGACGCCGAGGCCGTTCCGCCCCCGCGTGCCGGGGACGGAGGCCGAGGCCGGCGCGCCGGCACGCGCGCGGACGGCCAAGGCCAAGGCCCGTCCGCGGCACGATGGCGCGCTGGGCTCTGCCTCAGTCCCCGGCCCGCGGGGGCGGAAGGCCTCGGCCTCGGCCTCTGCATGCGGGCACGCCGGCCTTGGCCTCCGTCCCCAGCACGCGGGGGCAGCACGGCCTCGGCCGTGGCCGTCCTCGCCCGCGCCTGCGTGCGGGCGCGCCTGCTTCCGCCTCCGTCCCCGGCACGCGGGGGCGGAACAGCCTCGACCGTGGCCATCCGTGCCCGCGTTTCGGCGCGCTAGCGCCCCGGCCTCTGCCTCCGCTCCGGCCGCCAGCCTCCACCTTCGCTCCCGCCCGCCCAGCCGCCGCCTCCGCTCCCGCGGCCGGCCGGCCGGCCGCCTCCTCCGCTCCCGCAGCGCACACGGGTGTTATTTGCAAAAATCCGAATTTCGGGGACTTTTCTGTATATCGGAATAATTTCTGGGGGTTTATTTGCAAAAATTCGAATTTGGAGGATTTTTTTTGTAAATCTGAGTTCTTTCGGGGTGTTATTTGAAAAATTCCGAAATCCGGGGGGTTAACTATAAAAAAATAAGTTTTTAGGGGTGTATGTGTAAAAATAACGGGGGTAAAATCGGAATATTTTGGTAAAATTTTGATTAAATAACAATCCGGGGGCTGTGGGTAAATATGGGCAAATTTGAGGGGGGTGAGGGTAATTACGAAAATTACGGGGGGTTAACCGTAATTAAGGCTAATTATGGGGGGTCACCCATAATTATCGCTATATTATACTTCTACTATGCTGCTATTACGACTATTAACATATTATTATTACTGCTACTATGTTACTATTATACTGCTAATATAATATTACTACTACTACCACTATTGCTATACTGCTAGCATACTATTTCTATTTTATTACTATTATACTACTAGTAATACCATTACTATTATAATAATACTTCTAATATACTACTACTATACTACAATACAACTATTACAATTCCATTATTTATATTCTACTACTTATATTATACTATTAACTATTACCATATTACAACTATTATACAAAAATTACTATTACGATTCCTACTATAATACAATACTATTATATTATTATGTTATTATACTATATTATTATACTACTATACAACTATTAGTACTCTACTGTTACTACTATACTTCAACAATAATAACATTAACAGTGTCTACCATAATAATATTACTTAATAATATTGCCGCTATTATACTACTTTAGTACTATACTACTACAATTATACTACTACTATTAGTTTTATTACTATTGCTATAATAATTCAACTATATTACTAGATTGCGACAATTGCTATATTATTAATAATACATACTAGCGGTACTATATAATACTCTACTGTAATACTATTATTACTATTATATAACTGCCTTATTATATTGTTACTACTACTATACAACTATAATAATAATACTACTAAACTATTACTAGTATATCACTATACTATTATCGCTATACTATAACTACTATACTAATATACTATTACTACTATTACTACACTATAACTACTACACTACTATACTACTATTGTTGTTGTAATAGTACCACTATTATACTATTACTACAGTTGTTATACTTTTATTTCTACTATAATATTTTACTTCTACTATTGCTATATTATTATGCATTTATACTATTAAACTATTAAATTATACCACTATACTACTACTATCACTACCAATACAGGTATACTACTACTTGTACTCTTATATTATTACTACTACTATAGCACTATACCAGAATACTACTACTATACTATTATTATACTACCATTACTATACTACTTTATTTCTACTACTGCTATATTACTATGTGTGTATACTATTAAACTGTTATAGTATACCGCTATACCACTACTACCACTACTAATATAGGTATACTACTTCTTGTACACTTATATTATTACTACTACTATACCACTATATCAACATACTACTATTATACTATTATTATACTACCATTACGATATTACTATACCTCTATACATGTATACTATTGATAGTGTACCACTATACTACTACTACTCTACTGTCATTACTATTACGATTACTACTATTAATGTTGTACTAGTATTACAATAACTTGTACTACTATACTGCTATTTTGATACTAACACTGTACTACTATTACTATACTACTATTATTGGAACACTAGTATATTGCTATTACTATACTGATACTATTATTTTACTATACTGTTATTACTATGATATTACCATAAGTATACTACTATTATATAACTAGTACTATACTAATGTCACTATACTACTACACGATACTAACACTAGTATACTACTACTATTATATCATTATATTACAATACTACTATATTATTATACTACTATAATAACATAACTATGCTACTATATTATTATACTACTACTATCATATTACTATATTATTATACTTGTATATTACTATACTACTACTACTTTTACTACTATTAAGTACTAAACACTTTTGGTGCTATTATACTACTACTATTATTATACAACTACTAATAATATTACTGTGACTACACTACCACTAGTATAACTATACTTCTGTTAATGGCACTAATGGTATACTGCTACTACTACTAGTATGATTAAATAATTACTATTATAATTTTTACTACTATTATATTATTATTATTATGCTACTTTACTACAACTATATTACTGCTACTATAATGCTATTTATACTACTATTCTATTACTAATAGTACTAGTATAGTAATAGTAGTAGTAGTAACAACAGTGTTAGTATAGTTAGGTAATTATAGTAGTATTTAATATAATAGTAGTATAGAAGTAGTAATAATGTATTAATAGTATAGTAGTATTATATAAATTATATATCAGTTTTAGTAATATAGAAGTAGTAGTAATATAGTTATAATAGTAGTATAATAGTAGCTATTGTAGTTATAGTATAGTAGTAATATAATAGTAGTAGTAGTAACAGTAGTAATAATAACAACAATATTAATATACTTATATAGTAGTAGTTGTAGTGAAAGTAATTATATTAGTGTTATAATATAATTATAGTATAGAAATAGTAGTATGATACTAATAGTATAGTAGTATTATACTAATAGTATATCAGTTTTAGTAATATAGAAATAGTAATAGTATTATTATGATAATAATATAATAGTAGTAGTATAACAGTAGCAGTTATAGTTATAGTATAATAGTTGTATATTAGTAGCAGCAATATAACAACAATAACAACATAACTATAATAGTAGTATAGAAGTTATTTGGTAATAATTATAGTAGCAGTATTATAGTACTAGTACATAAGTAGCAGCAATATTCGTAGTGAAAGTAATAATAGTATAATATATCACTAGTAGTAGTATATTAGTAGTAGTATATTAGAGTATTAGTTGTAATAGTAGTAGTGGTAGTAGTGTAGTAATATAGAAAAAAAATAATAGTAGTTATTATTATACAAGTACTGAGATAGTAACTGTATAGTAGTTATAGTATAGTGGTAGTAGTAATAATAGCTGTAGTATAGTAGTAGTATTATATAATAGTAGTGGTAATAGTAGTGGTAATTGTAGTGGTAATAGTATAATAGCAACAATAGTAGTAGTAATAGTAGTAATATAATGATAGTAATAGTAGTAATATATTATTATACTAGTAATAGTAGAATAAATAGTAGTAATAGAATATTATTATAAAAATATTATGATAGTAGATGTAATACAAGTAATAGGATAATTATAGTATAGTAATAATATTGTAGGATTAGTAGTACTGATAGTCGTAGTATACTAACAATAGTCATTATTTTAATAGTAGTATTATATATTAGTAATAGTAGTAGTAGTTATAATTTTTGTTTCATATTAGTAAATTTTTAGGAGCAGCTTTAATAATATAATAGTGGTAGAACAAGTAATGATAATATAATAGTAGTATAATAGTAGTATAATAGTAGTAGTTATTGTTGTAGTATAATACTAGTATAGTATTAGTATTATAATTAGTAGTATAATAGTAGTACTTGTAATAGTATGTTGTGTTGTTGTAATATATTCATAGTATACTAGCAGTAGTATCACAGTAGTAGTAGAATTATTGTAGAACTAACAGTGGTAGTAAGAGTAATAGTATAATTATTCTTGTAGAATAGTATTAGTAATAGTTATTTTATGGTAGCATGGATATAGTAGTTATAGTAACTATATTATAGTAGCAGTATATTTGTTGTAGTAGCAATTACAATAATAGTAGTATAGTCATAATAGTTATAATACTAGCGATAGAATTGGTAGCAATAAAATTATAGTAGTATAGTAGTAGTTGTACTAGAATAGTAGTATAATATAATCGTTGTAGTATAAAAAAGAATAGTAACATAGTAGTAGTAGCAAAATTATAATATAATAATAGTATATTAGTAATATAGTAATACTAGAACTATTAGTATTAGTATAATATAGTAACAGCAGAAGTAATATCATAACAATAGCAGTAATAGCAATATTAGTTCTTATAATATAATAGTATTGTAGTAGTAGTAATATAATATTAGTATACTAATCGTACCATAGCAGTAGTAGTAAAGTAGTATAGTATATTAGTTCTAGTATTAAATAAGTTTTATAAAAGTATAGCCGTACTACTATATCATAATTATGCTAGAATATTGAAGTACTAATATAATTGTCTTAGAATAGCAATAGTACTAGTAATAATATTATTGTACTAGTAAAGAAATATACTAATATAATAGTTGTAATGCAACAGTAGTAGAAAAATAATAATAGTATAATAGTATGATAATTGTAGCGAAAATAGTGATTGCTATAGCGTAATAATGACATAGTGCTTGTAGTATTATTAATAGTATAATAGTAGTAGTAATTACAATAGTATACTATCAAACCACTATAATAATATTATGTTACTGCTATATTATTATTTTACTATTATATTATTACTATACTATCACTGGTACTTTTACTACTATTACTATTATTATAATACTATTATACTACTACTATAATTATTTCTATAATACTGTCAATACTATACTACTAATGTACTAGTATATACTACTATTATTATACTATTACTATACTGGTATACTATTGTTGTACTATTATTGTACTAATACTATATATTACTACTAATACCACTATCCTAATATTATAATACCACTAGTGAAAATAATAGTAGTATATGAATAATAATAGTAGTTTTGTGGAAGTAGTGTAGCAGTAGAAGTAGTAGTATTAGTAGTATAATACTAGTATAGTAATAATAGTACCGGTAGTAATAAGATAATACTAGTAATATTATAATATAATAGTAATATAATGGTAAAAAAATAATATAATAATAGTATAGTTGTAATATTGTAAAAGTATATCAGTAGTACTGGCTAGTACTATAATAGTAAATATTATTAATAGCAGTGTATTATATTATTACTATAGTATTAGTATATTACTACTACTATTATGGTAAGACAATAACTACTATTATATTATTATGATAATATTACTATGTTACTATTACTACTATTTAACGCTGCTAGTACTATTGTGTTACCACTATACTACATCTACTATCATTACTATACTAGTACCACTAATATGCTACTACTATACTTTCATTATATTACACTTTACTATTGATATAATACTATTCTATTATTACTATACCATTACAATGCTATCACTACAGCTACAATTCAATCACTGTTATACTACTACAAAAGTATTATTATAATACTACTACTACTACTATTTGTATAAGTAGTACAATTTTACTATTACTATTACTTCTAATATTATATTACTATTATACTATCATGTTAAGATTATATAACAATAATAAGTACGACTAATATTATACAACTATAACTATTATTATCACTATGCTCTTATTATATGACTACTATTTCTACCACTACTACTACACTATTCATATGATGCTTATGTACTATTACTATCATATTACTATATAACTACAACTATTACTACTATATAACTATTATACTTCTTTCATTACTACTACAGTGATACTTTTATACTAACATTGCATTACGATTAGTATACTGCTACTATACTGATACTAGTATACTATTACTATTGTATTGGCACTGTTATGCTACTATATTGTAACTATTACAATACTAATACTAATATTTTGTTAATACTTCTATAACTATACTAACAGAACTATATTACTACTATAGTAATATTAATATGCTACTATTATATAAATACAGCTATATTAACACTACTATGTTACTACTATTATATTACTATACTACTACAATTATACTATTATACTATTTTAGTAATATAACTATGCTATTATATTGCTATACTACTATACTAGTATACTAATACTACCACCATATTACTATACTACCACACTATTATATTACTATATTACTACTACTTTTGCTACTACTATGATTTTTGCTATTATACTATTATCACTATTATACTACTAGTAGTAATATTACTATTACCATACTACCACTAGTATGACTATACTTCTATTACTAATACTACTACTATAATATTGCTTCTACTACTATGATTATACTGCTATTATTATAATTTTTATTACTACTATACTATTACTATTATAATACTATTACTACTACTACTTCAATTATACTGCTACTACTATAATGCTATTAGTGGTACTATTGTACTACTACTATCACTGATAGTATAGTAACAAAAATAGTAGTAACAACTACATTAGTATAGTTGTATAGTAGTAATAGTAACGTAAGTAGTTATAGTAGTATTATAATATAATAGTAGTATGGAAATAGTAGTACGATACTAGTAGGATAATAGTATTATAATAGTAATAAATTAGTTTAGTAATATAGAAGTAGTATTAGTATAGTTGTAATAGTAGTATAGTTATAATAGTTGTATAATAGTAGTAGTACAATAGTAGTAATTATAGTTATAATATAATAATAATATATTGGTAGAAGTATTACTTAGTAGTAGTATTATAGTAGTAATACAACAGTAGTAATAATTGTAGTGGAAGCAATAGTAGTATAGTATTAGTACTGTGGTAGTATATTAGTTATAGTATAATATAGTATTAGTTGTAGCAATAGCAATAGTAGTAGTAGAGTAATATAATAAAAGTATAACAGCAGTAGTTGCTATTATAATAGCCTTGGGATAGTAAATATATAGTAGTTATAGTAGTAGTAATTGTAGTGGTAGTAATAATAATAGTAGTTATTATATAATAATATTACTACTAGTAGTATAGTAGTAGTATTATGTGATAGTAGTGGTAATAGTATATTAGCAATAGGAGTAGTAATAATAGTAGTAGCAGAAGTATAGCAGTGATAGTAGTATAGTATAATGGTATAGTAGTTGTAGTAGTAGTAGAGTTGTAATATAATTTTAGTATAGTAATAATAGTATTAGTAGTAGTAGAATAATAACAAAAATTATAGTATAATACAATAGTTATGGTATTGTTAAAAATGTAGTAATATAGTTATAATATAATAGTAGTATTATTTTAGTATAGTACTAACAAAATTATTAGTAATAATATGATATAACAATAGTCGTAGCAGTAATATAGTAGTGTAGTAGTAATAGTATAAGTAGTAGCAGTAGTAGAGCATTATTATAGTAGTATTATAGTACTGGCAACAGCACAAGTAGTAGTATAGTTATAGTGTAGTAATAATATTATAAGATTATTAGTACTAGTAGTAGTAGTGTAGTAGTAGTCATTCCTTTAATAGTAATATTATGTATTAGTAATAGTAGTAATAGTTGTAGTAGTAGTAATTTTATATTAATAAATTTATAGGAGTAGTATTAATAATATAGTAGTAGCAGAACTAGCAATGATAGCATTATAGTAATATAATAGTAACATAGTTGTTTACTAATATAGTAGTAGTATAGTTGTTATGGTAGTAGTAGTTATAGTATAATAGTGGTATAGTATCACTACCATTATTGATAGTATAATAGTAGTAGCTGCAGTATATTCGTAATATAGTACCAGTAGTATAGTAGTAATAGTAAAATAATTATAGTAATAGTAGTAGCATAATTATGGTAGTAGGATAGCATTAGTAGTTGTTGTTTTATAGTAGTGTAGTAATATGGTAGTAGTTATAGTAGTTATACTATAGTAGTAATATAATTGTTATTATAGCAATAGTTATAATAATGTAGTATAGTCGTAGTAGTTGTAATACCAGTAGTAGGACTAGCAATAATAGAATTACAGTAGTATAATATTGCTAGCATTAGTTGTAGTAGAAATAATAATATAATATAGTAGTTGTAGTATAGAAGTAAAAATAGTAACATAATAGTAGTAATACAGTTGTAATATAATAGTAGTATATTAGCAGTATAGCGGTAGAAAAACTATTAGTATTAGTATAATATAGTAGTAGTAGAGGTAATATAGTAGCAATAGCATTAATAGCCATAGTAGTTCTTGTAATATAATATTATAGTAATAGTATTAATATAGTAGTAATATACTAATATAGTAATTCTAATACTAAATAAGTTGTATAATGGTATAGTCGTAGTATTATACTATAATAGTATGAGAGGGCTATAATTGTAATATAGCAGTATTATAACAACAGCAGTAGTAATAGTAATATTATTATAATAACAAAGAAGTAGTAGTAAAAGTATAGTGGTAGTTATATAATCACAGTAAAAAATAGTGGCATAGTAGTTGGATAGTTGTAGTGGTGCTGGTTATTGTTGTAGCATAATAGTGGCATAATATTTGTAGAATTCTTATTAGTATAACAATAGTAGTAGATGCAGTAGTATACTACTATATTATTACTATACTACTATTAGTATTATTACTACTACTATTACTATACTGACTATAGTATTACGACTATACCACTATTACAATTACTTCTATAATCCTATCAATATTGTACTACTAGTATACTACTACATATTAGTACTATTATACTATTATTATATTAGTATATTATTATATTATTATCATACCACTATAGCCGGTGTCACACGACCAAACTTCTACCCTGAAATTTTGCCCGTGATGGTGCCAAGGTTCACACACCTTAGCTTGTCAAACTCACGTAAGCCCACGAGAGTATGGAGAAGAAGAAAAGTACAATAACCTTGCCAACCTTTTATTACTCACATAAAAGGAATACAACTCTAGTACAAAAGGACACTACAAGCCTCTCTCTACTTGTGTGTGTCTCATCTCAATAGACCATTGTCTATTTATAATGCACCTATTTGGCCATAAGCCATCCACGGAGATTATGGAGAACATGCTCCCACAATGTTTTTCCTGTAGTTCACCTGTTAGAGATCATGGAGAATTCTCCACAATGGTTTCCCTACAATCCACCTGTTGGAGGTCAAGGAAAACATGCTCCGCAATGTTCTTCTTGCAGTATACCTATTGGATGTCATGGAGAACATACTCCACAATGTTCTCCTTGCACTTTTCTTGACCCCTTACAGCTACAGTCACTTGTCCCATGAGCCCTCAATTGACTCTTTACTGGCCATATGTCCCTTGACAAGTGCAGCTTTGATTCTCCAGCTTGCATCCATGTTTATTCAGCCTACAATGCTAATGTTTAGATTGTTTACATGGTCCTACAGCTTACTTTAGCCAATCTATCCCACTATTTCTCTGCAAGACTATTTGGGCTATTTGGGTCTCCATCCGGACATGTCATGACTCCGTCACTTGTTGTTATGTGTGCTGCCCATGCACATATGTGTTGGAGGTAGTCCATCGCCTTGCATGATCACACGATCCCTCATATGATTCTCCTTGTAGTGGCACCGACCACCACAGATGGTTGATTCCTCATATGTGTGCTACCCGTGCACACAAACATTGGAGGTACTCTATTGCCTTCGAGATCATGAGGTCCATTACATGATCTCATTATGGTGGCACCTACCAGTCACAACTGGTGTGACATTTGGCCTTTACTACTATTATACTACTATTATACCATTATTATATTACTATTAGTATTGTTATACTAATACTATATTAGTAATATATTAATATATTAGTATTAATAGAAATAATAGTAGTATATTAGCAGCAGTAGTAGTGTTATGAAAGTAGTATAGTAGTAGTAGTAGTAGTATTAGAAGTATAATACTAGCATAGTTATAGTTGTACTAGTAATAATAACATAATACTAGTAATATTATGATATAATAGTAATATAATAGTAGTAATATTATAATAGTACAACAATTGTGCTAGCTGTTACTATAGTAGTATAATATTATTAACAATAATATATTATATTATTACTATAGTACTAGTATATTACTACTACTATATTAATACAATAATTATTATTATATTATTATGATATTATTACTATATTACTGTTATTACTTTGTAATACTGCTATGATTGCCCCATAGTTCGGTGTGTAAGGATCTTCTAGACCTCCTTATCAAACTGCTTTTGAACTATTGGCGGAGCTCTCTTAGCTTGCTGTTTATCCCCAAGCAAGCCCCTGTTGAAAGGTTTGAGAAAACTAAACATGAAATTTTGGGCATACCTTCAGTCTATCGAGTAGCTTCAATTGGTAAGAAACCTGCCCGACTTTCTTCATCACTTCGAAGGGGCCATCATACATTGGTACTAACCCATGATGTACGGTCTTGCTGCTGATTTTCTTCCATATCTATGTTGTAAGTTTCATCAACACCATGTCACCAACCTGGAACTCCAATGGCCACCTTCATTTTCATCTAGATGTCTCTTCATGCATTTTGCTGCCTTTCGCAAGCTGTCCCAAGCTTATTCTGTCAGCTCCTCCTTCTCCTTGGTGAAGCGATAGGCTTCAAGGCACTTTCCTTGGTCCATCTATTGAGCCATCTTGAGAGGAGTGAGCGGTTGCTGTCCCATGACAAGCTCTGCAAGACTCATTCCTGTAGTCGATGACCTATGGATGTTATAGCAGAATTGAGCTATGTCTAATAGCTCCAACCAATTCTGCTGGCTTGCCATTACATAATACCTTAACTATTCCTTCACCAAGGCATTGATGCACTCCGTTTGGCCATCCATTTGTGGGTGATTAGCCATAGAAAACTTCAACACTGAACCCATCAAATTGAAGAGTGCTGTCCAAAACCTTCCCATGTAGCAAGCATCTCGATCACTCGCGATGTCTTTCGGGACACCAAAGTGCTTCACCATATGCTTGTAGAATAATCCAGCTACTACTTTTGCTGGACATGCATAAGGTGCTGGTATGAACACCGTATACTTCAAGAGTCGGTCGATGATGACTAGCACTGAGCTCATCCTATCCACTTTTGGGAATGCCCGAGATAAAGCCCATGGAGATGGACTACCATGGCTTCTCCAGAATAGGCAAGGGTTGCAGCAGCCCTACCTCCTTCTTCCTTTCCATCTTGTCAAGTTGGCACACAAGATAAGTCTTGACGTACATCTATACACCTTCCCTTATTTTCAGCTAGTAGTATGACCTGAACAAGAGTGCCATCATCCTCTGCACTCCAAGATGTCCTGCCCATTGAGGATCATGAGTTTCTCACAATAGCTCATGCCTCAGCCCTCCTCTTTTTATGAAGAGCTTGTATTCTCTAAGCTGAGAGAATACTTTCCTGAGGTGGTCGACGTGGTTTGTTAATATCTCTTAGTAGATGACAATGTCATCCAAGTATACCACCACAAATCGATCCACGAACTCATACAATACTTCATTCATCAAGTTGCAAAAAGTTCCAGGAGCATTCATCAATCCAAAAGGCATGACTAAGAACTCAAATGAGCCATACCTAGTGACACATGCTGTCTTTGACTCATCTCCTTCAGCAATCTGAACTTGCCAATACCTTGACTGCAAGTCCAACTTGGTGAAGTATGTCGCCTTGGCCAATCAATCGAATAAGTCACCTACATTTAGCAGTCGATAGTTGCTCTTGATAGTCACCTTGTTTAGCACTCAACAGTCCATGCACATCCGAACTGAACCATCTTGTTTTTGCTGAAACAACACCAGAGTGCCATATGAGGCTTTGGACGATTGGATCAAACCTGCATCCAATAGTTCATTGAGCTGCTTCGTCAGCTCTGAAAGCTCCATATTAGCCAATTGATAAGAGGTCTGAATAGGAGGTTTAGTACCAAGCTCCAACTCAATCTTGTTGTCAACTGCCCTCCAAGGGGGAAGTTCGCTAGGTAGTTTTGGTGGCATCACGTCTATGTAATCCACCAGGATAGTTGAAACATCATCAGGTACATCCATGACCTGATCTGCTTGTATCTCAATTAGTGCTGCAACATAAGTGGTCTCACCCCTCTTGAGACCTACTTTTAGCTGTTGAGGAGACTGCATCCCCGCTGCTATAGTTTTTGTACATACGCTACCTATACAAAGTATGGCGATTCCTTAATAGAAATCAACATATCTGATAAGTGAGGCATCAAGCTACCCTTCACTTGGACAAAGAAATCTATCCCTAGGATAAACTTGAACTCATCAAGCACCAAGATTGTCACACTAATCTCTCCCTCCCAAGCTCCAACTTTGAGGGTTGCACTGGTCATTCCATGAATCAGAGTCGGCCCAGAGTTTACTTCCTTCACTTTCCATGAACTTGGCTGCACCTACAGCCCAAATTCACTTACCAATTTATGATAAAAGAAGTTTCTGGTCACCCTTCTATGTAGCATAGCCAAAATAGGTCTCCTATTCAATTACACTAATGCATACATCAACCCTTTGCAAGGTGACTACCTTTCTGTCATCTTAGAGTTGAGTAGCTACAATAGATTCTTGTGTGGTGTTACTGCAGCACCACATTCTTCCTCTTCAGATTCCCTGAGAGATAGAGTAGCTAGCTTTTCCCTCCTTAGACAGTCCCTTGCCCGATGAGAACCATTGCATATAAAATAGCCCTGCTCTCTATTGGTGGGTTACAGCTTGGACTGGCTAGGTTTCTCAACCTTCTTGCCCTTGCCCTCGAGTTTTTGCCATCCTTGTGTACACACGCCATCTTCCTTCCATCCGTGGCCTTCTTGGTGGTTGTTGCCAACTGGAAATCCACCAAGCCTTCTACAGAAGCAATGGCCAAAGGAAGATCCCTCACTCCTTGCCGTTAGATTTCAGCTTGAGCCCATGGCTACAAGCCAGAAAGGAAATTGAATAACTTTTCCTCCTCGGACATCTTGGTGATGTCGAGCATGAGGGAGTTGAATTCTCGCACATACTCCCTTATGGTCCCTGAGTGCCGCAGCTTCTTTAGAGATTCTCATGCAACCCACCCTGTGTTGCACAAAAGGAACTGCTCCTTTAGTCCCTTCTTGAGGATCTCCAAATCCTCTAGTTGAGCTCTCCCAACTCGAGCATGCTCTGATTCTCTAGTATGCCACCATAACTTGACATCCCCAATCAAGTACATGCTGGTGATGGTGACTTTCCCCCATTTTGAAACGTGAGAAACCTTGAGGTACTACTCCATATCCCATAAGAAGTTCTCCAACTCCTTTGCATTCCTGCAACCATTAAAGGAATGGGGTTCTCGGACTTTTACCTTTGAAGGAGCTCCACCTTCAGTAGTGGATTTTGCCACTGCCCTCTTTACCACCATCAAGTCCTCTTCCAAGGACTTTAGATGTGATCTCATTGAGTCCATGATCACGGCATACCTATCCTCTGCTCTTTTCACCTCATTTGCAAGGGCCTCCTTGAGAACATCATTTTGCCTCTCTTGCCAAGCCAACTGCATCTATATGTTCCCCACATCTTCATTTGGAGGGTTTCCCAACATCTCCTCGATGCGAACCAACTGATCTTAAAGCTCCACTTGGGTCACCATCGCTTTCGTTGATCTTGACTTCAGCTGAACTTGGTTTCTACCAAATTGGGCTTTGATACCACTTGTCACATGGCCAAACTTCTACCCTAAAATTTTGCCCGTGTTGGTGCCAAGGTTCACCCACCTCAGCCCGCCAAACTCGCACAAGCCCACAAGAGTATAGAGGAGAAGAAAAGTACAACAACCTTGCCAACCTTTTATTACTCACATAAAAGGAATACAACTCTAGTGCGAAGGGACACTACAAGCCTCTCTCTACTTGTGTGTACTTTAGCTCAATAGACCCTTGTCTATTTATAATGCACCTATTTGGCTATGAGCCACCCATGGATATCATGGAGAACATTCTCCCATAATATTCTTCCTGCAGTCCATCTGTTGGAGATCATAGAGAATATTCTCCACAATGTTCTCCCTGCAGTCCACCTATTGAAGGTCATGGAGAACATGCTCCATTATGTTCTCCCTGTAGTTTCCTTGACCCCATCCATCTGCAATCACGTATCCCATGAGCCCTCAATTGCCTCTTTTTTGGCCACATGTCCCTTGACAAGTGCAGCCCTAATTCTCCAGGTTGTAGCCATGGGTATTAAGTCTAAAGTACCAAGTGTCTAAGCTGTTTACACACTCTTGAAACTCACTTTAGCCAACCTATCCCACTGCTCTCTCTGCAAGACTATTTGGGCTATCTGAATCTCCATCCAGACATGTTGTAACTCCTTCAGTTGTTTCTATATGTGCTGCCCGCGGACACATGTGTCGGAGGTAGTCTGCCACCTCGTATGATCACGTACTCCCTCACATGATTCTCCTTGTAGTGGCACCGACCACCATAGCTGGTTGATTCCTCATATGAGTGCTGCCCGTGCACACATATATTGGAGGCACTCCATTGCCTCTAAGATTATAACGTCCGTTGCATGATCTCATTGTGGTGGCATCTACTAGTCACAACTGGTATGACACTTGACCTATGCTACTACTATACTACTATTCTACTACTATTATATTACTATTAGTACTATTATACTAACACTATATTACTATTTGTAGAAATAGTATTAGTATATTAGTAGTAGTAGTAGTAATATTATGAAAGTAATGTAATAGTAATAGTAGTAGTATTAGTAGTATAATACTAGCATAGTTGTAGTAGTACTGGTAATAATAACATAATACTAGTAATATTATGATATAATAATATTATAATAGTATAGCAATAGTGCTAGCTAGTACTATAGTAGTATAACATTATTAACAGCAGTATATTATGTTATTACTATAGTACTAGTATATTACTACTATTACTGTACTACCATCACGAATATTCTACTACTATACTTCCATTATACTATTACTTTATTATTGATATAATATTATTATAATACTATTATACTGCCACAATACTCCACTACTGTTATAATTCTACCACTATTTTACTGCTACAAAACTACTACTACTATACTATACTATTAATATTAGTATTAGTATAATAATTTTAATAATATATTATTCTACCACTATATTACAAATGCTATAATATTACTATTACTATTACTGCTAATATTGTGTTACTACTATATTACCATGTTAAGATTATACAACAACAACAATTATAACTAATATTATACAACAACTATTACAACTACTATACTTGTACTATATGACTATTGTTTTCACTAGTACTACTATACTGTTAATATGATACTTATGTATTATTAATATCCTATTACTATATGACTACAACAATAATTACTATTATATAATTACTATACTATTTTCACTACTATGCTACTACTAGCACAATATTAATATACTATTATACTATTATACTACAACGAAATAACAATAATTTCTATTATACTTTTACTATTATTATATTACTACTAATATACTACTAACATCATTTACTACTATTACTACTATGCTCAACTTTTATTATTACTATTATACTAGCATAATATTATTACTACTATTGTTATTACTTCAACTACTATTATATTATTACTATGCTAATACTACAACACAACTAATACACTATGATTATTGCTACTATATGACTACCATACTATTATAATATGATTACTACTGTTACTATACTACCACTAAGTAACTACTACTCTACTACCATTACAATACTACTGCTATTATATTGTTACTATACCACTACTATTATACTATTAATACTACTAATATACAACCACTACTACTATATTATTGTACTATAACTTTTATACTACTACTAACATTACTACTATTATTATACTGCTACTACTACTTGCTACTACTATTGCGCTGCTCCCACTATACTACTAGTATTATACTACAACTGCTTATTACTACTACTGTTATACTATTACTATACTACTACTATATCACTACTATTATATTATTACTACTGCTACTATTATTAAATTACTACTACTACTATAATAATAATTCACTTTTATGATACTACTAGTATACTATTGGTATATTATTACAACTACTACTTTTATATTTCTACTATTACTATACTACTATTATTGCTATTATTATATTTCTACTGCTACAATAATAACTACGCTATTACTATAATATTACTATATTAAAACCATATTACTCTGTACTAAAACTATATTACTACTATTATAGTACTATTAGAAAGAAGATGATGAGTAAGGAGAAAAAAAGTAGGGAAGAGTAAAATGTGAAAAAATAATTAAAATAATATAATTATTGTCTCAGCTATAGGAAGCGGCGAATTAAAAGAAGCGAAATAAAAAAAGACCCCACATAGGGGAGAGAAGGAGAGTGAAAAAAAAATAAAAAAATTATTATTTCCAGCTGTAAAGGTGGAGAAGGGAGGAGTGTAAAAAATAAAAAAAGACAAAACAGTACCCACATGGGATGGGGAAGAAGAAAAAGAGAAATAAAAATAAAAATAAAAATAAAAGGGTTGTTGAAAAAACAAAAAAGAGAAATTTGGCAAGAAAGAAAAAAAGACATATTTTTGGCCTCAATTTGTATGCCCACACCAACAGTCTAGGACTAACCCATGGGCTCATCCGAAAATTATTTTTGGACTAAAACCAGCTTGCGAGCTCGCTGAATAACTTTATGGACTAAGATCATCTTGTGAGCCCTCCAAATGTCTATTTAGGCTAAAGGAAATTTGTAAGCTCACTAAACATCTACTCGTACTAAGGAAAGCTTGTGAGCTCACTAAATGTCCATTTGGACTAAAGCTAGTCTGCGAGTTTGTCGAATGTCTATTGGACTAAAACTAGTTTGCAAGCTTGACAGACATCTACTTAGACTATGACTAGCACACAAGCTCATCGAACGTCTATAGGTCTAAGGTCAGTTTGTAAGCTCACCGATCATCTATTTAGACTTAGGTTAGCCTACATCTTGCCAAATGTCTGTTTAGAATAAGGCTAGCCTACGAGCTCACCAAACATCTATCAGACTAAAGGCCAACTTGCGTATTCATTGAACATCTAAATCAAGTCTAGTTTATGAGCGCGCCAAAAATTCAAATTGACCCAAGGTCCACCCATAGACTTACCAAAATTTACCATAACAACCTGAGGGCTCTTGGGCTAAATCAATTAAATTAATGTGATTAAATCACATTGGATAAATAAAATTAAATTAACTCAAATGAATCACTAAATGGGCCTAAGTCAGATGAGTTAATGAATTAAAACTCAAATTATATTGGACCCATGTCCAAATTAAGTTAATTCAGACTAAATCAATTCAGACCCAACCTCAGTTAGGTTCAGATTAGGTCAATCCAAAATTAAATTAAATTTTAACTAAACCTTAATTGTCTAATCAAATTCAAATCAAACCCTAATTAGGTTGAACCAAATTTGAATCAAACTCTTGTTAGGTCAAACCAACTGGAATCAATTCTTGAGTGGGTTAAATCAAGTTCAAACCAAACTCTAATCGAGTTAAATTTAGTTTAAATCAGACTATAGTTGGGTTAAATCAAGTTCAAATCGAACCCTGATCGGGTTAAATCAAACTCCAATTCAAATTAGAACCAGGTCAAGCTTGAACAAAAACCAATTAAGGTTTAGAACCAAACCCAATAAGGATTTGACATGGGTTGAACCTAAACCCATTAATGGGTTGAGCCTAGATCCATCAAGGACCCATCGAGGATTGGATTTAGGATCCATTAGAAATCCAATATGGCCCAATTAGGGTTGGATCCAAGATTCGTTAAGGATCCAATAAGACCTAATTAAGGTTGGATCTAAGATCCATTAAGGATCCATCAATAACCCATTAAGGGTTGGGTCTAAGATTTGCTAAGGATCCATCAAGAACCCATTAAGGGATCTAATAAGAACCTATTAAGGGTTGGATCCAACATTCATAAAAGATCCAATGAGAGCCCCATCAAGGGTTAGATCCAACATCAATTAGGAACCAAATAAGGAACCAACATAAGATTGAGCCCAATATGAATTGAATTAAATCAAACTTGAGTCTAAAACAAGTTTTGAACATCATATTGAATTGAATCAGACTCAAATTGAAACTAAGTTTTGAAGATTAAACTAAATCAAATCATATTCAAATCAAGATCATGTTTTGAACATCAAATTGAATCAAATTAGAGTTGAGTCTAAATCAAGTTCTGAATGCTGAACTAAATCAAATCAAATCAAACTTAAATCAAAATGAAGCCTAAACATCAAAACTGAACTGAATTTGACTTAATCATAATCAAGTTAGTGTTAGTCGACAATATGCTCAAAGCTATCAATGACATCTCAAGTTTAATCACAACAAGCTAAGAAAGGTAGTTGATTATCAAGTCAAAGATGATTAGCAAAAGCCAAGACTGCTATTTATTCCTCTAAATCAAGTAAAACTAAAGGTAGGCTTGAACTCACTCAATTAGTCAGCCAGGCACCTTGTTCAAAGAAAGTTATTATCTATGCCTTATTGGCTACAAAAATACAAAACTAAATAAGTTATCGCCTATACCTTATTGACTATGAAAATACTTCAAAACCAAAGAAGTTATCACTTATGCCTTATTGGGTATGCAAACGCTTCAAACGATGGAGTTATCGCCAATGCCTTTTTGGCTAATGGAAACACTTCAAACCATGCAATTTGAACTAAATGCATACTTGAACTAGCTTAGTTAGTCAGCCAGGCATCTTGTTCAAATAAAGTTATTGCCAATGCCTGATTGGCTAATTGAAATACTTCAACCAATGGGAGTTATCACCAACACCGCCATGCTAACATAAATACTTCAAGCTAAGATGGAGTTATCACCAACATCCAAAGCTAGTGAAAACACTTCGAACATTCTCATTCTCGTTTCTGCCTCCTTGGACGATGTCATCAATCAAATTATCAATAACCATCGAGGATCAAGTCAAGACTCATCTGAGTCAAATTCCACATGGTCCAATGTATAGGAGTGGGATGGTTGTGTACATCAAAACTTCTTCCTCATTTCCTTTATCTTATTTTATGTTTTTTCATAATTACAAATTTAAGTTTATCTAATTGAAAAGTAAGGGTATGCCTTTATTTTAGCCATGTATCCCTTTCTTTAAATTAACTAAATAATAGTTTAGGAAGTTCCTGACAATTGTCAGAGTAATTAATAATAGGGGCTTATGTCTATTGGAAATCATGTTCCCTTAACCCCTGATTGCACAATCAAATCATGATATTTTTTATTTATTATTTTGAGATTACTTATCGGGGTCATCACTATTTCGAATAGTCAATTTTGATCTCACAAATTTTGACTACCCAGTAAGACATGACTTCTCCTCCAAGTGTAAAAACCTAGCAAATATGATAGAGACATTAATGAGATAGAATACCAATTGAAAACTAATGAATTGTATTCCTTCTTGTAGAAGAAAGCATCCAATGACATCAACAAAAAACTTCTCCACCTCAAAATATGTCATTATCCTGGGGGAAAGAATGGTTGTGTGTCTATATTAGATGGTTATCATAGAAGAAACCAAAGTTCAAATTGAGTTTGGAACCATTTTCTAGATTGTTTAGTTCAAGAGAGCACTTGCTATGGTGCCCATTGAAGTTGTTGTCATTCAAGACTAGCCCACTTCTTGCCTTCCAAAAAAGAGAAGGCGGTCTAATATCATCATTCCAAATGAAAAGGGTCAATCTAATAAAGAGTCAGAAGAGCCTAAATAGCAAGAGCATCAATCTTCCAGAGACTAGACTTGAAGTGAAGCTCAACCTTTGATCGTGTTCACCAAACTCTTGATAGGGGGCAGCTAAAAGCAATTTTGAACATGTGTATTTGAGGTGATTTTTGATACAATCAATTTTTATTGAAACATGATTAAAATTGAAACTTCTATGCCACAAAATTATGGCTCAAATATAGGTCATGCTTAAATCACGCTTGAGTTTGGCCAAAAATTGAGCTCAATTTGGGCTTAAATCATTGAAAAATTCCAGGTCAAACTAGGCTTGATCCAGATAGGCTAATTTGGCTTGATTTTTGAACCATAATTGAACCTAAAATTCATCTAAAACTTGGGCCAAAATGATAAAATACAAGAATTTTGTAAATAGGCCGTTAGATTGAATAAATCCCCATAAGTAGGTCTTTGGCCAAATTTTTCTTACAAATAGGTCCCTGAAATAATAATTTTATAGAAAACTCTAATAAAATTCTAAAATTACAAATCAGTCTCGCAAAATTTAGAGTTTGAGAATAAACCCCTCTAAAATTTTTTTTTGCGAATCAATCCATCCAAATTTCTTTCTTTGTGAATAAATATTCCAAAATTTTTTTTACAAATAAGCCTCTAGATTTTTGACCTTCTACAAACAAATCCCTTAAGAATTTTTATTTTTGAATAAGCCCAAATTTTATTAAAAAAGGACCTTGGAATTTTCAAAATTTTATAAATAACTTTTTTTGCACAAAATTGTCCTCAAATTTACAAAATTATAATTTAGTCCAAGTTTTTACAAAAATTTGTAAATACCTCCTTGATAACTTCAATGTTCATGATGAGTACAACTTTCAAGATATCAAAATCTATAACATAAGGATTCATACATATCTCTTCACAAGCTCATCCAAACTCTAGATAAATGCTATCCATATCTGTTTACATCCAGATCCATCATTTAAAATTCAAATAAAAAAGATTTATTTCTAGCCCAACTATATCTCTTCCAGTCTTATAAAAACTCTTAGAATCTACAAATTAGGGAACATAAAGAGATCAAATATGAATGGGGAGATCAGAATAGAATGGGAGAGCATTGGAAGGCCATCATAGAAGAAGAATCTAAAGAGGTGAAATTTCAATCTTAGCTTTGTTCTCCTTTTCTTTCTTTTCTCTGCTTATTTTCCCCCGTTCATCTACGACCAACTTGCAGCCACTGCCCTGTTACCCCAGCTTTGTTGGCGGCATAGCTCCACCATCTCCAACTCGATCAGTCACCCCAACCCATGCCCAGCCCATTGGCCTATGGCCTAGCCCAAACCACGTCCTAGCCTAAGGGCCATGCACTACTTCCGCCTATTCTGCGTTATGCGCCATCACCACTGGCTTTGCACCATGCACTATCTCTTGCTCATGGATGCGGCTTCCTCAAGTCACTCATCATCCCAGCCCTACCCATTATCTTGTCACCAAAATCATAGTAGGATCCAACCAGGAGATGGTTAGATCCCCTGCCATCGGCCACTCACAGATGATGCTTCCTTGAGCCACTCATTGTCCTAACCTCACCCTCTATCTCATCACCAAAAGAACAACTAGTTCCATTCGGGAGATGGTCAAATCTCATCGGGAAGAAAGATCGAGCCACCATGGCCTAGCTATAACGCTCGGGAGGAAAGGAAAAAGGAATGAGTGAAGGGTCTTGTGAGTTTGAAGAAGAAGCAAAAGGAGAATAAAAATAATATTTACAAAACTTGTTGTTCCAAAAACAAATCCAGCCAAAACTAGAGGAAAGAAGGGTTTTGGGCTTGAGGTAGAAGAAGAAGGAGAAAAAAAGGAAAAATATAAAAAAATTGTTGTGTAAAAAATGAGAAAAAAAGGAAAATTTGGCAAAATAATAAAAAAGTAGTTTTCGACATCACAACGACCTATAGTCCTTGACAATGAAGACAATGAACCCATGACCCTATTGTGACCACCCGTGGTCTCTTGAAGATAGCAAACTCTCAATATTGCCTGCAACCACCCATAGCCCCTCAAAGATGGCGATGAAGATGGTAAACCAATGACCTTACTGTGGCCACCCATAGCCCCTCGAAGATGGCAGATCCCCATCACCACAAGCAAGCCTTTGGACTCGCATCCAAGGTAGCCTTTAGGCACACATTCAAGCCAACCTTCGGGAACTCACTTAGCTAGCTTTCAGGCTCGCATCCAAGCTAGCCTTTAGGCTCATAGTCAGCCTAGCTTTTGGCTAGCACTCAGCTAGACATCCAGCTCACATCTCAGCTAGCCATTGGGCTTGCTCTCAACCAGCCTTTTGGCTGACATCCAATCTATCCATCGGGCTTTCACTCAGCCAACATTTAGGCTTGCACTTAGCTAACCTTTAGGCTCACACTTAGTCAACCTTCGGGCTCACATCTTAGCTAGCCTTCTAGCTCACACTTTCATCCAAGTCAACCTTTGAGCTAGCACTCAGCTAGCCTTTGGGCATGCACTTAGTCAGCCTTCAATCCCACACTCGGTCAGACTTTGGGCTTACATCGAAGATAACCTTCAGACTCACACTCAGCTAGCTTTCAAGCTCATATCCAAGCCAGCCTTTGAGCTGACACTCAACCAACTTTTGATCTTGCATCTAAGCTAGCCTTTGGGCTCACACTTAGCTAGCCTTTGGACTCACATCCAAGCCACCCTTGGGACTCACACTCAGTTAGCCTTCGAGCTCACACCCAGCCAGCCTTTAGGCTCACACTCAGCCAATCTTTGAGCTTGCACCTCAGCCAGCCTTTAGGCTCACATTTAAGTCAGTCTTCCAATTTGCACCCAATTAGCCTTCAGCTTTTCACTAAGACAACTTTCAATCTTGCGAACTAAGCCAACCTTCAGGTTTGCACATTCAAATTTAGACTATGGCCCGCCTAAAATCATGAGAAATAGTCAAGGACCTTTAAATCAAATTGATTAATGTGAAATTAAACTCAGTCACAACAAATGAATAAAGTGCAACTTGGCTCAAGTGGACCTAAATTGGTCGAACAAATGGACTAAAATTCAAATTGAACCAAACTTTAGAAAATCTAAATTGAGTTTACTAAACCAAATAAATTTTGACTTGAGAAAGGTTAATTTAAAATCATGGTCAATTTAAATCAAATCAAATCTGGATTGAATAAAGTTCAAATCAAACTTTAATTAGGTTAGATCAAGTTCAAACTAAAAGGAGAGACTCAAAGTCAAACCAGAATGAAGTCAAACTGAGCCAAATTGAAACTAAGTTAAACTAAATTGACTTTAACTTGAACCAAAGTCCATCAAGTTATAGACCTGAAACTTGATAAAGGTCCAACATAAGGTCGAATTCAACTCAAGCTAAATGAAATAAAACATAGACCCAAACTAAATATGGTCAAATTGAGTACCATTGGGTGCGCTAAATTTTGGGCAATAGTCGAAGGCTATGAACATTAGAGTGATATTACCACTCTGACCAAAATCAAAATTAGTTTGAATAGAACTAACTAAGACCAAACTGAGTTTCACTAGGTGTGTTATAAAAGCCCTTAGCAATACTTCAAAGCTATACTCAACTCCATAAGTTGTTGGTGATGCTATTAGATTGAAGAAGTTAATTGCCAACACGTTCAAAGTTGTTGGCCACACTTTAAAACTAGTCAATCCTAGAAGTCATTGACGATGCATCTTCCAAGCTATACCCAACTGGCTAAGCCATTATTGACACCACCAAATCAAAAAAGTTAACCATCAATATGCTCCAAGATGTTGGCCATACTTCAAAACTATACCTAACTCCATAAGTTGTTGGTGGTACTGGCAAATCAACGAAGGTAATTGCCAACAAGCTCCAAGTTGTTGGTCACACTTCAAACCTATACTCAAGTCTCTAAGCCATTAGTGATGCTACCAAATCAATAAAGTCAACCACTAATATGTTCAAAGATGTTGGCCACACTTCAAGCTAGTCAACTCTAGAAGTTGTTGATGACACACCCCTTCAAGCTAATCAACCCCAGAAGTTATTGACGACATGATCTTTTAGTTAGTCAACCCCAAATGCAGTTGATGATGTGCCCCTTAAGATAATCAACCCCAGAAGTAGTTGATGACATGTCTTTTCAAGCTAGCCAACTCCAAAAATAGTTGGTGATACTCTCTTCAAGCTAGTCAATTTTGGAAGTTATTGATGATGCATCTTCAAGCTATACCTAACTTTGTAAGCAATTGGTGATGCTACAAATCAATAAAGTTATTGCCTATATCTTGTTGGCTATGGAAACACTTCAAAAACCAAATAAGTTATCTCTTACATCTTATTGGCTATGAAAACACTTCAAAAACCAAAGAAGTTGTCACCAACATCTTATTGGGTAATGAAAAATACTCCAACCCAAAAGGAGTTATCACCAAGGCCTTATTGGCTAATGAAAATACTCCAATCCAAGCAAAGTTATCGTTAATGCCTTATTGGCTAATGGATACACTTCAAATCATGAAGTTATTGCTGAAGCTCAAAGCTATTGGAAGCACTTCAAGCTTCTCCCATTTCCTTCCATGATTTGGGTTGGATGCCACATGTGGTTCAGCGTAGGGGGTCTAGGGCAAATCTAAGCCTCTAATCTCTCTATTCTCAAAACATGCTATATATTGATATAATACTTCAAAATTTAGACACATCTAATTTCTACTAAGTTTTGCTTAAAGCTGGGTTATCATCATCCTCCTAAATATCATGAGGGTTACTAAGTTTAACAATTATTCAACATGAACTTGTCTCAGGAATAGAGGCAAAGAGAGAACGGATGAAAATAACTCAACTTACCTCGAATCTCGACGATGATCGTCCCGAATCTTCTTGCTACTTCGTAAGCCTTCCCAACGATTGTTCCTTGACTCTCTTTACCTTCAAATAGGCTCTCGATCCTAGAGAGTTTAGTGTTATCTTTCTGTAAAGAATGGAAGTTGATTTGTTTTCAGGTTTTAATCAACCGATTGTTAGGATTGTGGATAGTGGGTGGTTACACATGGATCGTGGGTGGTTACATGTAGATAGGGGTGGTTACACATGGATAGTGGGCGGTTACAGAACTTATTAAAGACAGATGCACAACAAAGTGTAATAGGCAACATGAATTCTAGTACAATATTCTGTTACATAGAATGGCAGCATAAACTGACCTTTCTTAGAGCAATTAGGACTAGAGGACTTCCACATTTACATATAACCAATGTTCTCTTAAACTCCATTTTATCAATACTAAGTTCCATTTCCTCTTCTTTCTCTCAGCCATCAAGACAATTGTTCCAACATCCAAACATTCATTTTCTATTACTTTCTAATTTAGTAAAGACCCCAAGAAAAACCAACAAGAAGATGCTAATATGCTAATATGCTAAAGATTATAACTTATTAGTTCATGCTCAATAGTAATAACTTTATTACTAATACTAAATAGTTTACTCTAAATAAGGATATATTTAAATCCTATTCCACAATGGAATAAGGATTATAAATTTGTACTTAAAAGTAAACTCTAATTAGCACTGACTTAATAACTTAATTAAGAAAAATAATAAATAATAAAATAGCAAAAAGTGATCTTAGCTTTTTCACGGATGGTCAAATCTTTGATTTGAACAAATATTCTAGAAAATGTGACTTCCAAACTAATATTTAAAAATCTAAATTGGAATGAAATCAAATTTTAATTTCATCTCTAATTTTGTTGAAAAATATTGTAATTGTCTTGTATTAGATTTCTTCACTTGTAAAATACTAGTCCTCAAATCATCACCCAAGTTCTTTGATTCAAATTCTACAAAACCACGAAATATGATTAAATTCAAAACTCAATGATGTAGACCAATGATGTTTCATCAAATGACATCTTCTTCACAATTTTTTTTTGGTTTTCTTGTGGCATAAATGTTTAAATTTATGCAAGCTTCCCATTAAATTAATTACAAAGTTAATTTCTATAAACAACACCATTTGACCTAGGCCTTGCAATCAAAATTCTCACAAGTTGCAAATAATTTTAAGATAATCTAAACAATTCATTGAAAATTATGAATCTTGAAAGTGGTTAATACTATGATGAATCACATCCTAATCTTCAAGATAGTCATCTTTTGAAAAGCCAAAAAAAATTTGAGTACAATTAGCATCTGCATCAATAGAAAAATCTTCCTTCTATCCTTCAAGATCATCAATTGATTCACACAAATTCTCTATGGTAGTCTCTTGAATAGCTATTGTGCCATCCAAAGCCACTCCTTTATGATCTCTAACTAGGTCATTAAAGAGGGAATATCCATATGCTAAATAATTTTTTCAATTGCATGTTTGTTTTCCAAAGAATTGACAACCAGTTCTTCAACATACTGATTCACAAATAGAGGAAGGTCACCAAGACAAGAAATTACTACTTCATGGTTGTATTTATGGATTCTAACTTAGATAGGATCTCTATCACCTCTGATTTGGGATCTCCTTTTGCTTACATTCATGCATTCTTTAGATTTGAAGTTGCTCTCACTAACATGAAGGATCACCACTAAGTTTGTACTATATAATTTTCACTTTCATCTCTTATGTATCTCCATGACTTAAAAGATTTTAGTGAATTTCTCCATCAAAACAACCAAATTTTCAAAATCATGAAAGTTTGGAATATTTATACACAGATATTTTGATTTTCTTGGGTAGCTTTAGAAGTTGATCACTGAGATATTTGACCATAAGTTTCTTTGATAATCTCTCAATGAGCTTGGTCAAGAATTTTGGAACACTTCAACCTTTCATATTTTATATTAATAGAATTATGAAAGGCTTGCATAATAAAATCTCAACTTACATAATGTTGAGTATCACCATTCATGAAGTTGTAATGACCAACTAGATCAATGGTGTTAAGCCAAGGAATAAGCCCATTTTGATACCAATTGATGTAGTAGGAAAGCATGGGGTAAGGAAAGAAGAACATTGTCTTCTACTCCATAATAGGTCATTAAATCCACAATGAAGACAATAAAAAATAAACCCTAAATTATAGAATATTATTGATGAGAAAGTTATTTTTTGTTACAACCTTGACATTATATATATAACTCTTGAACCGTGATAGAATTCTGGTTGAACTATATTAAAATAAAACTCAAACTCTAATACCAATCCTAAATAACTTATTCTAAGTAAGCACCTAAATCCTATTGCATAGTGGGTTAGGATTGTTACAAATTTATACAAAAGAAATCCTTCTTTAGACATATTTAATAACTAAACTAGGAAAGGTAATAAATCATACAATAGTAGGACTTGATCCTTGATTTTCAATGGATAATAATTTTTTTAGTTTGGATGAATATTTTGGAAGATATAATATTTCAATTGTAGTTGTACTAATTTAGATAAATCCTAATTGAAATTGGAATTTACTTTTGACTTCACCTGTAATTATATTGAAATGTGATGTAGTTGTCCAATATCACATGATTGGTGAAAAAGGAACTAGAAAGGATTAAGCTCATACAATCTATAATAAATTAAAACCTAGCTCCATTTTGTAAGTATCCTAAATTATTAGCAAATTGTTTATTCATCTACTTTACTATTTCAATTTATTACTGAAAGAATTTATCGAAGAATGCATCTGAATTAATCCTAACTTATAATGGCAAATTTTTTAGTTGCTTTATTATATATCTATATAAATTCAAAGTTGCAAATAATATACCTCATTACACTTTGTAGTAGAATATTTTAATTTTCTTATGGTATTCCATCATTTGTTATTATTCTGCACTTCTATTCAGATAAGGTATAAAAATTTACCCTTATTAGGAATAGTATGCAAACAAAATGCTGAGAAAATTGATAATAAATATAGGTAAAACTTGTTTATCACCTTTCAAAAATGTTGTCAATTGTTTGTGTGTCATGGTAGGATGAAATTGGATGTTGTTATATCATAGCAGATTCTAGTGTTATTAGAAATTAACCAATTGTGCATTGTAAAGTATTTCTAGACAACTTTATTCTGATTCTTATACAACATACCATAGATTATTAAGTACTTCGGAAAGTCTAACATAATGTACCTATGAGAAGCACATATTATTTACAGCTCAAAGTGCTTTTTAGGGACTTCTTCGAATTGTTTTTGAACTCCTAGTTTTTATCTGTCTTCTTTGTCACTAAATCGCTATGTTCCTCTTTTTTTATTATATTTTTTTTTGCTTAATTCCTTTGCTTCTTCTGCAATTTCTTTGCTCAAATCTTAAATTGCAACACATACTACTCTTGATTTCCAAGGCACCTCCTTATTAGCTTCAGAAAATTTGATAGTAAACATGTAATTTGGGTAAATACACTTATTCATGTATGTGTTAAATGCTTCTTCATTGTCCTCTTGCATTTAATTTTTTATTTAGTATTGGCAACATATGTTAGACTATTCCAATCTTATTTGTTGAAATATAAGATAGATATTACCTCCAAATTTTCTGCTTGTTTGACTTTTTTCCTAAATAGCTTTTCATCTACTTTATCAATGAGTGTAAAGCAAAATGGGTTAGTGTTGCTTTTCACCTTCATTCGTAACAATACTTGCTTGTAGCATTTTTGAATTAGTCAGAATTAATCTCCATAATCTTTTTTGTGTTATCTTCAAACCTAGTCAATATAGAAACAATTAATTTTACAAACCTCAATAGGTATTCCATATTTGATTATGGTGGATATTTAGTACAAGCCTCATTGTGAATTACACAATATTATTATAAATTTGTGGAAGATACCCTCTTTATCACTATTAGAAAAGTTTCACAATATTATGGTTAAAATTTATAAACAACCAACCTTGATCATTAATTATTTTATTCATTTTATAACATTTCAATTAATATAAAAAGAACATTTTATGCCTTACCATTTAAATTTAAGTATAAAAATAATTTTATCTTATTTTTCTTCTTTTCTTAACTTAGAAGAATTTTGAATATCATTTACTGTCGTCAACTATCGATTTAGAGGAAAGATAATATTCAAGTGTTTAAAATTCTCATCCAAAAAAATAGAAATAATAAATTTTTACACTAGAATTTAAATAACTAGGAATATAATGATCTTTTCATGTCAAATTAAATAATAAAAATTAAATTAAAAAAATAATAGTGATTAGAAGGTGGTTGATTATAAATTTTAATCATAATGCAAATAGTTTTTTTGCTAATAGTGATAAAAAAAGATGATTTCTTGTAAATTTGTAATAATAGTGGTGATTTTTTACTAAAATCTCTACTTTTAAGCATCAAAAAAACTGATTTTAATATAAGACCATTTGAAATATACCTCTAAAATTTCATGGGCTATGTTCTTCTAGAATTTTGTGATTGTTACTACCTCTGCTTTTGTCTTTAAAAGATTTGCTGAAAAATATGTTCTTTGAGGCTTTTTGATTTCAGCAAGATTTTAAGTAATCCTTGTAAAACCATAGAGGAACTTGTTAGCTTCTAATATATTTCTTTATCCTTTTACATTAAACTATGTTATTTTTTCCTTGCCATTCCTTCAGTTTTGTAGTTTCTTTGTTTTGCTGGATGTATGCTTAATAGTATATTGCTGCAACATGACATTGCATGATGTATTGAAGATAATTATTTGTTTATTTTTCAACTATTGTCCTAGATTACATATAGCAAATACTAAAATATAGTGAAACATCTTATACATTTTGTAATGCAAATCACCTTTATATCTACAAATAGCCTGACTTACCTCAACACTAGATTGTGAGAAACTCAGTATCCTCAACTGACGATGAATTCTTGCATGGACCAATGACACTATAAAGATGTTACACTGAGTTACTATTAAACTCGGAAATCTCAGTGTGAGTAGGGCAAAGTTCAAATAATCATGAGATTTTACCCAATTTATCTTTGGAAGTAAATTCCAAAATATCCAAGATCCATTATGAGTACTCTAGCGGGATTTTGATATGCTTTGCACCTTATAAATAGTATAGTCTCTGAAGAGATATAGACTAATGCCCTTTTTCTCTCTCCACTATATTTTAAGTGATCTCTATTGACTTAAGTATCGGAGTGGCCATCATTGAAGAGCTCCTGGTAGTCCTCTTCACAATTTCCTCTTGTTACAAATTAGTGGGAGAGCATCCTGAAAGATCAATATCAAGAAGCATCTCAAACTAAAATAGATGGCAATCTGGACTTCGTCAATAAATTAGTATTTTCATTAAGATATACTCTACCTCTCTTCCTAGATAATCTAAGAGATCTCCAATGATCTTATGGTCATGCCACCTAGGGCAGCATAAGCCATGTCATCAAAGAATCCATGTGGGAGACAGACGGCCATGACACCAATAGAATCATATAATTCATCCAGCGGACTAGGTAGGCCAGATCAACAAGCTAACTTGATGGCCTAGCCACAACAACAACCTCAGAAAGCTCCCTCCATATGGCTTCTGAGGAACCACCAAGTCCCTCCAACTTAGTGAGTTTGCATGAGTTTCAAACCTTGGTCATTGTCATCCAATAGATAATGCAGCTACTTGATATTCAGGTGTGAGCTATGTAAAATTGCAAGCTTAGCATCTACAAAACTAGGTTCAAATAATGTAGAGTCTCCATACTTATTGTGCTTAGCAGCCAGCTCAACCTCAAGATCAAGCCCCAATCTAGGGTGCTACATTGAACTAATTATATGAGCCACAATATCATGCGATATGCTAGGTATACCCCAATGCACATCAACATCCTATCTATCATGACCAATTAGCAGTAGTCTCACTTTGGTATCAAGACTTGAGGGATTATGATGGGATCAATCCCACCTATGATCCAGTTGATGAGGCTACATATCACTCACACATTAATCGAGCTTCAGCTAGAGATGCACAAGGTACATAGAGGGAAGGTATGGTATGGCCATGACACTGAAAAATGTAGATATCTCAAAGATGAGATTGAAAGACTCATCAATAAGGGCCACCTCAGGTAGTTTGTTCATTGAGGTGACTGAACTAAAGAATCTCGTGTGTGAGAAACTTGTTAATTGCTACTCTCCTCAGAGGAATCCCACCCTTGAGTTGCACAATCCACCTATCAAAAGCAACCTAAATATGATCCTCACAAGCCCACCAACTCAAAGTAAAGCCTCGGTGCCTACTTGCAAATGTTGAACCATCACTAGAAAGCAAGAGAAGTCAAAGCAGGAGATGAAGAGGTAGCACTACAAGCCCAAGCATTGGGACATAGTCTTTTCTAAAAAGGACTTGGATATAACTTTTATGCTCCACAATGATGCATTAATGATCTTAGCAATTTTTGATAGCTACATGACACAATATATCATGATCGATATTGGAAGCTTTGCAAATATTTTATTCACTTAATGTTATGATCAAATAAAGATCGAGCAAAAGCTACACCTACATGTGGGGACACTCATTAGATTCATGAGAGATTTGATTACTCTAGTTGGCATGATCAATCTACTTTTCACAATGAAAGAGAATCCTAAGAGCTCCATAATCAAATCAAAGTTTGTGGTGATTTGGATATGATCAACATACAATGTGATATTGAGTCGTCCAATGCTTAACTAGTTTCAAGGGGTAATCTCAATTTTTTATTTAGTTATGAGATTTCTAAGTAAACATGGCATAGGTGAAGCATAGGATAACTAAAGTATTGTTAAGAAGTGTGAAGTAGCTTATTGGCATAACAACTCTGACCCAAAGGGCAAAGGCCCAGTAGTGGCTGAAGTCAACAAATTGACCACTTAACCTAAGAAGGTACACACTAAACCTATGAAGCAACTATTCAACCTAGTCATTGATGAGATCTTGGGAAGGACAATGAAAATCGGGATGAATCTTATAAAGCCTCTGTGCATCAAACTGAGAGAATTCTTGCAAAGGAGCCAAGATGTCTTCACATGGCCTATTGATGACCTCCTAGGCATAGATCCCTCTGTCATGTAGCATGAATGCATAGTGGTAGAAAATTGTAAAGTCAAGGAAAAGAAGAAATAATTTACCTCAGAGTGTCAAAAAGTCATCGCAGAGGAGGTAAACAAACTTCTTAATGAAGAGTTCATTAGAGAAGCTCATTACCCCAAATGGCTAGCAAATATGGTGATGGTAAAGAAGGCCAATGACAAATGGAGGATGTGTATCAACTTCACCAACTTGAACAAAGCTTTCACAAAGGATAGTTATCCTTTACCTATGATAAATCAACTCATTGATTTTACTTCTAAGCACCAACTTTTGACCTTCTTAGATGCGTTCTTGGGTTACCATTAGGTCTAGATGCATCCCAAGGATGAGGAAAAGATGGTCTTCATCATTGACCAAGGTATTTTTTTGCTATATTACAATACCCTTTGGGCTAAAGATTGCAGGGCTAACATAGAATGGTGAACAAGGTCATCGAACCTCAGCTCAGAAGAAATGTGAAAGTATTTTTGGATTACATGCAAGTAAAAAGTCTTCATGCTAATGGACATTTGAAAAAATTAGAAGAAACTATCAACACACTTTGAAAGTTTAAGATGAAATTGAACCAGAAAAAGTGTGCCTTTGGGGTAGGCTCAAGAATATTCCTTGGCTACCTCAGCTCAAAATAAGGGATAGAAGCTAACCTCAAAAAGATTAATGCAGCGATAAAAATAAAGCCTCCAAGCTCTATCAAAAAGATGCAGAGATTCATAGGTCAATTGGTGGTGCTTAATCGCTTCTTATCTAGGTTGGATGAGAAGTATTTGCCCTTCTTCAAAGCACTCAAGTAGAGTTTTGAATTTGAATGGACAAAGGCATGTGGCCAAGCCTTTGAGGATCTTAAGAGGTATCTAGCTGAATCCCCCCCTATTGGTAAGGCTGGAGCCAAATAAGATACTCTTTCTCCATATAACAGACTTGGACCAAATAATTAGTTCAATCTTAATAAGTGGTCGAGGTGGAAAGTAGTATCCTATATACTATATGAGTCATGTACTCATAGAGGCAGGGACTTGTACCCTCCACTAGAAAAAATGACATATGCTATTGTGCTAGCAACTTGAAAGCTCTACTCATACTTTTAAGCACACCTAGTTATGTCACTCATTAATCTACCACTTTGACAAACATTCTAAACGTCAAAAATCTCAAGAATATTGTTTAGGTGGTCCATCAAGTTAAGCTAGTTTGAGGTAAAGTTTGAAGCTCAAAGAACTATTAACATCCATGCTCTACTAAGCTTCTTGGTGGAGACCATGTCATATCTTGCCAGATCAAAATTTGAACCATGGGAAGTTTGGGTTAACAACTCATCTTGTGAGTTAGGTTGAGGCATTGGAGCTGTCCTCCAAAATCTAGGTGGAAGAATTGACAAATATTCAGCTTTCGAGTATGAGGCTTTTCTCCTCAAACTATGCATAGCGCTAGCTATAAGAGATAAAAAATTAAAGGTATTTAGTGACCCCCAACTTATGTATTTGCAAGTTACTGGGGAGTATGAGGCAAGATATCCAATCATAGCATTATACCTAGCTAAGGTATAGAAGCTCATGGCAAAAATGGATTGGATAGAAATTTATTACGCACCTTGAGACAATAATACCTTATGCGACTAGCTTCAATTTCTTCTAATTCAATGTTGAGGTAAAATTTTATGAAGAATCTCCTATAGTCAAACTATTTAGAAGCCTCTGAGGTGAATAGGATGGGTGCTGATCCTAGTTGGATGGATCCTATAATCACCTACCTTGAAAGGGGGAAACTTCCCAAGGAGCTAAAAGAAGCTTGAAGGATCCAGAATTTAGCTTCGAACTTCATCTTGGTAGATGGAGTCTTGTATAAAAGATCACTCACAAGGCCACCCTCCACTGAATAAGACCTGAGGAAGCTTAATATGCTCTTCGTGAAGTCCACAAGGGGATATTTGAGAGTCATGGTGGGGGACAGGCCCTTGCACACAAGCTCTTTAGGTAAGGATACTACTAGCTCAATATGGCCTCCAAAGCACCTGAGTTTATTTTCAAATATGAAAAGTATCAAAGACATGCTTTGGTATACCATAGCCTTGTGGTATAACTCCAACAAATACAAATCTTATGGCCTTTCAATCAATAGAGAATGGACATCCTAGGTCCATTTCTAATAACCTCGAGACGATGAAATTCTTGATGGTTGCCATCAACTATTTCACCAAGTGGACAAAAGATTAACCACTTGATACAATCACTGAGGAGAAGATCTAGGAGTTCCTCTAGTGGAATGTGATTTGTAAGTTCAGACTGCCATACATGCTTGTCATGGATAATGGGAAGTAGTTCGACAGTTAGAGGTTCAAGGAGTACTACACCAATCTTCATATAGAGTCAAGGTTCACCACAGTGGTGCATCTCCAGTCCAATGGTTTAGTTAAGGTAACAAATCAAACTCTACTTTCAGATATAAAGAAATGACTCAAGAGGTCTAAGGGTGCCTAGGTTGAAGAACTACCATATATCTTGTGATCCTATCAAATCATGCCCCAAATGGCTATTAGGTAGTTGCCATGTATGCTAGCTTATAGGGTTGAGGTGATCATCCCTATGGAGATTTGACTTACATTCCTAGAGTAAAAACTCATGATCTTGAGTTGAATGAAGCAAACATCAGAGCTAAAAAAGACCTCATCTTGAAAGTACCAATAATGAGTGGCCTGATACTACAATGCATGAGTTCATAGCTGAGAAACTACAACTAGACAACTGGGTACTCTACCAAGCCAAACTCATCGACCAAGTTTGGGGTAAATTGTCTCCGAATTTGGTAGGCCCATTTAAGATCTCTCGAGCTATGGGACCAGGAACCTTCCAAATTGAGTATTCAAATAGCAAAATACTTCTTCAAACCTAGCATGTCGACAATCTTAGAAGGTTTTATCTTTAATATAATTCCTATTTCTCCAAAAGATTGTCTATCACTACTACTAAAAACCTAGCTCTACTAGCCTTATGGTCCAACTAGGTGCTTTAGTGGTCCAACTAGGTGCTTTAGTTATCCAACTGAAGTATTAGCTCTCAAACTACCAAAAACATAGCTCTACTAATCTTATGGTCCAATAGGTACCTCGGTTATCCTACCAAGTATTAGCTTTCAAGCTACCAAAACCCTAGCTATGTTAGCCTTATGGTCCAATTAGGTGCTTTAGCTACCCAACTTAAGTATTAGCTATTAAGCTACCAAAAACCTGGCTCTATCTGTCTTATGGTCCAATTAGATGCTTTGGTCACCCAACCAAAGTAGTAGCTCTCAAGCTACCAAAAACTTGGCTCTGCGAGTCTCATGGTCCAACCAGGTGCTCTAAACAACCAACCAAAGTATTAGCTCTCAAGCTACTAAAAATCTGGCTCTACCGGCCTCATGGTCCAACTAGGTGTTTCTGTTACCCAACCTAAGTATTAGCTCTTGAGTTACAAAAAACTTGGCTCTACTTGTCTTATGGTCCAACTAGGTGCTTTAATTACCCAACTAATATATTAGCTAACAATCTACTAAAAACTTAGCTCTACTAGTCTTATGGTCCAACCAAGTATTTCGATTACCCAATTGAAGTATTAGCTCTCAAGGTACCAAAAATCTAGCTCTACTGACCTCATGGTCCAATCAAGTGCTTCGATCACCCAATCGAAGTATTAGCTATCAAGCTACCAAAAGTCTAGCTCTGCCAGCCTCATGGCACAACTAGGTGCTTTAGCCACAAAAATGAAGTATGAGCTCTCGAGTTACTAAAAATCTAGCTCCGTCGGTCTCATAGTCCAACCAGGTGCTTCAGTTACCCAATTAAAGTATTAGCTCTCAAGCTACCAAAAACCTAACTACCTACCTCATGGTCCAACCAAGTATCGTTGTTACCCAATCAAAGTATTAGCTCTTAAACTACCAAAAACTTGGCTTTGCAAGGCTTATGGTCTGACTAGGTGCTCCAATTTTAGCCAAGGTAAAAGTAAACTTCCTCACCTCAAGGGAATCATAGCCATGGTATAAAAGCTCTTGACCCTTTCCATCCCAAAGTTGTGACTAAAGGGAGAAGTGTTGGATGATTAAACTTTAGCTCAAGTGTAAAGACAAGCATATGAAGCATATAACATTCAAGCAGAAGAAATGCTTGTGGTTGCAAGTAAATACATGAAAACAATAGTTAAACCAACACTTGAGGCCATTCACCTCAAAAAAAAGAGACTTGCTACTCATTGAAACTATTAACAAAAGGAAGCATTGGAATGAGATTAGTTATGGTCGATTCTTTGATGAAGAATTAGTTGGATAATTTTGGTTTAAAAGCTGAACCAAAGAAGACAATGATTCAAAAAAGGATAGAATTTTATTGAGTTCTAAGCTAAGACTATTATAGAAAATTTTTCATAAAGAAAAAAAAATACAACAAGCTAAAAATGTGAAGAGGCTCGGAAGACTTTGCTAGCTTGCCTAGCCCTTGGATGCCCACTTATGCCCCTCTTGCCTTCACTACCTCAGCCTCCCTCTAAACAAATTCCTCATACTCCCACTTTAGGTGTTTCCTCATACTCCCACTTTAGGTGTTGAACTCTCAAGTTATCATAGAGTTTGATCCAAAGATCACCTTCATAAACTCAAAGTCATGGTGAGTTTGCATCACTGTGTCCCAATAGACGAGGTACCTCTGAGAAGAAAGGTTTGCAAACCTCTAAGAATGGTAGGTGGCGAAGAAGAATGAGGTGTTTCTTGCCTCTTCCTTGCCCACTCCTTGCTGGCACCTCACATCTTTCCCTCTTCCTCCCTCTTTCTCCTACCTTGGCCTTGAGCTATCGACTAGGTACAAATAGGAGTCTTCAACTTAGAGAGCTTCTTGTGAGTGTGTGAAGCTGATGACACCTGAGGAGTGCGACCCTGTTTCTTTAAATGTTCAATCATGAACAAGATTTACGCAATCCCTATAGTGTCACATTCCATGATTAAGACCAAGGAACACACACAAAAATGAGAAGTTCATACTAGAATTATTGAGAATAGAACAAGGAGGTTCAAAGTTGAAAATCACTTGAAGCCGATGGTAAGATAGTTGTTAGAGCTTCTGAGGGTTGAACCATCAGTGGCATGGTGGAAGGACTAGCCATAGGCTCTCAGGCCTCCTTCAGTGCAAGTGTAGAGCTAGATCTAGATGGACCTCAGCCTCTTGTAGTCAACATCAAGGCAACATAGGGGATAAGAACTTCTTCATTACTAGGGCCATGGGCTCTAAAACACTAGAAGAAATCAAAGTTTTCTTTATAAAAGGGGATGCCTCTTCCTTCAAAGGAGGAGATCCCTTCATGGAGCTATAGGGAGTAGAAGAGGATACCATTTTAGAACAAGCTTGTTAATGGAAGATGAAGATGCCAAGAGAAGAAAAGAAAAGGTTTGTGAAAGTTCCAAAGCAGAAGGGAAGGGACAAAAGATCAATTATATAAGTTTCTTTCCACCATCCAATCACCTCCACGTGGCTTGATCCGGGTCATCCCCTTGAGAGGGGGCAAAAACCCTAATAATTGTGTGGGATTTAACAAAATGGCAGTTCACTTTCCCAAGCAAGGTGGCAGTTAAAATATTGCATAGTGGAATGTTGGGCAAAATCCAAGACATTCAATTGCCCACATCTTTTCAAACTAGATTTCCAAATCTTGAAGGACATGTGGTAAGGATCTAGCCAAGCCACCAAGCCATCACTAGCATGACATATGAGGGTGGTGCCTTGGAAACTGGCACACACATGATGAGAAGATGACATGCAATGTTTAAAGGTGGTGATAACTTGATTTTCAAGGAATCATTGAGTGTCTTAAGAGAATGACTATCTCTTGTTGGTAACTCCGAACGTCAAGTCTCAAAAATTTGGTGTCCAAGCTTGGAAGCACTAATAATATACCAAGGTAAATTGGCCAAGTCAAAGAGTCAATAAGAGTCAAATCCCAGATTGAGTCACAAGCTGATGCATCCAAAGTAAAAGGTCACCTTGAGATTAAGCTATGAAAAGCTTTCAACACATGAGCTCTAAGTAGCCCGACTTGCCTCAACACGAGCTGTGAAAAGATTGATATCCTAAGTTGACAATGAACTCTTGAGTGGAATAATAACACTATAAGGATATTACATACAATTACTATTAAGCTCGGATATGTCAATGTGAGTAGCACAAAGATTAGATAATCATGAGATCTTATCTGAAGTTATCTTTGGAGGTAAATTTTTAAATATCTGGAATCTATAGCTTCTATTATGAGTAATCCAATGAGAATGTGATGCTAAGATGACAAGATTTTGATACACTCCATACTCTATAAATAGTACAGTGTCCAAAGAGTTATAGATTAATGCCATTTTTCCTCTCTCCACTATATTTTAAGTGATCTTTATTGCCTTGAGCATCAGAATGGCCATCGTCAAAGAGTTCCTAGTGATCCTCTTCATGACTTTCCTCTTGTTGCAGATTAGTGGGAGAGAAACCGAGTAGATTGATCTCAAGGAGCCTTTCTAGCCAAAACCGATGGTGAACTAGGCTTCCTTAACAAATAGGGTCATTACAAAGTGGAATATATTACTATTATTGTATGTCCCAATGTCACCTTTTTGGATAAGTAAGCATCACATCATCCAATCATCAACATTATCTATGGAGGATTCTATTAGCAGGTACTTGTCAACTCCTTCTTTAGAGTTTGAAGATGTCTTATAGTTTGTTAAAAGTAAATATTAAGTACAAGCAAATTCTAAAACCTAAATTTGATTTTTCAGAAACCTCAACATTGTATAAATCTAGCCTATGTCTCATTTCTAATGTATTGGAGAAAGAATTTTGTAACTGTACTACTTTGGAAAATATATAATCACAATAAATCAAAGAAGCTTGAGCTTACCCTATTGACTTTTGTGCTTTCTTTTCCTTATCTCTTGTGCTATTTGTTGCTTTGCTGCTATGTATGTTGATCCTTTTATATTCACAATTTAGGAAAAAAGGGTGGAATTTGTCTGCAGCTACAAAGATTTTTCATGGAGATGTAATTGCTGAATTATGGCCAATATTCATTGTACAGTTATAGAATTCAAAGAGACTTTTTTAAAAAATACTCCATAAATATGCATATCATGCTACAAATAAGTTACATAAATCAAAGTTTGTATGCAGCAATATTTATTTTTACATACATCGAATAAAATTTTAATTTTTTCTTCATTTCGAGAACATCAAATTAGAATAAAAGTGTGGTAATGAGGAGAAAAAGAAGAAAATATTGCTCAAATTGATTTGAATTGTGTTTTGGTTGAGGTTTAAACCAAAGAATTTTTGTGTAAGAGACTAGTGTGATGACCAACTATCCACCTAAATTTTTTATATGAAATAGAGAAATATATACATATAAAGACAATATCAAAAGAACCAAACTATAAAATCTATTAGTTTAAGGGAATTTTATGTGAATTTACCCTAAATATCAAATAGGCTAAGCTTGCTCTCCTATTTTTCTTTCCTTCTCTTCTTTTTGGCAAGAGCAAGAGCAAGACAAGACTAGGAGTAGGTCCTACTCTCACTATAAGAGTTTGTACTATTGGGGGCAATCAAAAAAGCCTCCGATAGTGTCAAAAATATCGAAAAAAATCTCAGTACTTTTTCAAAGATGGAAAAATGCTGGGAGAAAACACTAAAAAAATTTTCACCATTTTTAAAATGTCAGAAATACTTAATCCCAATATTTTTTATGACAATTGATAGATATTAGGAAAAAATTCTTGGTATTTTTTATACAAATGTCAGGAATATTTCTAGCCTTTTTCTACCAAGGTCAAAAATTTTTTAGCATTTCTAAAACAAAAATTGAGAAAATATTTTTTCGTATAATTTTTTATTTTTTAAATATGTATCCTATATTTACAGTAAATAATACATTATGGACAAAAATTTTGACACATCGCATACATACATTCATACTGAAAAAATTATAATCCATATAATAATTAAAATTTAAAATTGATTATATAAAACTCCTATTAGAGGAAACATACATGGAGAAAATGACACTTCCCCAATTGTCTAAAATCTAATTTCCATACAATATTTTCAATACAAGCCAATCAAGACAACAACTTCCCTAATGCCCTCCCTTTTTAGATTTTCCCTTCACATGTAGCTATCGATCACCAACTGGCTCTGATCCTCTTGCAAAGAAAGAAAAATAAACAATAACTATAAAGCACAAGATTAAACTACAAATTGTAAATTAGGTTTTCATGAATTACTTGAGATATCAAAGAAGCAGATCAAATTCCTCCTAGGCTTGCCTATGTACTAATCCCTCAGTTTGAAGTTAGTTTGCATTCTCTAGATTCTATTTAATTTCATACATTTGTGTAGTCTTATGAACTAATAGAATATATTAAAGGAAAAGTTTGTTTAAACAAAAATACATACTGTAGGGGTAGTAGTAGCTCCATCGGCAATACGAGTCTTTAAGACCCGAAGGTACTCTATAACCTGACTATTGTCACATGAAGAGGAGCAATCTTAGCATCCATCATAGCATTTACTTATTCCTTTGTATAACAGCATCCGTTGTGCAACCCTCTGGAGGTACTTTCAGAAATCTGTGTAGGCATGGATCCCATACTGAATATCCATAGTCAACCAGGTCTCTTATAGACAAATACTTTGGTATGAATCTCATTTTGAGCTATGGTATCTAATTGAGAATCCTCCAATAGTCCTTGCTATAGCTATTTGATTTGAACCTATATGTAGAAGAAAAAAAATCTAAGTAGATTATCATTAATTTAACATTAAAATGAATTATAGAATTATTATCACTATGCTCTTGTGAATGCTATGTCAATTAGTTGTCCATCTTTTTTTGTAGGTCAAAAACACCTTGAGATTTGAGGATTCGGAACTAAATTGCTCCTCTAACTGTGAAAAATGTTACATTGTACAAGCTCAATGATATATTACATAAGAATAGATAGCAATTGACATTAAATTCATGTTTAAATGTGAATATACCCTAGCTCTCAAATGGGTTTAATCCTGGATACTTAGAGATACTTAGACAACTGAGCTCTACCAATATGTCATTAGAAGGGGCCACTAATTTGCTTAATCCTGGATGATGGGCAAGTAAAAAGTTTCTTTGATTGGTCTTGAATAGTGTGAAATACTTACCTTCACATGTGCCTTCCAATCTCGCAATTACTTGCCCAATAACTGCAATACCATCTTTTTGTAGTCCTCCTCTAGATTCATGTATACTTGTAAAGTCAAAGATTAATATATTAGTATAAAAATATGTAAATATAGAAACATAATATTAATAATTCTTTGAAATCTTTCTAAATCCTTTGTTTGTTCGCTTCTACATTGCCTACCAATTAGTATAAGTCAAGGGTGATTTATTCCCATCCTTGGCCATTATGCCCAATTTGGTGGCAAGTTTTGCTAAATTGTCCCTGATAATTTGGTCATGCTAATTGACAGTTAACATCAACTGGTATCCCTCAGTCTCCTAAAATCTGACTAGCCTACTAGGCCCGTGGTATGCTCTACTTGAAGAAGATGCACCATTCAGACCTAAAAATAGAAATTTGTAAATATATAAATGTATAACTCATAAGATAATAAATAGATAGAACTGAATTTAATTGAAAGTTATTCAAACCTTCATCATGGTTCATCTCTTGATCCTCCATTCCATGGTTTAAGGAAGCTATGCTATTTTTGTTGGAATCTGAATGTGAACTAGCATCCAATGAGAATTGAGTCTCCAACACTAGTATCTCTATTTCCATTTTCTCATGGGCGGCCGCAATAGTCCCAATATGTCTCTTTGGGCTAATAATTTAAATATGAAATTAGAAAAAATACATTAATTAATGCAACATATATGTATTAAAAATATTGCCTATGTAAAATAACATCATATATAAGAAATTAGTATGAAAACATAAGAAATGAGATTGATAATCACATGAAGGCTTATTTTCATTTGGTGTAAAATCACCATATTCAGTATCAATGTCATGATCACTATCCCCAAAAGAGATGCCCTCCTCGTCCATCTTAAATTTGTCACTAATAAATTTGTTTTCTTCATTTTTGTTTGTACATTGTCACTCTGATTTGGAAAGAGGCACGTTAATAATTAGATCTTCAATATCTACTCTTGGATTTTTGACGTCAAAGTCCTCAAGATGTTGGATGTTATATGGTCCTATTATTGGGTCTTCATCGTTAGCATCAACTGATTTATTATAAAATGTGTCCACATACTCTTTAGGAGTCATCTCGATAACCATATGCAAGTCATATTTTACTAAATCTTGCCAATTGTACTTATATATCAAATGGTCAAAATTTAACAATTTTAATCCAAAGTCATTTGTCTTCATTCTGACATTACTGTCTATCTAGTGACACTTAAACAACACTTATCCAAGTCCATTACTATACTGGAGCTCAATAATGTCTAATAAGACCCCATAAAATGTGATATCTCCACATGTGGGGTTCATATCCTTTCGGCTTACAAAGCCTTTTGTAACTACCTTTAAGATGTTACCACTATTTTGAATTTGTTGATTCATCTCATGGCTTTTAGTGCAAAACTTGAATTCAGTAATGAGATACCCCAAAAATTTTCTCATTCACTTATCAAGTTCGGAAGCTAGCAAAGAGATCTCTTTGGGTACATGTATAGCATTGTCACTTCTTTCTAAATTGGCAATCTCCAAATAGGAACAACTAATTAATTTGAAACTTGTCATATTCTAAAATGAAAATTGAAGACATTTAGTACATTGTATGTGCTTGCATAATCTTTGAACCATTTGAAAAATATTTCATTGTGAAATTTTTCTCATTCAATTTTTCATCCTCAATATCGTTGATCCACATTTATTGTTTGAAGTTGTGCCCTACAACACCATAAAAACATATGCATATGATTATAAATTAGTTTGAGATTGATTAATTGGTGACAAATCCAGACCAATACTACTAGTGATAGGTGTCGATAATGTCAAGATTGAAAAGCATATATCGATGAGCTTGGGTCCATATAATCTTGTGTAGGTAATGTATCTCATGCAATGATCCAATTGGCTGGTCTACCACAAATTTGGACTCACCATCTTGATTTTGAGAATATAAATAAAAGTTTGACTGAAACTCACCTAGATATATTATGTAAAATGTCATGCATTTTTAGCTAAATACCCTTCTACTATTGATCCTTCTCAATGAGTTTGATTTCACACGTAATTCTTGAACTTCAAAAGGTATCCGATATGCAATATGTGTTAATTCATAAGTATATATATGTTATCATTTAATATTTGATGTATGTATGAGTTTATGAAATCTCATTTCTCAATAAGATACACATATCGATATTGCATTGGCCTAGCAATTGCTACCTCTTCCACCAAATGGACAAGAAGATGTTCCATGACATCAAAGAATCAAGGAAGGAAGATTTGTTCAAGTTGGCATAGAGCAATGACAATCCTTTGTTGCAAAGCTTCAAAGTCAGATTGCTATCTATTTTTCACATATAGCTATCTAAAGATACTACTGTGTTCAATCAATGTTTTGGCCAAAATTTTTGAAGAACAAACCCTAAGTGCAATTGGCAACAACTGTTACATAAGTATATAATAATGACTTTTCAAACTTTATATCATCTGATCCTTCATATTTACATATCTAAAAATATTTGATGTGTAAACATTGAGTACTTTTACATTTTTTAGAACACTAAGAAATATATCTTTTTCTTGTTTGCTCATGGTAATGAAGTGAAAGACAAGTAGATTTTACTACCTCTTTCTTGTGGATGGAGTGCCTTCTTTATTCCAATGGCCCTAAAATCCAGCCATGCACTCATATTATCCTTTTACTTTGGGATTCTCAATAATGTCCATAACACATTATCAAGAAAATATTTCTCGATGTGCATGATACCAAGATTGTGGTAGATTTGCAATGTGCTTTAGCATGACAAGTTAAAAAGCACACTTATCTTTTTTTTAATTACTCCTAAGCTTCAACATGTCATCTATAATCCCTCCGATCCTTCTCTTTTTTCTTTATTAAAAGTAACCCTATATGGGTTTTCATCTCATTTAGTATATCAACCACTTCATTCAATATATCCTCTCCAAATGACTGAGAGGGAGGAAATCATGCTCACATGTCTCATTGACTTATTTAATCAAAACTCATGATTTATAGACAAAATTTGTCGATGACACATATAGCCAAACTTATAGCTATGCTTCAACTAACGAGAATATGTGTTCTTCCCACATACTAGATAAGATTTATGTCCTCTTGTCATATAACCTAACATATATGCATGTACAAAAAAGTTATTAGGTGTCCATATCAATGTTGAATGCATACAAAATGCCACCTGCCTCCCATAAGTCCTTTAATTCTTCTATCAATAGTTATAAATATACATCCATGTGATTTCCTACACCCCTCGATCCCTTGATAAACAAAGATAAAATGAATGATGATTACTTCATACATAACCATAGAGGCAAATTATACGAAATGGAACCATAGGCCATATACTGTATGATATGCTCATTGTCTCGAAAGGGTTGAATCCATTTGAAGAAACCCTAACTATATATTGCATCAATCAATTGTAAAGTCAGGATACTTTTTATTAAAATTCTTTCAAGCCATGTTATCTACTAGATGTCATAATGATTCATCTACCAAATGGCCTTGTTGCACATCATCTCATATATAGAGTAGTTTTCTTTGACATGAAAAACTATTGTAGTCTCGGCTTCAAAGGGAAGTACCTAGCTACCTTTATTGGTATATTCCATACTTGTTGACTATCAATATCACCTAGACTTTCTGCTTGCTTGTATCATGGTGATTTACAATACTTACAATATGTATCTAATGCACTCTTATTCATATAAAGTATACAATGATTGGGACAGACATAAATTTTTATATGGATGAGACCAAGGCTTTTACAATATTCCAAGCCTAATAACAAGAATATGAGAAAGAATCTATAGCTCATGAAATATCTCATTCAAAGTCTCTAATAGGATACTAAATGACTTATCACTCCATCCACATTTACTATTAACGATTAATAATCACATGATGAATAATAAGAATGTGAAATTCTTACATCCTAGGTATAATTCTCTATTATGCTTGTTCAATAATTTGAAGAATTGCATGTCATATTTAGCTGAAACTACTATTGGTATTTCCTTATTTGCAACACCAAATGCATAATACAGTAAATATTTAATGTCATCCCCATCTTCATATACTATAACTGACTTTGTAACCTCACTGTGCTGCATTTTGTGCCGATACCATGACTCTGCTCCATGAAAAATCTAATTAGCATATGACGAACTTCATCCCCTTACTATTAGGTCTTCTCAAACCTTATTCTATGTTTGATTGTACATATCTATACAATCAATGTATGAATACTTTATGCTCTAATCAAGTCTTCCCCTTGTAGGTATATTAAAAAAAAGTACTAACTCCTTCAATATATCTTCGGTCCAACTAATTCTTTATCTTGATCTAACTCTTATCCATTAGAATTCTGTCTTACATAATGACTATTGATATGGGGTCCAAAATTGAAAACTTGATCTCAAATGCCCTAGTTTTAAGATGTTATTTTGTTCAACTATAATTTTAATTAAGAAATGTGAAAATAGAATCAAACATACACATCCTATGAAATTACCTAAAAATAAAATAATAATAATAATAATAATAATAATAAATTAGCCATGAAAAATAGGGTTATTGTTATTGGTACAGCTGGTCTGGGTATTAGAGACCAAAATTAACTTTCAAATGGGATTATACAAATAATTTCCTCTATTTATTTACAAAAAAGTGAAAACCCAATTAGCCGGCCATTCCATTATTCAATTCATTGTCTACTAGCAAAAAATACTTACTCAAAAGAGTATTAATATCAATAAGATTTGTTTAACATGAGATCATTGCTCTCACTCACTCGAACATATTATACTTGACCAAGCTTCTTGACTAGGTCCAAATCCAATAAGCCTTCATTGCTTTTATTTTATTTCTATTTTGATATCTCTCCTACATTAGATGATATTCCTCCAACTGTCTCATGGAAGTTGGCCTAAAACCCTAGTGCCATTGTAATTGGAAGTAATGCCAATGTGGAGCAATCACTTTGTATTAGAGCAAGCCATTTCCTTGCCAAAGAAACTAAGTTTTTTGGGAAGGACATTGATGACCACACCCTAATCTAAATCCTAATCCAAGCTACAAAATCCTAGTCCAAAATCAAAAATACTAATTCTAATATAAACTACAAAAATCTAAAACTTAAATAAAATACCATCAAATTAGAAAAGAAATACTGAAGCAGTGGTTGACGGTAGCGGCAAGGTTGTGAAAAGTGGGCACAAAATGGCAAGTGAGGGTGGGGGCAGCGGCGAGGGCACAAGCAAGCACAATAAACATGGGGTTTTTCTTGACATTTGTTGCTAAATGCTAGTAATTACTGGTGTCCTCTTTAGAAAACAAGAAAATGCTGATGTTTCTCTGACTACTACATGTAAATTCTTGTTAAAAGTTTAAATTATTGTAGTATCTTCTTCTTCTTCTTCTTCTTCTTCTTCTTCTTCTTCTTCTTCTTCTCCTCCTCTGAATCTTCTTCTTTTTCTTCTAAAACCCTCTCCATTCTAAACTCTTATGTCCAAGCGTGAACTCTCCTCTTCTATTTATTTTTGTATGGCAATTAGGAGCAAAAGCTCCAACAAGATTAGGTGCAAGAACAGGAGAAAGATCAACAGAGGGTTGAGATTCACAATGGTAAGGTGATCCCTTCTCTACCTCATTTTCTCCGTCTTCCTGAAGGTTTTCTCAAATGAAGTTTAGAAATATTCAGATTTTAGTTTTGAAGCTTAGTAATATTCACATTCTAATTTTAGTTATGTAGTCTACTTTCGAAGCATAGGGAATATTTTGTTTTTGATCAAGTTCAGTTTGAATCAGTTTTGAAAGCTTAGAAATATTTAAATTTTAACTCTAATTTTGTAATTTATTTTGGAGGTTTAACAATTGTTCAAAATTTAATTTTAAAGCTTAAAAATATTCAGCTTTGTAATATGTTTCATAATCAGATTTGAAGTTTAAAAATATTCAGGAATTCTACTTTGGGATGTGTTCTACTCTTTTTTGGGATCTTGATTAGGTTTAGCTTTGATATTTGGAATCTATTTTGGTTATTGATTGGATTTATCTGTAAATATTTGCAATTAGAGTTGAGGGATTATGTTGGATCAAGGAAAGATGTTGATACTAAAGTTCTACAATATTGTAGTCTCAATTGTTATGTTTGATTGGAAAAATAATTGGATTTGATATCAAGTATAGGACAGTTCTGGAGCATTAGATTCTAATTAATTTAATCTCCTCTGGTAAATGATGATACAAGTTTTGGCTATGGTTTTAAGCCCAATCATTCATATTCTAGATTTTTGTTTTCAAGGCTAATCTCTTAGATTAAAATCCTATAGTATTGGAAGTAGGTTTGGATTATGAAATTGGTTATTTTATGTTGTACATCCAGATGTGTAGGCTTGGATAAGTTCCTTCTATTTGATGTGTTTTTTGAGTTAGGTAAGTGAATAAGCATGGTACTATTTTTGAGTCAAACAAGTTCCTTCAAAAGCAAATACTATTTTTGTTAATGGATATGATGTTTTCTAGTGTCAAATTTGTTTAAAATAATTTTTTGATGTCTTCTAATATGATGTAATATTCTGCTATGAGTTATGATCTACAAGTGATTGCATAACTCGAAAATAAAAAAAAACATACTTTTTAATTTACAAAATAGCTATGAATCCTTGTATGTTATATATTTATTCACATATATTTGCATTGCATTTGAAAAGTCATATGTGTGTTCTTGAAGAGGATTTTTTTCTTGCAAAGATATTATGTTTTCCGTGATTTATCAATCTTGATTATTTGGTCTCCCTCCTAATTCCTATTATGTCTCAGCCATTGGGGTTAACAATGGTCACATTTTCTATAGAAACTAATTTCGCTGCCACTTGTGAGCATCAAAATAGTGGTGTAATTCCTTCTATAGTATCCTCTATGATTCAACTTATGGTTTGGGCCATGATCTTTGTGTGTGCCCTATTTTGTATAGAAGATACTAGTCATACCACTTTGTGCTCTATTGAAATATTGAGAAAACTACCGATTTTGCAATTTTACAAGAATTTGCTATCAATTTTATACATGAGTTATGTGGTGCATATATGTACATGAAAATGCTGACTTAACATAGGATCATTCACACTCTTGCATATTCTAAGTTTAGGGATTCTCTTGCATATCACTTGTAGGTTTCTTCCTAGTTTTGCATATGATACATGTATCTAGTTGGCCTTCTTCTGAATTCATGATTTTTAGGACTTGGATGTAAACCTTAACTCTATATTTTGAGGATTTTTGTGAATTAACTTTTAGAAAATTTACTCTTTTGAATATCAGTGCATAGAGGTTTATTTGTGCTTTGTGATTATCATATATTCATGTTTAAGAATATGGTCTTTCATGCTTATGAGATTTTGGCATCATAAATATGTGGTTTTGTCACAGGGTATTGCTAACATAACATAGGATTGCTCATTCTCTTGCATATTCTATGTAGGAATTTATGTGAGGGATCAAGATGTGTGATGTACTGTTAAATCACTTGTAGATTCCTTTCTAATTTTGCATGTGATACATGTATCTAGTTAGCCTTTTTTTGGATTCATAACTTTTAGGACTTGGATGTAAACTTTAACTCCATGTTTTGAGAAGTCTTTGTGAATTAGCTGTTAGAAAATTCACTTTTGTGAATATCAATGTATAGAGTTTTATTTGTATAGAATTTTAAGGTTATGGTATTGTATACTTATGAAATTTCAGCCTTATAAATATGTGATATTGTCATGTACCTAAGAGTCTATAAGTTTTGATTTTAGCCCGTGATAGAAAAAGAGTAATTACATCTCACGTATTTTTTCCCAAGAACTCCTACACATGGAGTTGTCAATGTGATGAATATGATTGGCCTTTATCCAACTATTCTGCTCATATTTGATTTGAATGCTATTCTTTCTTGTTTTACATTTGAATTCATGTTGCTTTTGTTAAAGTCTATTTGGTGATTTCAACCAATATAAAATAAGTTCAAATGCATATAACTCCTTAAAATTTTATTAAATTGAATATTTATCTTCCAAAAAATTTATATATATATATTTGAAATCTTATGAAATTGTATATTTCTCCTTTAAACATTGTGTATTTTTTTCTTAGGTTATTGGACATGTTAAAAAATCTTCTCGGATATAAATTTATTGTTAGAATCAAAGTAGTAATGACCTAACCACCAATGTCTTCTCATAACTTTGTTGTCTTCTCATAAATTGTCTAATCTCATTCAGTCTAATGAGATTAGATAATTTATATTCTCTGAATATTTTTTATTCTAATTATAAATTTACACCCGATGAAGTTTTATAACATATCTAATAATGTAAATAAAAATATTTAATTTTCTAAGTTTGATGAAGAAATATACAATTTACAAGATTTAAAGGAGTTTTACTCAAATTTTTAAGTTTGAAAAAGATATATAATTTGACAAGATTTTAAGGAGATATATGTAATTAGTTTAAATTTGAAGGAAAAATATATGATTTGGTAAGATTTTAAAGAATTATATATAATTGAACCTATAAAATAACTATAGCATATTAAGTTATAAGATTTTAAAGAATTATATATAGTTGAACCTATGAAATAACTATAGCAGATTGAGTTACTGCGCGACCTTACCTCGTTATAGTTAGCATTTCAACTTTTATGCCATTTAGGATTTAGGTTAAATTAATGAAAGAGAGCATATTTTTCTCATATTGCAAATGAAGTGCAATACACAAACCATGTGATTTTCAGCATCTCCTAAAGTTTTTGTGATGCCATCATGTAATCTCACAACCTAATTTTAGAAAGGTCTATTTGCTAGTTCATCACCAATGAGAAAAAACCATCTTGTTACCTGATACTTGTTGAATAGTTGTGAGATCTCTTCATAATAGCCTATGCCTACCCACAAAGTAAAGTGCTTGTTTGGCCCAAAAATCATATTATTAAGATTAGAATGTTGTTATGCCATATTGCTAATTAAATTAATTTCATTCTCGACACTAATAAAGTGCCCCTAATAGTAAAACTAGCATCGCCATTTTAGCCACACTAAACATGTGTTGCATTAGCTAATGCTCAAAATATTTGTGATGCTATAGTGGCACTGCTAAAGAACATTCACGGTGCTAAATGAAAGTGACATTGGTGCCTTATAGTTAGTGCCCCTAATGGTAAACCATTCATGAGGCTTTTGTATTAGTGTCAAGAATGGTTCATACCATTCATAGTGCTTTAGTACTCACACTACAAATGGAAGCAACCATTCTCGAGGCTTGTGCCACTCCATTCATAGCATTTTTTGTTTAGCACTGTGAATGTGTCAGTATCAGTGCCCTAAAAGCATATTTGAATCCTAGTTTTACATATGCTAATTACAAATCACAGTTGTACATATCAAAATATAATTTTGATTTTGTACATATTGAAAATACAAGTTGTTATAGTTATTAAAAAATCTAAAAAACAACACAAACAATACAAAAAAATTGGAAAAAAATCACTCTGTATCTCTGTTTGGCTATCCTGCTCTCGATTGCCTCTCCTATATAGGTCTAAATGAGTATAACCAAAAATTAAAAATTTATATAAGTAATGAAATATATGAAAATATATTTATACTAATTGAATCAAAACAAAATTTATCTAAGAAATTTGGGAAGTGGAAGGGGTCTCTCTTGAGTCATCCTATCTACTACCAGCATTGCCTTATTCCTGGCATACTACACCTGGCACCTGCTTAATTTCTCATAAAAAGTATTTATTAGCACTACTAAAAAAAATTTTATGCATACTATGAATTATCAAAATTTGCTTTATACCTTGGGTTATGGGATAGACCAAGACATACTATGATGAAAATTGGTCAAAGATCTCCTTTCTAAACCTCTCCATTGCTAAAGTGACCTCTGTTTGGATCATTGCCTGCACTTGACTATGTATATACTGAGGTTGCTCACCTTGTGAGGATCTGGAGGAGGGCCTAGAGATAATCCAGGGAATCGGTCCCATAACAAATGTCAACATTCAGTCATATCTGTTAGACTGAACACTTGATCATAAATTGTGTTCTGAATAGCTAAATTCGAAAGAGAGTCCTCCAACTAAGACTACCTTAACTAAGTGATCTTCTCCCTCATATGATCAACAAAAATTTAGCATTATTTCATTAGAATAAATATTGTCAAAAATTAAGTTAAAAACTCATTATGGTGGCTGCGAACACTGTGTTAATGGGTTGTCCATCTGTCCAAGCATGGGAAGTGAGGAAGACATCCAGTCTACAAGGCTCAAATCCAGTGAACACCTTACGATGCAAGTAATATAATTCATAATAAATAGAATATACTTAATAAAATGGCCTAACTTTTGATTATAAGTTGAAAAATATATCTAAACTCTGAGGTTGGCATACCCTTTGTGTTTGAGAGAGTGGCCCATCATTTGACACCTTCAGTGCCTTCTATTTATCTGACTTAATTTCTAAAATAATGTGAAATTGTTAGTGCATGTAATACTAATGATAATCGTATCTATATTCCAACAAACAAGGAATTAGAGCAATACTCGGACTTCTCTCATCTGTTAATTTTTAACCAAGACATCCAACTAATCTTCCTCTATTCTTGGATTTTGGTAGGTGACAAGTCTCTCTAAATCATTTTTATGGTATAGAGTGTTTCTTCTTCACATCCATCTACTAGTCTCACCAATACTTGTCAAGAGTTTGCATGACATCTTTCTTTGTATTTTTCTCTAAATTTGTATTAGCTTGAAGACAAGGATATTATAAAAGTCATAAACATACAATTATTAATTAATATAACCATATGAAAGACCATAATATAAATAGAAATGATCTTTTTATCTACCCAAATCCGTTTCTTCCTCTCTTGGAGCATAGCCTATCAATCAATGTAGATCATCGACAACTTGTTGTTGTCCTTCACAAAAATCCCCAATTGGGTTCAAAGTGTGTTGAATTCTTGTCAATGATCTAATTGTGGTGATTGACACTAAGCGATAATCTAAATCAGTTTGTACCCCAAACTCTTATAGGTTTGTTAGGACCATGACGAGCGTACTCCTAGAGGCTATAGAAGGACCTGAAAATTATATAAAATAAAAAATTAAATTGTAATGTCAAAACTATTAAATCAAGTAGAATAAGGACATGATAAATTTAGCACTAAGTTATGTACCTTCATCACTACCAGGATGTATATCCTAATCTATCTGCTTTGGAAGGACGAAGTCCGTGCTATTGCCAGTAGAGTCATCAAATCTCCACTTGTCTCAAACTTGTAGATCCATCATATCAACATCCTGCAACCCGATCACTATGTCTCTCATATATTGCACCTTTCCTTTGTGATGCATGACCACATACAAAATGGTGAATATGTTTTTTGAATAATAAACAAATATCACAATATAAGTATATGACAACTTAGAGCAAGAAATTCTTTTATGATTTGCAAAGTAAGCTTTCGTTTATACTACATAAACCAATCTAAAATAGCATAATAGGCTTATACTACTTTATCCTAATATTTTATATTGAAAAGTAAATAATTACACTGACTTGTGAGGTGAATTAAATCAATGATTAAGCATAGTGGAAAATAGGTAGTAGAGATGAAGGTACAAAATCAAGCTGTAAATAGTATGTAGCTCTAGCTGAATTCTTGACAAGAAATTATGCAACTTTGGTTGAGTTGCTGCTAACCAAGAGTAAAAGCTATAGTAGTGGGTATTTTTTGTAGTACTAAAATTGTTGTAGCTAGAGTTTGGCTTGGAAATCCTTGCTATAGTTACTAGACTGATTACTCTTGTCAACTTCTCCCTCCTCGTAAGTAATGGTGCATTTGATTTGCCAAAAGTGGGAGAATTGGGCGAAGTGAGGGATCACTGCAGTTTGGAAAAGTGAGGGATCTCTAGAATTCCACGGGTTTTGTTGTTTGATTTTATTTTTATGGAAGTGTGAAATTTACTCGGTTCCTCAATTTGAGTGTTTAGTTGAGTTAAGATTTCTAAAATTTCGTGAGTTCTGGTGTTTATTTCATTCCTATTTTCTAAGTAAAAGTATGGTGAATATAGGTAAGATTATACAATAATTTTTTATTGCATTTATAAATCTATTAAAAGGTAATATAATATTTGTACATTATAATTTGTAAATTAAATTAAATTTCATGTGAATTAATCACGTAAATATAATATTTAAATGGTACCTATATAAGTCAAATATATTTTTAATAATTTCTAAAAAAATTGGCACGATTTATCCTAAAAACATGAGAGACAAATATGCTTGCAACAATATATGTTTAAATTATGACTAATGTAGGTAGTGTTAAATCACAACTATACTCCTAACATGATAAAATAAAAAAATGAATGTTGTACAAGTGCATAATTAATTAGTTCACAACCATCAATCATCAAAATACATTAATAATAATTTTAGTAGTATACAAAAGATAATAACTTTATACAAACACACAATACATTAGCTTACAACAAAGAAATCACTATATTATCTTTAATTCCTCATATATATGCAGGGGTTCATTGATGTAAGACTTAGATTCAATATTTTTCTAGTGATAAAAACATATTAAAATAAAAGAATGAACACAATGAATCATTTACAAGTAGGCCAAGACGATCTCTAGTTCCAACCTAAATATTCACGTCATTCCGACCACTGCCACTAGCATCCTATGCTTTTTTAATAATAACATATCTTTTCTTAAGAGTGCAGTAGTGGTACTCAACATATTCTATAGTATAATTCTCATTGAATTAATTGTTTACATGAGTGGCACATGAATCGAAAGAAATCCACTTGAAGGACTTCTCAACTTGAAGTCCTGCATTAGCTTATTCCACGAGAAAATTAATCATACACTTGATGTATGTCAAAGACCACCTTTTCATTCAAGGCCCCTTATTTCTTCCTTTGCCTAAGGTCCTTGCACTCATGTCTTGGGTGGATTCAATCATTGATACACCTTGAAAATTAGGAAACTCTATATCCTTCAATAGAAAAGAATAATAACTTATCATAAATATTAAAATAAGAAATAAAAGAGGGTTCGTGGTGCTTAAATAATGAAGAAAAGAATAATAATAATAATACAAGAGGGCTCAGATTATTCATGTAAGATTGAAATAAATCTCAAGTATGGCTCCACAGAAAAACCTTCCAAGTACTTGAGTAATTCTCAAGTATGGATGCACAAAAGTACCTTCCAAGTACTTGAGTAAATATCAAGTATGGTTACACATAAGAAGTACTTGAGTAAACCTCAAGTATGGATACATAAAAATGCCTTCTGAGTACTTGAGCATATCCAAGAATTATCACAATCCATTAAAACTAACCCAAAACCAAATTAGAAAGCAATAGTCAATACAGGCTAAAAAAAGTCCAAGTAAGAGTTATATTGAAAGAACACTCTTAACTTTTATAGATAGTGGGATAGTAGAATTTCAAAAATACCTACTGTTGAAGTAAATCTCAAATATAATTGCACAAAAATACTTTTCATATACTTGAGTAAATTAGGGACTCATCACAGCATATGAAAACCAACCCAAAACCAACCCACCAAAGATTCCACATGTTTCTATTTTTCCAATTCTTTTTAGAGATTTTATTACTATCTAAAATAAAATCAGAATTACCTTTATCCAATGGCAGAAGAGTAGTTGTATTTGGAGTTAGGGAAAATATAGCAGTTTTTAGCACAAAAAAAAATGATACAAAGGAATAGCTATCCTTTCCAACCAAGTAAATGCTCAGAATTAAAAGTAGTCATCCAAAGAGATGCAAACATAACACGCATTGATGATTTGAATGACATTACTTTAATGCAAGTCAAAACAGCCAAAATACACCATCCAAATTGATGATTTGAGTCAAAGTATTACCATATGTAAACATAGCAACAATTAGTATATACCTCTCATAAATGCAAACATAAACTATCAGTAGAAGAGGTCCTTGGAATTCATATATCACCATTTTTTGGGTAGAAAAGGTGGATTAATGGTAGTTTAATCAAACACTAGTCAACTTGAATTAATCTGTTTGAGTTCTATGCAATATGAAGTATGTCAAAATCAAAAACCCTAACATACCTAAAATGGATGTATTTGTGAGATGGATTTGATCATAATCAATTGGGCAATTAATGAGGTAGCATTTCTTTATTTTTAATAGGTATGAATAGTTGAGATGAGTTCTAATCACTTTCAAATAATTCAATTGTATTTGAAAAAGAGAGTTTAAAACAATTATATTATCATGCAGGTAGACAGGCCCTTTAGAAATGCAATGAAATTTCATAAAGATATAAGTACCGTAGTTTAAACATTATCATTTTATTTTCTCTTCAAAAGCATGAAATTGTGCCTTTACCTTGACTTAACATAAAACCACACTCAGAACAAAGCGTATGAGGCTTATGGTGTACAAACCTATATAATATGAGCTACAAAATTTGACCTTTAAATTAAGGAAATAATTAGTCCAACGAGACATAATGACAAATTTGTGTCTAGTACAATTTGCTATGAAAATTGTAGGAAAAATGAATCTTCTTGTAAAATTAGAATATTAAAAACCGAAAATCAACATATGAATAGAGAAACTAAATATGCAAAGAAACCACATGTTGATTCTTTTTACCGAACATGCAAAAAAACTAAAAATCAATAGATCAATAGAAAAAAAAAACTAAGAAAAACAACAAAATCAACATATCTAGATGATCTAATCAACATAGTCATGTCAATTTTTGATACACAAAATCAAAAAAAAAATGATGCAAAAATTCACTACCTTGCCTTCCACTTTTTATCGCCTCGGCCTACCCTTCATGATCAGCATGAATTCCCCAAAAATCCCTAAAAATGTAATCACAAAGAAATAAAATTCAAGCAAACATAAAATTCAACCACAATAGCCATGGAGGACAGGAAGCTATAGCCTCAATCTTGGCAGTGGCGAATTTGAAGAGGAAGGTAACAATTGCAACAAAGAGCAGAGCGAGTGAGAGGTCAGGAGTTTAGGACAATGAGATTGGGAAGAAAGTGGGAGAATTCGTAATAGTTGTTGGGGCCTACTCCAGTTGCAAGTTCCAATCAACTTCCATCTTTTTTTTCTAGAATTGAGGCTTGAGAAAATTGACTTGTGGAGAAACTGAATAGTTCCTGCACTTTTCACTTTAGAGATCAACCAAACATCTGAATTAGAGGAACTGGATTCAGTTCCCCAACTTCCCTTGGTTCGAGTGCAAACGAAGCACACCCTAACTGATCCACGAGAGGAATATATGGTATACCTTTACAATGAAAATCAAAAAGTAGGTACCATAAAAAGCACCTGGATAATGCATTGAGAAAGCTCAACCTCACAAGGTATTCTTTCTTACTATTCACTGAGGCAGCAATTATTCGGCATAACGCAACTTAAGGCAGTATTCCTCTGTATTATCTTCAACAGTTCTTCAAGAAGACGAGGTGCGATGGTAGGAAACTGTCAATTGCAGGACAGAAAAATATTCAAACAAGATAAAAAACCCTCAGATAATATTCAGAATTGCATCAAGCAGCAACCATACTAAAATATAAATTTCAGAACCATAGAAGCTGAGAAATACACTGAATGAATTGATTTGCTAATCATACTAGAGCAGAAATTCATAGAGAGTTGCTACAGGTTCAGTAGTAATGCTGCAAATCCAATACTCAACGCTGCAGAGTTGCTACATGATTTTCAACTAGAAATAAAGGTGGATCATAAGGGTCCTGCATGAAATTGGGTACATGTAAGATTATCAGAGGAAGAGTAAAGGTTTTCCTGTTTTGAAACAATCACTTCATCCACACATGGTTTTCAGTGTTTGTAGGGATCCTATGAATTAACTTGCTAAGTCATGCATGGACCAATCTCCTCATACATCAAACTAATCACAACTAAAAACCAAGCCATGCCATTGACTATAATATTCTTGCAACAAATCAAACTTGCTAACATTGACGCAATTAGGAACAAAGATTGTTTCTTGGCAGTCAAATCTATGAAACTGCAAAATAGTGACAAGTCATGGCTTGTATCAAGCCTTTTGCTACTACGGTGATCTATGTTTTCTAATCATTTTTGAGGTTTAGAACCATTCCTTTTACACCAGTACAAGTTTGTTAATAACATAGATTTAAGAGACTTGAGGTTCTCACAAAAAAATTCAATCTAAATGAATTGAGATATGACTAGAAGATCAACATACAATACTCTGCTACATGAACACGTGTCTTGCAATGTTTTTAAATGATTGGAATCATTCCTTCCACAGACTACAGTTTCTGAAGAAACTTGTATAGATATGAAAATCAATTTGATTCCAAAATTTTCTTGAAAAATTTCAGGAAAGCAAACAATTGATGTTTTCCACAAAAAGTAAAGCTTTTATTTTTGAATTTTGGTTTTTCCAGAAAGAGAAGAGCATGACAGAAAAAATAATCACATTCATGTACAGAATCTAATTCAATGGAAGTCAATGAGTGTTATCTGAGGAAGGTCTATTCATGGAAAAGTCAAGAATCAAATCATACAAAGTTGATGGATGTGTAATAATAGTTTTAATGAGAACAAAATCAGAATATCCTGTCAGTCTTCAGAAAAGCATTCTGAAGGCAACAAAAGTGTATTACTGTATCTGTCCACAGATTGATAACTGACAGCTTCAGGAAAAACTTGAAACAATAACTACTCAATAATATAGCCTAATTTACTCATTCCTTGAGAAGCTAAATGAGCTGAATCTTTCCTAAACAGATAAATAAAGTGCGCTGACAGTTTTATGTAATTCATTCTTGTAACCAAATGCTGTAGACTAAATCCTCCTTGTTTTTATGTCTGCTATGCAGTAATTCAGCCTTAGATTCCCAATCGGATTTGTCACTCAACAAACATCCATACCAAGCAGCAGGCTAATGATTTGATTACAATAAAATGATCACTAATGCTCTAGCATCACTTTACGATAATGTCTTTCACTAACTTCAGCAACTTGATTCATGCTGCCACAGAGCCAAATGAAGTAAATATGAAGTGAATATGGGTTACAAATAGGTTCAAGGAATAAATCGTGATTTCCTGATAATAGCTCCCGGGGTGGGAGATTTGCTTCACTACCATTAACTCTAAATAAACCCCAGGCTATTAGAGTATTTTCCTCACTTTTTACAAATACAAGGACTTACTGTAAACGAAATCTATAGGAAAGCCATCCCAGCTTTTAAAGTTTCCTTATGAACTAATAACTTTTAATACTTAATTACTAGGAATGTTGTTCATTACTAATCTCAGGTAAGAAGGTTTATAGCAATTTTATTACGTGTACAAAACCAAAAAGTTTTATCTAAATTTCATAAAAATCTTATGATACGACTACAATACAAATCGATTTGATCCCCTCATGACATGGGATAGGATAATGAGTTCCACAAGATTGATCACAACTACTAGAAAAAACATACATCTAAAGTCTTAGCCAATTGCAAGTCCTAAATCTCCACTCCAAGGGCAAGCAACCGTGAGGAAATGTGCTGGCAACCCAACAGCGAGGGGATGCGATGGCTAGCGGATGATGGAGAGAGCGATGTGGTCGTCGCAGCGACAGATGCAGAAACCATGGCGAGGCCGAGGTTGCAACGCATGCAAGCACCACGGCGAGAGCGAGGCGGCAGCACTGGAGACATCAGCGAGTTCGTACTTGTCGGGCCCGTACTAGATGCAGTAGAGGGGGCACCGTTTGTTGCAGACACAGTGAAAGGGAACAGGACTTGAGCTCGAAGACGGGACCAAAACTCGAGTAGAAATTGATCCCTAAATAAAACAATGTCGGCGCTAAGTAATTAGCGCCGGCATTACTACCATATTAGGGGTGTTAAGAAATTTAACGCCGCTAATAGTGAAATACTAGCGGCGCTAAAATATTCGAGCAAAGAATATCGTAATGGGCAGCGGTTATTTTCGACTGCCATCAATGCTTCTACTAATGCTACTACTTCATAGGTAGTACCGTCATTAAGGAGCTTCTGTACATAAATTGGAGGTTAATTACTTTCATAATATAATTTAATTTTGAAATTATTGTAATATCGAATGCCATACCAAATTAGCCCATTGTAATAGGGCTCATTGGTCTGATATTAAGTTGAATGTATGCTATAATTTTTTATATTAAAATTATTATAATTGATTCATATGTTTAATGTGAAATTAAGATAAGATTTTTGTGATATATCTTTTTGAATTTTGAGTAATAGTTTTAATATATATTAGATTAATTTTAATGTGAGTAGTTAGATCTAGAATTGATTTTATTTCATTTAGAAATATATTTATGTGATTTTGGATTATAAGTTGATTGATTTTATGCTAAATTCGAACGTAATTTAGATCTCCATTTGCTTTTTTTTTTGTGTTCTTTTGATCAAATAAATAAAAATGGAACTTCCAATAATATTAAGTGATATTTATTTTGTGAATTTTATACTTTTTAGTGATTCATAATATTTTGAATATTATACTTACTAAAATAATTTTTGGTCATACTTTTAATAAAAAGTTATAATTATATTATGATTCATAATATATAAATGGTTAAAAATCATGTATGTGAACTTATAAAATATTATTATATTTTGACACATACTTATATTTATTTATATTTATTTTTTAAAAAGAAATATGCATGTTTTCATGATAAAAATTTCTACCTTGTGAATACTTTATAAATTTCTATGTTATGCTAATTTTGATTGTGTTGTCCCCTCATGATTCGTACTATAGCATTATAATTTGGGTTAAATAATAGTTATGTTAACATGTGTGTGATTATGAAAAATTGAGTTTACTGCTATCTGCCAGTATTAGAGTAATAGTATATTCATATTACAGTTCACTCTGAGATATCATATATGCATGATCAAGCCATTGATTTCAAGTATGTCAACTTATTTGTTATTCAGATTGCATAATATGTGTATACCCTATTTTGTGCAAGAGGCCTGATATTAATAATTTATCTTGTTTTGATAAATATAATTATTTTAAACTCTTATGTCTATTATTTATTGACTTTAAACATATATTTGTGTGACATGTATTTGGATTTTTTTCATATGATTTAGTTTTTTTATAAACAAATTCTTGAATATTTTATTTTATTTTTAAAATATTTATTAAATATAGAATTATTCATTCTCTTACAAATTTGACTATTAGATATGAACTCTTGAATACCAATTAAGTTATTTTTTGATATGAAAACTCATATTAAGTTTATTTATCCTTTTATCATTTTCAAATCTTGCAATAACATGCTCAATAGTAGCCAATGCATAGCTCCAAAATTGAAGTCATCGTCCCGAGACAAGTCATGTATGTATAGCTTAGGTCAACAAATTTGAAAAGATCGAATAAACTTCAAAATTACTTTCCTAAAAAAAGTGACTTCACAACCTGTATAGATTATATATTAAACCGAGAAATATTTATAACCAGAATTTTTCAAGATACTGAACAAAAATTACCTTTAAAATTATTCTCTTTATATATCTCAGTATAAACAATGTTGTTTGCATATCCATTTTCATTATTTCCATTCGATTGAATTAGAAGTGCGGTTGTATAGCTTAAATTTTTTTTCATAATGCAACATAAAATTGGACATAGGAGAAAATAAGTTGAGGTAAAAAAAAATTCAATCTTAGGAATCATTTGTTCTTGAATTTTGTTAATTGCTATTGCTACGCATAATCTAATAGGGAACTGCTTCTACACAAATTTGAAAGGCAAGTCATCATTTTCAACTAGAAGCAATGGTATTTGGGCCGAAAAAAACTTCTCCACTATTATACTATCCCATACAAACTATGGCTGTTATGACGTTTTTCTTGATCTCTTTACATACCAATCTTGTGTCGTTGAATAAACTATTTGTTGGGCAACTAATGATTTTCACCCAGAAGCAATGGGATTTGGGGCAGAAAAACTTCTCTACCATTATACTCTCCTATGCAAACTATGTCTCTTATGACGTTTTTCTTAATTTCTTTATATACTAATCTCTACTGTAAAAGGTAATGTACTGTAGCAGTATTGTATGGATATCGTAGCACTACCATAGAGTAATATCATAATTTATAAGATATTATAATGATACTTCAATAGATTGTGAGTATTGTTAATACTATAGCAGTAGTATATAATTTAAAATTAGTTATTATAATAAAAAAATGTATATCCTCTTTCGTTGTATGTAATTAGTTTTAATACATAAAAATTATTTTTTAATTATATATATTTGATTTTAATCATTTGCTCTTACTTTTATTTATATTATATTAGTTTTTATCATAATGAGTACAATATTATTATAATTTATAAAATTTTTATAGTAATTATTATGGTATCTACTACAATAATTTAACAATGCTATAATATTATTAGTAATAATAGGAATTAAAATGAAATATTTGTCACATCAAGGGGCTAAATAGAAAAATTAAAAATTGGAGGGAGATTTTGCTTAATTGAAGAGTTTGCAGGGTGGTGAAAGCTTTGAATATGCCTTTTCATAAATCATTCTTTGATATTTCTATTGATTGGTATAATATTAACATCGAATTAGATATCTGAATCATGCTTTTCTCGTTGCAAGGTTTGATACCATCACTAGCTTTTAAGAGAAATATGCTCGAGCTGTGATCGTTTAGGGTGTTCTACTTTAGTTGAAATATAATTATAGCTTTTTTGAGAGAACAAAGACCCATAAGAGCTTACATAATAGACTTAGTGCAATTATGCTGCTTGCAATATCGGGACAAGTCCAATTGGACCCTGGCTCATCTACATCTGGAAGATAAGCTTAATGCCTATAACAAATAAGATTTCACCAAATAACTTTTTATCAACCGAGCTCTGTTTGCTTTAGGTACCACTAGTAAAACTTATTTGAAATCTCTACTGAAAACCACTACCTTGTCTCCAAAATTTTCATCCTTGTCCATTATATCCCTCGCTATGCGATCTAATGCTTCAAAAGCCAACATTTCTATCCATTAGAGCTTCATCCAAATTATCAACTTTGTTGCTTTAATAAAGTTTGCAAGTCCTCATTGTTTCTTAATTCCAAGAATACTTGAATGAGTAATCTTGAGTGAGATTTTAAGTCTTGAGTGTGTTGTTCTTCTACCTAGTGAAATTGTTGCAAAACCACAAAGTTGCAGTTGCAATTGTTATACTTTTTTTAATTCTCACATATGAAAATAATGCTCGATATGAAAATGTTTTCTAGTGCCCCTTGACCATAAATAAAGTACAACTGGCCAGTTTTAGTCTTAGTTGCATCTGTAATATTGTTGAAAGCCTCGTCCTATTTAGAATTCAAGTTTTGTATTGTATCCATGTCTTCAACAAGTAATAATAGCAATTTCATCTAACAACTCTTTTGAGTATGCTCTTTGTTCAATATAAATTTTTTAAAAAGTTGATAAACTTTGACATTTATCTCTTCTTGGTGCGACTTCAAGCTAATTCTTGAGAAAACTTCAATCATGTTTGTTGCAACCCCTGGTTCCAGTCAAGATAAGCCCTTCCTTCTTTTTCCAGCCCCTTCACAACCTGCACGAGAAATAAGATTGCTGCTCACCCAGGGACTCTTGGGGGAAGGTGATCTGACTTGCAAGTCAAGTCTCATTCTCCTTTAGAAAGAGGAGAAGTTTGATGAAGAGAGTTTGACTTGAGAGGATTGGGAGAGAGGATGGAGACCATTGGATCCATTGCATTCTCCTTATATAGGAAATCTTAACCATACCCTCTAAGTTGGATAGTCACCTCTCGGTTACTTGGATGAGTTTGGTTAGATGGCATTTTAGGGATTTCAGTCAGCCTTTTGTACCACTATTTAATGGTGTCTTGTCGTTCGGTAGAAGGTGGAGTGAAAGGTTCCTTCATGGAAAGGTGACCTACCTTCTCCAAAGCCCCATCACCTTGTAGTTCCATACTGCTACAATTTACTTCAGCCAAATTGCTTTGTTTTATGAATAGACTCCATGCAACAACAATTTGAAAATGAAGTGTACAAGAGAGGACAACTCTCATACTACGGTTGTCTTGTAATTACCTGAGTTGCGCTTTAGCTTCACAGCTCGGGCGATTGATCAAGTGGATAACTTGATTCTCATCCCACAAAGCCCAGTTCACATGGATCTCTTAGTGAAGGATTCATACTAACACATAATTACCTCCCAAATTTTTGTACTAAATTATTAGGGTACTGTTTCATTTGAGATCAAGATTAGAATTAATTGGTTTCAGATTTATTTTCTTACAAAATTAATATTACTTATTTTACACCGTTATTAAATAAAATTAGTATAAAAAATTAAATTGTTTTTCAAATTTTAAATTAGTGTAGGATTAATTTTAATAAAAAGATATTAATTTAGAAAAGTAGTTCGCTAGTTTTGATCTTGATTCTGATTTCGATTTTGAATCAAACAGTACTCTATAGCTTGGCTACAAAGAGGTGACCATATATGATGTGAACTTCTGAACTTTCTCAAATTTCACATGCACAAGACATGAGGCTATAATAGCATAAAATAGCTAGCATGATTACGTGAAGCATGATTCAAGGTAATCATGATCACCCAAACCTCCTCGGATTTTGAGAGGTAGCGGGAAGAAATCAAATGTTTGCATTTTAAATTTTTGGGGTGAGAAATATTTCGTATATCGACTGAGTACCTATCCAAAGATTAGACAAGTAGTAATAGTCTCAAGTGGGATGCGCTTTGCAAAGCACAGCACACAAAGTGTTTTCAACACTAGGCATGGTCCATAGCCCACAAGCTTGTGGGTCATGCCATGCCTCACTTATTGCTCTGTTTTAAACTTTTAAAAAATATTAAAAAAATATACAAAAATATAAAAATTCAAAATCAAAATATCCAATAAAATAGAGAAATTTTAGTGTGCATAAAAACTTATAAGTAGTGTCCCATTTATTTTCCGTATCAAGAGAAAATTTTTAAGGTGGTTATTTACTTTGCATTCAAAAAAATTGAAAATTTTGAGCAAAAGTAGGTGTGAATAATATATTTACATAAATTTTTTAATTTATCAATTTTATATGTCACATTAACAAACTTAAGTCCATCTTAAATAACTAAATTAAATACATGAAATGTGTAATGAACCTGAAATAATTCAGCATTCAACAAATCGGTAATTAACTTTTAAGTAAATTAATAATAGTAGTATTATTGGTACCATTATCTAAATTATACCAAATATTTTGTTTCATATATTATACTCCAAAATAGTTTGAAGAATAATATTAGCAATGTTAGTAACATTATGACAATACTCCAAATGTCTAAAACTAATAATATATTTATGCAACATCCATGTATCATCAATATAATCAATAATAATAAAAATATAAGATGCACCATAATTAGTACTCCAATAATCAAATATATAATTTTTTTTTCTGTTTGTAGCCTACGAAAAGGAGATTAATTCATTTTTCTTTGTGTTTAACATTTTAATTGCATCACTCCTAGTAGAGTTTCTGGATATTTTTGAAAGAGTGGATTTAACTCTTCGAGTAGCTTTTCTATCTTAAAAGTTTTTACAAAAAAAATGAAACTTTATCCCAAATAATATATTTTACTAATTTTTCTTGTATCTTTTCTTTTGAAAATTTATGGATGTGAAACGAACTAGATTTTTTCTACTTACAAAAGAAATTTGTATGTGAGTTAAGTCATGCTCTATTTCCAAATGAGATTGAATTCATTTTCACATATGACCAGTTCCATGTGAAATTATAATATCTATTTTTTACGTTTCTTACACATGATTTTTTCCACATCTCCAACCACTATTATATAATAGTATTTTCGAACATTACTAGTTCTTCTTTTCCCAGAATTTCAATGAGGTTAAGATTGGGTTGAAGAAGTTTGGATGATATTAACCTCAACTTTGGGTTGAAAATCCAAAAGCTAAGGCTCATCCTGAAAAGAAAAATAAAGATTAAAAGAGGAGTTTGCCATGATCAAGAAGATTGTCAAAAAAATAAACATAAACTTGATTTTAGATACCTCAATGACTTGGGCAATAGTCTAATTGATAGTTTTATGAACTCTGGTGGAAAATCATTTGAGCAAAAATGAGAAGAGAGATGGAGGAAGAGTTAAAGAGCCGAAGTACTGAAGAGTCGAGATAAAGTTAGAACTTAAATTGAAGCTTAGAGACTTGAGAAAGTATGGAAGTAGATTCTGATGTGAAAAATAGAGATAGTATAGAGATATTTATAAAAATTTTATAGTGGACAAATATCCAAAACGGCCCTCAAAAATAGTTGTGTATTTTTGGAAGGTTTTGAATAGCAACTTTCATTGTTTTAATTTTTACACATTTTTATTAATATTTTCTAATTTTATAATATATGTAAATAAAAATGGGTGAAACAAGTATTAATACTATATTTATATGTTTTTTATTTTTAAATTTAAATTATAAAAAAACATAAAATTCAATGGCTGCCTACCACTTGGGGCATATTGGGATTTGAGCAGATGGGGTATCAGGGAGGCAAGGAAGAGGGATTAAATTTCAGGAGCCAGGTGTTGTAAGTCACATTTAGCCCATGGGTTGTGAGAAGAGGGACAGGCATGGTCCACCCATATAGGTTGTGCCTACACGACATGATTATTTTAGCAAAACTGTGTAGTGCTAGGCACTATCTATTGCGAGCTGTGTCTACCCAATCCATATGCTTGCAACCAAAATTTGCACTCACTCCTAGTAGGCGAATCGTGAGACTGCTGTAGATCTATCTCAAGGCAAAGAAGTCATATCTAGAGGTGTAAGTGGCTTTGTCCAAGCTATTTGTGAGGTCTATATATGAAGGCTTAAGGGGCTAGGGCAAACCATTTTTGCTCCCAAATGTTTTCCCTTAGGCGTCATCTTTAGCAACCTGTGGTGGTTTCTGGTGGCCTCTACGGCGTCCTGTCATTGTCATTGAGCAGTCTATTGGCCACTAATCACCATGATAAATAAGTTTTCCAACTTTTCATGGTGTTCCTATGGTTTTCTTCCCATTTGCACCAATTTTACTTGTTCGCCCCTTTTGTTTTTCCACGTAGGCTTCAAGAGTTGGGATAGAATCTTTTAACTTTTACTTCTCGTTTAGCTTGGACCTAGACTCCCATAGTTTAGTAGATTAAAGTCCATCTCTAATCTCAAGCTTTTGAATTTTAGATTTTATAAAGCAAGGTTTTAAATTTCGCGAATGCAACGAGCTCGTGTGAGGAGATTGCTCAATCCTCGCTGGCCTCGAGTTTACGCCCGAGCCCTCGCCGCCATTCTGCCTGCTCCCTCGTGTGGGCCTCTGGGGCAGGCAGGATGGCGGCGAGGGCTGGAGCGTTGGCGCGAGACTAATGAGGGCACGGGCGTCTGGCATCCACACCCGAGCGGGCCTCTGGGGCAGGCAGGATGGCAGCGAGGGCTCGAGCGTTGGCGCGATACTAATGAGGGCACGGGCGTCTGGCATCCACACCCGAGCGCGATTGAACTCGCCAATCTAGTGCCCGCACCTTCGTCGGTCTTGCGCCCACAGCCAAGCCCTCCTCGGCATCGAACCCGTGCACTCGCGCCGGCCTCTGACGCTCGCACCCGTGCACTCGCGCGAGCGCCTTCCTGGCAAACGCCCTTCCAGTGGGCGGGGACTGGGCCAAGGCTGCGGTCATGGAAGCTGCGGTGGGTTGGACGGACGCCGGCGTCGAGTAGAGTGATAACAATATTGGAGCCTGCATCAGAGGAAGAGATAAGAGAATTGTACTGGTTGTTTGATGCCACGAGGCCGAGGAACTCCGGGGAGCGGGTGGTATGCAGGTGACAAACTTTGTCGGGGAAAACGGCACGAACACCGGGGCGGGAACGAAGGAGGTCAGTCTCTGATGGGGTGATCCTGGTGGAGAAGGCGTGAAATACGGTTCTGTAGATGTGGAGGAAGTGGAAGGTGGAGGAGGACTCGGAGGAGAGAGATCGGAGTGTGGAGTACCAGCGGTCGACGGTGGGGAAGATGGTCGGTTTCAGTTGGTTGTGGACTTGGACGATGTAGGTTTCTAGCTGGGCTTCGCCGGAGAGGAAGAAGGCGAGAATGAGGAAGGATTGAAGAAGACCCATGGCGTGCGGGACGAGATGGATGGAAACAAGGGGCCGAGTGGGGATCTATTTGGAGGAGATACGGTGGAGTGGGGAGGAAGAAAGACGCAGCATGGGGGCGATGGCACTGTGGTGACAAGTGCTGATGCAAGGCGATGACACGGCAGCGCCAATTGTTTCTGATGACGCGCTGTAACGCATGCATGGCCGGGGTTTTAGGAAGTGCGTGTCCTGCGTAGAAAGCACGGGAAGAGATTGCAGCCGTTGATTTTGTAATGAGATTTGTGTGAATTTTTGTCATACGTGGGAAACTGTGGATTTGTCTTTGTGTCAGAAACGGTTTTCGAAATTTAAATAGAAATGATTTTGACGGGGACCTAGGTTGATTTCTCTTAGTGTCTAAATAATTTCAAAAATTGAAATTTAAAATTTTAGTTAATACATAAAAGTTGAGCATCAAAATATTAGCGTTAAAATTTAAAAATAATTATATTTAATATCTTATAATCTTTATTATTTACATACAAGTCATTTTGAATATTTATTTCTAATAAATTTATATCAAATTCTAGAAGTTAATATTACTGACCAACTAAGATTGGTATGCACTAAAAATTATTAAACACAAATATAAATTATTCAGAGAATTTATATAAACCAAACTAGAATCAGATAAGGATTTATAGGTTGGTATCCACTTAGTGATTAACTATAAAAATTAATTAAAATTATATTTCTTATTATAATAAAATTAATAATAATTTTTTTGATTTTTTTATAATATTTAGAAAATTTTTAAATTTTCATATTTTTAATTTGAAGTCAAAGTACAGTTAAAATATAATTAAATTCTAGTCAGCACAAAATTGATAATTTAAAAAAAATATTTTAACCAAAATTAAAATGACCAAAACAGCTAAAATATATTGGCTTCGCTGGGTGCTAAAATCGAAATCGAAACTTAAAATCTTATTATAGAATATTGTTGGAGGTGGCTCTTCATATTGTTCTAAAGGGAAAGAGCATGTGCTGAGAATTGGTTTGGATGGACTATCATCTGACACTAGACAACCATTCGAACCTCCGCTTTAAAATGCCAATCTTCGGTAAGAGTTCAGGTGTGACTGTTTGACCGAACTCTCATTAAGAATGGAATCGAGAGACTAGTCTTCGAATTCAAGTTTTACACCCACCCAGAAGATAAGTTTGGAGATGAAGAGGCACCTAAGAATTTACTTGCTGAGTTTGGACACTATTATCACATGTACTAGATATAGGTCAAGTTAGGCCTTAGGTTTCCCTTTTAGTCTTTCCTCTTTAGGGCCCTCTGGGATTATCCTTTGCCCCTAGATTGTGTTATACTCAAGATGATGGCTGGTCCAGTAGCCTTTCAGGCATTTTGCATCTCTAAATAGGTAATTCCTCTTCCTTGGATATTTAAGCAGGTGTTTAAACTTTCAAGGTCAACTAGTTGCTCTCAGAAGTATTACGTGGGACCTCAAAAAGGTAAGCACATGTTCTCCAGCAACCTATCTTCCATTCATTATAGGAAGGATGACTAGATGCACATTTTCATCTTGGACAATCCAGATATCCCCTCTGAGATAGGAGACCATAAGAACTATGGAAGTAGACATAGTTCTATCAAACTTAAGAGTCAAAGCCATAATCCATTGGGTCCATTATGTGGCCACAGAGGAACGATAGTACCCCATTTGGTGTTTAGAAGACACATTGTCTCTACGGTCTAGGTGTAGCGCAGGAGTTTTAGTGAGTTTGAGCTTGCGTTCTTTTCTATTCTTCTTTGGCTTTTCCATCCATCAAGATTTTATTTAACTTCTACCCCATCTTTGTAGGCATCAACAATCTAACATTGGTGAGTTCTCTGCTAGAGGACCTTACTGCAACACCACAAATGTCCTCTCCCACCATCGGAAAATGCCTTGTTGAGGGGATCTCTCATGGTATGGGGTCGAAGAAGGCAAAACTTTCACCCACAAAGTTGAGCTCCCGAACCTCGTCCGGTGTGATGATCCATGCCGGGAAGAAGAAGAAGAAGGTAGTGTGATTTGGCAATGATGACACCATCCCATTGAGCTGCTGCCACACACAAAAAAGTGTAGTGTTGTGGGTGCCAACCCCTGTACCTTGTCAAAGCTCAAACTCTGGGCCTCATTGGGGCTCAAAATCTATGTCTCATTAGGGCTTGGACTGTAATCCCTATCAAATATCTTCTTCAAAGGAGGAGACCAACTGCCCCCAGCATTGTTTCTAGGGTGGCCTTGATACCTTGCAACACAGATATTGTGCAAGACATGGACAATTATTTTTGATGAGTAAATGTCTTCTTCAGTTTGTATTTCATCACTTTGATATCTTTTATTCCAATTTTCAAGGTTAACTTTAGTAGCTAGCAATAAAAAATAGTGAGCTACTGGATCGACACATACGCTTGGGGAGATAGTTTGAGTGACTCCATAATTCCCGAAAGGCTAGCAAGAGCAATATTTAGTCCATGGAGAAGGTCTCATAGCTAAAGAGCAAACTAGAGGCCATAAAGAAGGAGAAGGTGGAGGACGTGGTGTCCGAGAATGCCGCTGAGGAAGCGAAGAAGAAGATAGAGCTCTAAGCTGTGGAGACTAAGAACCGCGATGCTGTTGTGAAGGTCTTCAAAGCTAGTGATAAATACTAAAACTTGCTTCTCACTGCATAGAGGGAGGTCATGGAGGAGTTCAAGACTTCCTAGGAGTACAACGGAGCTAGTACAAAAGTTAGTTAATCGCTTGAGAGAAGGCTATGCCTATTGCCTCTGACTTTCTTGATGATCAAGGGAATATACACTTTGATTCCTTTCGAGATTTGGTTTGCAAAGAATCAATGTCAATTTCTTTGCTAAACAACTTCAACTATACTCTACAAATGTTGCAATAATCTTGTGGCCTCCTTCTCCATCTCTAACTTTATAACACTTTCTCCCACTGAGGATGCTGCTATGGTAGAGCCTATCACCACCCTAGAGGCTCTCACAGATGTTGTTTCCTTCAAGGCCCTTCCAACCTAGTTGTCTTTAGAGCTTGCTGAGGTTCTTGTGGCTGTTCTTGCCATCCAATAAACTCCCATCAATATAATCTATGCAGACAAAGAGTTTGATAAGTTTTTTCTTGATGTGGACTGAAAAGTGTCATTGTCCAGATATTTTTAGGGAAGGTTTGAAGCATCGATTTTCGGATTCAAGTTTGCATTCACCTAAATCAATACATTTTGATCCATTTAGGCTAAAACCATTTAATTTCATTTTCGGTGAACTTATTTTTTAATTTTCTTTTATTAAAATTTGATTTTAAATTAAAAAAATTTTAAGATATTTTTAATAAATGAGGAAAAATTTATAAACATATATTTTTGTGAAATTATTAAATTACATTTTTTTATGGTAGAAAATAGCTTAAAAGTGAAAAAAAAGTGCAGAAGGTGAGATTTTGATCCGAGATCAAGTTCTTAATCATTGAGATAAGTATGGATTGTGATAAAAACATAAAATATAAATATAAAAAATATTATTTAAAAAAATTGAAATTGAAAGTACAAACTAAGACATTTTGCCCATAACCAAAATCAAAATATTTTGATTGATTTTTAAAACCTAATTTTAGGTTTTCCTTCTTCTTTCTTTTATAACTTGTAGCTTGATTTGACCAAACTCCAATTTTTGTCACTTTTGTACTTTGGACTGACTGAAACATTTTCGTAGTGGTACATTTGCTATGAAATTCAAACTTTTTCTTTCTAGTCGTTGCCATTCTAAACTTGTAATCATTGTTCCACAATTAATTATTGAACTTGTAACTAGGTTTTAAACAGTTAAGTGTTAAACTTTGTAATTATTATTTTACAGTTAAATTCTAAACTTTGTAAATAGTCTTTAGACAATCAAGTGCTAAACTTGTAACCATTATTTTATAATCAACTATAGAACTTGCAATTGAGTTTTGAACAGCCAACTATTGAACTTGTAACCATTGTTTTTGTGGTCAGATATTGAACTTATAATCACTATTTTATGGTCAAGTGCTAAATTTGTAACTATTTTTTGATGGCCTAGTATTGAGCTTGTAATAGGGTTTTGGAAGGTCAAGTGTTTAACTTCTAATCTTTATTCCACCATCAAGTGTTGAACTTGTAACCGGGCTTCAGAAGTTAAATATTGAATATGTAATCATTATTTTACAGCAAGTGCTAAAATTGTAATCAAGCTTTAGATGGTCAAATGTTGAACTTGTAACTATTATTTTACAGTAAAGTACTAAACTTATATAACAAAGTTTCAAATGGTTAAGTGTTAAAATTGTAACCATTATTCTACAATCAAGTGCAAATTTGTAACCCTTGTTCCACAATCAAGTGTTGAAGAACTAGGTATTGGATGATCAGGGGCTAAACTTATAACCATTATCCGGGGCAAGATTTTGCCATCATCTTGTTCCAGCTTATAGGTCCCTTTTCCAATGCTTTGTGTTACCCTATATAGACCTTTCTAGTTCAAGGAGAGCTTTCTGCTAGCACAGTTGATAACATTGGTTCTTCTAAGCACAAGGTCTCCAACTTTGAAGGGTTGGTTATGAACTTACTCATCTTGTAAATAAGCTATGCATTGTTGGTAGATGGTTGTTCAAAGTTTGGCCTGATTAACCACCTAGGATTGCTAAAGGATCCCAAAAAGCAATTTGCAATAAAAAAAACCAAGTAACATTTAGTTCTAGTAGATTTTTATGTTATTGTAGATTCATGATTTCCAACAGCTACAAGTTTCTGTTATTAAATACCCTGAAAAATTATCAGGAACATCGTAAAGTGAAAAACCTAGCTAATACAAATAAAAACAAGAGATAGAAAATATGACTTTATTTAATAGCTTTCAATTACAAGGCCTAACAAAGGACATACCCTTACTTTATAATTTAAAAGTATTTAAATTTGCAACATAAGAAAATAAGATGTAGTGGAAAGAGATTGGGAAGGCTTTGTGCTCACCACTACCCCACTACCATGCACTTAACTAATTATGATATGGTAGATGAACTTGTTAGAACTAGTTTATTTGGACTAGATGCTTGGTTTTGATCTTGAAAGAATGTTGATAATCTTTTTTTTATTTGGATGTTTGAACTACTTTGACTTATATTAGTTAATCCTATTTGGACTTGAAATGTCATCGATGGCTTTCTGCTTATTATTTGTTGGCTTCTTATGACTTTAATTCAAGCTCGGTGTTTGGTCGATTGGCTAACCACCTATAACCTACTTGGTTTTGGTTGAAAGTAGTGGTTAGTAGCTTTGGCTTGTGCTAATCTCTATTAGGTTTGGGTTTAAATTAAATTCAAATTGGTTAAGGTTTGATTTTGACACTTATTGGATCTTAATTGGATTTGTGTTCAATGCCTACTGAGTTTGAGTTTGATCCTTTAATGGATCCTTATTAAATTTAATTTTGACTCTTATTTGGTTTGAGTTTAAGCTTGAACAGATCCTTAATTGATTTTTGGTTTGACCTTATTGAATTCTGCTTTGACCCTTAATTGGATCCTAATTAGATTTTGGATCTTACCTTTATTAGGTTTGGATTTGACCCTTGTTGGACTCTTAATGGATTTGGGTTTGAGCCAATTCAATTTTGGTCTGGACCTAGTTCAACTATGGTTTAGGCTCATCCTAGTTCCAGGCCAAGTTTGACCTCATTTTGGTTCAGGTTCAAGTTTTGCTTTAGGTTTGACCTAATTTTAGTTCAAGCTTGACCTACTTTTGGTTCAGACTTAACCTAGTCCATGTTCAGGTTTCACCTAGTTATGGTTTTGGTCGAACCTAATTCTACTTCAAATTCAACTTAGTTCTAGTTCAAGTTCATCATGGATTTGGTTCAGGTTCGATCTAGCTTTGATTCACGTGTGACTTGGTTCTAATTTAGGTTCAACCTAGTTCTACTTTAGGTTTGACCAAGTTCTTGTTAAGGTTTGACATGATTTAAGATTAGCTTTAACCTATTTTGGTTCAAGTCAACCTAGTTTTGATATGGTTCGACTTGATTAGTCCCAATTAGGGTATAGGCTTGAACCAATTTCATTTTATTTTAGTTGAATGGATCTAGTTATAGTCTGGGCCTAAATACATTTAATTCTAGTTTTGGGTTGAGTCCAAACTTAATTCAAGTCCATTTTAGTATGGTTTTAGGCCATGGTCAATTTAATTAAATATAATTAAACCTCATCAAGCACAACTTGTTTGGTGACTTATTTGAGTTCAATTTATTTTATTTAATTTGATTAAAATTGGTCAATTAAATTGGTTTAAATTATTCTATTAATTGATTAACAGTGGTCCATAATATTGAGATATTGCCTTATGTTGAAGGTGGTCAGAACATGGCTAAAACATGGCAAAGCATGACTGGGATATACTAAAACTTGGCTAGAATGTAGTAGAACACAATAGAATATGGTTAGATTGTAGCAAAACATAATAGAACATGACATAAATGTAGTAGAATATAACAAAATATGACTAGGATGCAACAAAATGCTACCAAACATGGTTAAAACATGGAAGAGTATAACATGGCTAGGATGTAGAAGAACATGGCTGAACATTGCACAACATGATAGGACACAACAAAATATGGCTAAAACATGACGAAGTATGGCGAGGATGCTACATAACACAATAGGACATGACTGGGATATTGCATAACACAATAAAACATGGTTGGGATGGTTAGGACACATCAAAAAAATGGCTTAGATGCTATAAACATAGTAGAAAATGGTCAGGATACTACAAAACACAATGAAACATTGCTTGGATGTAGCAAAACATAGCAGAACATGGCAAGACATGACAAAATATGGCTAGAACAAAACATAATGGAATATAACCAAAATATTGCAAAGATTTAGGACCCCAAAGATTATTTTTAGATTAAATGAGGTGGTTGGGAGCCTGAAGGATTCCCTTAGGCCAGGTGGTAGTTAGAACCTTGAAGGATTTCTAAAGGTCAAGTGGTAGTTGAGATTCCAAAGGATTTCATTAGACCAATTGGCGGTTGGGACTCTAAAGGATTCTATTAAGTCAAGTGGCAGTTGGAACCATGATGAATTTTCTTAGGTGTGGCGATTGGGACCCTGAAAAATTTTCTATGTTGAGTGATGATTGGGACCCCAAGAAATTATCATAGGCTGAATGGTAATGGGATCTTGAAGGATCCCTTAGGGCATGTGGTGGACGAAACCTCAAAAAAAAATTTTAGGTTGAATGATGGTCAAAATCCCAAAGAATTTTCTTAGGTTGAGTGGTGGTAAGGACCTAAGGATTATCTTTTGCTAAGTGATAGTTAGGACCCCGAAAGGTTCTCTTAGGACAAATAGCACTCAAGACCATAAAGGAGTCCCTTAGGGCAGGTGGCGATAGGGTCCATAAAGAATTTATGTTAGACTAAGTGGCAGTTTAGACTTTGAAGGATTCCCTTAGGTTGAGGGGTTGTTAGAACATCTAAAAATTCTCTTAGCTTGTGATGGTGGTCAAGACCCTGAAGGATTCCCTTAGATTGAGTTTTAGTTAGAATCCTAAAGAATTTGCTTAGTCTAAGTAGTGGTCAAGATCTCCAAGGATTTTCTTAGGTTGAAGGCGATTGGGAATCCAAAGGATTCACTTAGGCTGAGCATTGGTCCAGATCCCGAAGTATTCTATTAGGCTAAGTGGCAGTTTGGATCTTGAAGGATTCTCTTAGGTTGGATGGCGATCGAGACCCAAAATGATTCTTTTAGGTCACGTATGGTAGTGAGGACCTCAAAGGTTTCCTTCAACCAAAAATGAATATTGGAAACCTAAAGGATTCCCTTAAGAGAAAAATGATTGTCAACTCGATTTACACATAGATCGAGACAATATGAATATTTTAACTTTTGTATATCAAAAAGCCTTATCTCTTAATTTTTTTATCTTTTATTCTTTTTTTCCTCGTTTCTCCTTTTCTTTATTTTTTCCTTTCCCTTTCTCTTTGCTCCTTTTTTCTTTCTTTTCTTCCTTGGCACAACCCTTTCCCCATTCTTTTCTTTTCCACCTAACAGCTGGCAGCCACTATAATATATTTTTTTTCTTATTTTTGCCATTTTCTTCATCTCTTATTCCTATCTCCTTCTTCTCCTTTTTCACCTCTTTTCCTCCTTTCTCACCCCATAGTTGAGCACTATCCCGTTCTCCTAATTTTCTTCCTTTTTTGATCAAATCCATATCCATTTGGATCTAGTCACTAGTGGTGGCAAGACAACTTAAGTGAGATAGTGGAGAATAGGGTAGGCATGAGACAGCTCTCTATTGGGATTTATAGTAGAAGGTTCACATATTACCTTATTCTCAAACAACACAAGAAATGAGAAGTAATGTAAGATAAAAGAAAATAACAAAAAGAGACATAGCAATATATGTGGTTCGCCTAAAATTGGATTACATCTACACGAGAAGCGAGAGATCCACTATCAAAATATTTTACAAGAGTGTATAAGAAAGACTCCACTATTTCTTACCCAACTAAAGGTTTTACTATGCTTCAGTAATGCCTCCACCTTCAGAGAAAATCTCCAAGAGAACACGATAAGGAACCACCACAAGAGACCACCGAGAAGCACTAGAAAGATACACACCATAATGCACACACTCTCTCTCTCTCTTCTCTCTATTCTCTCTATTCCTCTCTCTCTTTTTGTCTCTAGTTCAGCCTTAGCACTACACCATGCTGAAACTCTATGTATTACTAGAATATTTATAGGCCATTATTAAGTCTAAGTTATACTCTAATTATACCTCCTAGTATTATATAATAAGTATCCAAAATCAAACATAAGTCTAAATCTAATTTTGGATTCCTACTTTAACTCCAACTCCAATCCAAGCTCGAGATATCTAAACCAATAGTCTCCACCTTGGCTCAAACTTGGGGGTGCCACCATCACAAAGCATCAGACACCATCTCTCATCCAGCCCCTCCCCTTGGGTTACTAGCTTATTTAGCTAATCGCAAGACGTGATTTTAAGCCAACCTAGAATTCACTCTTCATACTTATAGGTTTATACTTCTAGAAGACTTTTGAAAGACTTGTGTCTATTGCCATAGAAAAAATAACATGGGAAGAATGTCTATCTCCCATTGAATCACTTTGAGTATCACACTTCCTCTTCGCCACTATATCCATCAAAACTCCATCTACAATAGTGTTTCCTACTTTCAGTAAATATTTTTGGACTTCTCTCTTTTTATATGGATCCTAATATCATGTGTTACCTTCATGACTTCATTTCTCACTAAATAATTATAACCTTTTGAGTCCAGTACACAAAGTGAAATTAGATTATTTCACAACTTGGGGATATATCTTATCCCAGTAAGAGTGTGAACCAATCCATCAAATATCTAGATTTGGATTATTCTCACGCTAGCAATCTCATCAGTCAAATTATTACCCAACCAAATAATATCTTCCTTCATATTCTTCTCATAAGAAGTAAACCAATCCTTCCTAGAGCAAATATGTTCAGAGCCACCAAAATCTAAAATCGACTCATTAGAGTGTTGATTTCTAGAGATAACGCAAGAACATTTCTATCCACACTATTCTCAAAAGTATTATCCACCAATGTGGTTGCCATATTGGAAAACTCTATCTTCCCATATTTATGGATAATGCCGCTTGATGTGGCCATACTTCTTACATGAATAACAATGTACCTTTACTTTCGATTTTGATTTGGATCATTGTGTATTTTCTCCACATTATCTCAACCTTTCTCTTTGGTGAGTCACTAATCCTTCACCAACCTCAATATTGATATTGGAGTTTCTTCTTTTCTTATTAGAAAGAAGATTAATTGTCACCTCCTCTATCTTGAGAGTTTTTTATCATAAAAAATTATGGTCACAATCTAATTATACAATGCAAGAAGAGACATCAGGTAAATCAGTGCTTTATTGTCCTCTTCAAACTTCACATTAACTTTTAACAAATCATTGATAAATTTATTGAAGGTATTTAGGTAATGCAATATAATTATACCTTCCCTCATATGTAGTCCGTGCAACTATTATTTTAGGTAGAACTTGTTCGTGAGATTTTTCGATATGTACAACTTCTCAAGTTTTTTCTAGAGTTCCACTGTCGTCTCTTCATCAATAACATTATACAAAACCTTTTCAGTCAGATTTAGAATAATTAAATTCAATACCTTCTGATCTATCTCTATCTAGTCTTCATTGCTTATCTTGGTTGGCTTATTTTTTTTACCCTCTAATGTCTTTTGCAAATGTTGGTAAATAAGAACTGCCTTCATCTTCTTCTGTCATAAAATAAAATTTATCTTACTGTCAAACTTTTTCACCTCGAGAAGGATATTACTACCTTGGTTGTTTGCTCCTAAGCTCTGGTACCATTTATTAGGATTTGTAGTAAAAAAATTCATGAATCATCTTGTTCTCAAATAATAAGAAATAATAAGTAACACAAGATAAAAGAAGATAATATGAAGAGACAAAATGATATTTGTGGTTCACCCAAAATTAGGTGACGTCCATGGGGGGAGTGAGAAATCAACTATCAAAAGGCTTTATAAAAGTCTACAAGAAAGACTCCACACTTTCTTATCCAACTAAACTTTTTACCAAGCCTCAGTAATACCTCTACCTTCAGAGACAGTTTTCAAAAGAACACCATGAGGAATCATCATGAGAGACCATTGAGAAGCACTAGAAAGACACATACATGAGAGTTGACATTTTTTGTCTTTCTCTTCTCTCTATTCTCTCTATTTCTTCTAGTTCAACCTCAACACTACATCACACCTAAATCCTATGTATTACTAGAGTATTTATGGGCCCTTATTGAGTCTAAGTTCTACTCTAGTTATAACTCATAATATTACATAATAAGTATTCAAAATCAGACATAAGTCCAAATCCAACTTTGGATTTCTACTTCAACTCAAACTCCAATCCAAGTTTGAGACATCCAAACTCAATAGCCCTCTTATTGCTAGATAAATGATGGAGACGCACGGCAAGGTTGCATAGTAGGGTAGAGCTACCACTTTGTGGGCTGGAGGCCTAAGGCAGTTTAGTGGGGTAGCAGTTGCCAGTGGAAAGGCTTAAAGGAGTGCACTTGGGATTGCCACAACCTTCAGTAGTAGCACGAGCAAATTGAGGTGACTAGTTGGGATTAAGCAGCCAATTTAGTGATTGGAGCAACCAAAACATAGATTTGGGAGTCTGAACTCAACTAGAAAGTGTTGATTGCTTGAAGTTAAACTAGCAATAGTGCCGGTGAGGTTGGATCAATGGCATGTTCTTGCAAATGGCAAGATACTTGGATGAAGCTTTGGCTAGGATAGGTAGTATTCCAACAAGAGCTTCGATCATAACTTAGCTAGCGATTGTGTAGAAGCTGTAGGCCCTGCTTGTGGTAGAGGTGGCTACAAGTGCTCAAGGAGGCAGTGGCAACATGTAGGAGCTTAGCAACATGGGAGAGATAGATCATCTACAAGAGGGAGAGTAAAAGGAGGTAGAGAGCTTCAAAGGAAACAAAAAAAAAAGTTCGAACCTTACTCTACTCATTTGATTTTTTGCTGTGATGTTTGATTCATTCCTTCTTGTTCATTACCTTTCTCCTTTTTCTAATAACTTTTTCTTCTTTTCTTGTTGTCCCTCTCATTTGTAGGACTCTGCTGACTTTTATAGCCATCAGAGGATCATCATATTGCTTTCATGCTTTTAAGTTGATGATGATTGGATCATGAATTCATTTTTAATTTTGAATGGTTATATGGGTAAGCTCAATTTTGGATATGGATGAAACTTTTTTTGAATTGATTTGAATATAATGGATGAAATCATAAAAATTCTAAAATTGTAGCATTTCATAAAAATGTAAAATACATGAGGTTATTTGCAAAATTTTTAATTAATGGACCAATTTGTAGTTTTGAAGAAATAAGGGATGTTTTGTAAAAGTGGTCCATGAGGACTTATGTAAAAAGTTTTAAAACTTCCAAGGTCTATTTTGTAAAATTTTGTTTGGCAAATTAATGAAATTTAGACTTATTTAGAAATAAATATCTTTGAAGGCTTTTCTATAAATTTAAAAAATGTTGAGATTTTCATTTCAAACTTACTGAGGGTTTATGTGCAAAGGATGGAAATTTTCCCAAAAACTTACAATATACATACAAAATTTTGATGGGCCGTTTTGTAAATCTTAGATTTTTAGGGGCTAATTTGTAAATATAATTTTGAGGGGTCTTTTTGAGAATTCTAAATTTTGTAGGCACTGACTTGTAATTTTAAAATATTTTTAGTGACTTATTTGTAAGAGTTTTTGAGAATCTTCTTATAAAGGTTTTATCTAGTTAGGGACCTTTGTAATAATTTTATCTGATTTTTATGTCACAGATTCATTTATAAGAATGTTTTTATAGAGGACTTATTTATAATAGTTTTATTTGTCTAGGGACTTATTTATAATGGTCTTTCTCTCTCTTTTTTGTATAGTTTTTAATAGGTCTTGGGCCTAATTTTGATTCAACTTTGGAGCTCACTCAATCCAGTTTGGACTAAACTTAATTTGAGCCCAAATTCTATAGTAATTTAGGTTCAGCTTGAGTTAAAATTTAGTTCAAGTTCAGTCTCAATTCAGGTCCAGCTGAACTTATATTTGAGCTCAAATTTAGTGAGAATCTATGTCTTAATTCTAGTCAAATTTTAATCAAATATAGGTTGATAAAAGTTACCTAAACAATGTGCCCCTTTTGCATCCCCTTCTTGAGTTTTCATGGTGATATGAGGGTGTGTGAATAATCTTTAGGTATATAACCTTGGATCAATGCTTTGCATCATCACTTTGAGGCATTAAACAAGTGAAAATTTGTTGTTTCGATCTTATTAAGCCACATGCAATAGTATCCTTTCTTTCTTCCTCTTTTGGAAATCAAATATATTTTTCTCTTTTTTTCTTACTTTTTGAAATGATGAGTATTCCTTTTGCAAAGTTGAGTTTCATTGTTCATCTATATCAAAAAGAATGTTTGTTTCCCCTTCGATGACTCAACACCATATGAAAGAAAACACATGTTTTCTCGAAGGTAGGATTCTAGTGTATCATGTGAAGTCAGATTTGGATTAACAAGTGAAAATGGACATGATGTATAACATGAGAATTACTTTAATTTGCCACATAGAAGTAGATTTGTTTGATTGGTACATTGAAGTGGATCTGGTTGTCGCATGAGATAGGACTTTGATTGTCATCTGAGAGTGGACTTTGATTGTCATGTAAGATTGGGTTTGATTGCAATGAGGAAGTGGATTTGATTTATCACATAGATGTGAATTCACTTTGAAGGTGGACTTAACCTTTTATATAGAGGCGGACTTTATTTACGAAGTAAAGTGAATTTTATTTATCATATAAATGTGGACTTGATTTGCCATACAAAATAGACCTGATTGACCACTTAGACGTGGACTTAACTTGACATGTGAATATGGGCTTGATCTGTCATGCAACATGGACTTGGTTGGCTATGTAGAATTTATTCATCACATGAGAATGGGCTTTGATTACCACATGAAAGTAGACTTGATAGACATGTATGAGTGAACTTGGTTCATTATGTGGGCTTAAGTTGCCACATAGAAGCAGGTTTGATCTATCACATAAAAATATACATTATTTGCCACATGAAAGCAAACCTAATTTTTCACATAAAAGTAGGTTAATTCGCTATGTGGAAGTGGATTTGCCATGTAAGAGTAGACTTAATCTTCCACATAAAAGCAAGCTTGATTCACCACATGAATGTGTGCTAGATTTTCTATGTGAAAGTGGACTCAGCTTTTCACATAAAAGCAAGTTTAATTTACCATGCATAAAAGTGGGTTTGATTCACTGTGTGAAAATAGGCTGGATTTCCAACATGAAAATAGACTTAATTCTCCACAAAAAGGTGGCTAATTTGCTGCAAAAAAGTTCACCAAATTTTCCACATGAGAGTGAAATTAATCTTCCATATAAAAACATGCTTGATTCACTATGCGAACATGGGCTAGATTTGCCATGTGGAAGTAAAATTTATTTTCCACATAGAAATAGGTTTGTATTAGTATGCTAAATTTTAATTCTCCACATAAAAGCAATTTTAATTTGCCACTCAAAAGTATGCTGGATTTGCCATATGAAAGTGGACTTAATTCTTCATATAAAAGTAGATTTATTTGCAATGAGAAAGTAGACTGAATTTGAAACATAAAGGCATGTTGGATTTACTATGAAAAAGTGGACTTAATTTTCCACATAAAAGTAGACTTGGTTGGCCATGTGGAAGTGTATAAGCTTTGCCACCTAAATACGGGCTTTTTCATCCATATGGTTGGCCATTTGGAAGTGGATTAGCTTTTCCACATGTAAGTGGACTTGATTTGCCACATAAAAGTGAACTTAATCATCAATACAAAATGTATTTGGTTTGTCATGTAGAGGTGGACTTAATTCTCCATATAAAAGCTAGTTGGCTCAGCATGCAAAAGTGGACTTTGATTTACCACATGAAAGTGGAGTTAACCCAGCACACAAAAATGGATTTAACTCATTATCAAAAGTGGACTTGACTTATCACATGAAAGTGGAGACTTAATTTTACAGCCTTTAAGACCCATTGCCCTAGTTTTGCTATTTTAGAGATGAAATAATTGATTTTGATACCTTATAGATGGTGTATTTGATCTTACCATTTTGGAGGTGATCCATTTAATTTTACCACTTGTAAGTGGTATGTTTTGGTTTTACCACTTTGGAGGTGGTGTACTTCATTCCCCTATTCTAGAGTTGACAAGCTTGATTTTCTCATATTGGAGGTGGTGCATTTTATTCTATCATTTTGGAGGTGGTGTGCTTGATTCCAACTTATGTAAGTGGTATATTTTATTCCACCATTCTAGTGGTAGCATGCCAAATTTTACCATTGTATAAGCGGTCTATTTAAAGCCATGTCAAGAATTTCATGACTTTTGATTTGATTGTTGACTATGGATGCACAAATAAAGATCACATATATTAGTTTTCTTTGAAATCATGACAATGAATATCGTAACTATCCACTTAATTTTCATCCAAGTATTGGGGGAAAAAAATTTCTTTTTTGCTCCCAATGTTTTCAAGGTGAGGCAAATGTCCTTGTTAATATTCGTTGTTGATGCCTTGAGTATACACCCCCCCTTTGTGATCATTTGATAAGAGAAAGTTGATTTTCACTCAGTGTCAGCTTGATAGACTAGTTATTCACTCCAAAAGCTTTATCACCATGCTTTTTTTAAGCATTCAAAAGAGGAAATATTTGACTTTACTTTTTTTTCATCTTCTTTTATGAGAGAATGGATTTAATATTTGATTAAGCATTCACCATAGATGCTCAGACAATATGGCCCCTATCTTTGTCATGAGCCTTTGGAACAAAAATGTTGCATACTTTCAAATTTTATTACGGGATTGCTCACTCTAAATGCTTTGGTTGTGAGAATTTCTCAATAGCACTGTTTTCATCCTTGCATAGAATAGCAAAAGAGTATGGTGTTTATTTTTGATGGAAGCACCCACTTCCAATAGAAAGGAGTTTTGCCATTTCTTTTCAATGAGTTTGAGTCCTATATTCATAATAATAAAAAAATCATCTCTTAGCAACTAGGGGAAACCTATATTAGAGTCATTTTAGAATCAGAGGGAAAAGGGAGAAATTTGCCATCGATCTTCATCCCTTTATATAGTGGTTGCTTGACTTGACCTATTGATTAAAATAAATCAACTCTAGTGACTTCGAGAGTTATCCCAATGGAAACCTTGAAGTTTCACTTTTCTATATGTACTACAATTTGGTGTCCCTTGTCATGTAAAAGGAGGTAAAGTAGGAAATAGAGCATAAAGTTGTTACTCTCACATGGCCTATCTTTTTGAGTGCCACATTCACACATTGGAGTAGGATGAGCCCTAGTAGTCTACTCAATCAGTGAGTGAACACCCAGATCAATGTTTGTGAAATTGCAGTAACTTAAAGTTTTGGTTCATTTTTTAGTTTTTTTCATGAGTTTTGACAAAAGTAATCTTATGAATTGATCTTTTTTAATATACTTTGATTGTGATGCTAGAGAAAACTAATAATGCAGAACATAAGTTTTATTTATTTATTTATTATTTCACCATTTTTTAATTCCTTTTTTGAAGTTTCTTTATTTTATTTTTTCCAATTGTTTTATCTAATTTTGAAAAATGTCAAAGTATTTTTTTAGTATTTTTCTGAAATATTTTTGTAGATAGGTGCTATATCGTTTTATCTTCAATTAAGGCTCCTTACCTTATCCATTTATTATAGTTTAAGGATAATTTTGTCTCCCGATAAAGTTGGTCACCAACTAACCTCTCCTTCAACCTTTCTCTAGTGCAATATTTTCTTCAAGAATATGTTTTTCCAATGATTATGCTACTTTTACCATATTCCTCTTATTTAGTCACTTCTTTGACTTTGACCTTGATTTTCAGATGCCTCTTAAGCTCAATTTTCAAGATTTAATCACTTGTAGATATCATTCAGTACTTACTCTTTGGATGATCTTTCTTGATCAATAAGACACCGAGATGAGGCTAGATTAGTCCTTCTAATTATGACAAATGACTAAATTTTCTCCCCCTTTTTTTATTTTATTTTTTTAATTATTTTTTTGACTTAGCAATCTTATTCTTCTTTGGAGAATCCAAGGTTTGTAGGCTCACATATACTAACCATTTCTTACTCTTTGAACTATCTCCCTTGGCTTGGTTTTTCATATAAGATTTGTCCATTTGGAACTTTCATTTATATTATTTATTTAGGAGGATGATCTTTTTCTTCTAGAAAGAGATTCACAAGAGATTATCCTTTGATCCTAGTGCCTTTGTCTTCAAAGTAACTTTTTTAACAAGTTTTTAGTTACTTATGGATTGGTCATGATACATCTAGGCTTGTATTTTTGAAGTTAACTATGATAACTAAAAAAAGAAGTTTTCTCAAATTGAGTTGAATTGTGCCTTAGCTAAGAAAAAATATTGTTTAAATTATGCCATTGTTGAGGTTTGAACCAAGGACTGCTTGTGCAAAATAATAGTTTTGTGACTACCTACCCATCTAGAATTCTTTATATAAAGAAGAGAAATATATATATATAAAGTGACAACTTGAAGAACCTAGCTATGAAATCTATTAGTTCAAGGGGCTTTTTTTTGCAAATTTTCCTAAATATCTAACTACCTAACTTGCTTCTCCCATTTTCTCTTTCCTCTTTTCTAGGGAGAAACAGTAGGAGGAGGAGCAAGTTCTGCTCTTCTACTACTTCTTCATCATCTTCCTCATTATTCTGAAGCCCCCTCCATTGTAACCTCTTTTGTTCCAAACTTTCAGTCTCTTCTTCCAATTTGCTTTACTTTTGGGGGATTAGGAGCAAGAGAAGGAGCAAGGTCAGAAACAGGAATAGCAACAAGAGCAAATTGTATTCCTGGCTATTGATTTGTTAACTATAGAAGTTGTGATGATGCAAAATCATTATCTTGTTCTTATTCTACATATTGTTAGGGTGTTTTGAGTCCTAGTTTTGCTTTTAGGAATTGTGGTCTCTTGGATCTTTTCCTCTAATACTTTAGTCATTCTTTTTTAGACTTATTCTACACTACAAGTTTTGGTTCTAATGCCTTTAAGTCTGAAACTAAAACCATAATTTTAAAGCCAGGCTTTGCTAGAGGCTGTGAGGACTTGCTCTTGAAATTTTACTTCAATATTAAGGTACTAGGAGATAAGGCAATTAAGGATTATTGGCTATTTTCTTTTAGTCTTTTTGTAGCAACCATAATCTATTGAGAGAGGAATTAAGAGTTAGATCTCCCTCTTCCTTGAAATTTTATCAATTGAAGTTCTTGAACCTATTTTGATGCTTGAAACATTTGGGTTAAGTTCAATTTTGAATCTATTTTGGAAGTTTAAAAATGTTCAACTTTGTTATATTCCTTGTAATAAGTTTTGGAAGCTTAGAAATGTGTTCCTTATCAGGTTTAGCTTTACTATTTGGAATATATTTTAGTCCCTAATCTGGTTTGTTTATGGAATTTTTTACAATCAAAATTGAGGGAATATGTTGGATCAAGGAGATACTGATACTAGAGTTTTAAAAAATTATATTCTCAGCTCTTATGTCTGATTAAAAAGAAAATGGATTTGATATCAAGTTTCTTCATGAATTCTAGCAGACTAGCATGTTTGAGTCTTGTTTTTTTATTTTTAGGGCTAATATCTTAAAGTTATGAGTTTATAGTGTTGGAAGTAGATTTATTTTATGAGACTAGTTATTTTATATTATCTGGATGAGTAGGCTTGGACTACCCTTTTAAATGAATGAGTGACTTTCAATAATGTTAAAAAATAAATATTGTTTCCTTTGATGAATATGATGTTTTCTTATATTATATTCATTCAAAATAATTTCTAGATATTTTTTTGATATGATATGACATTCTGTTGTGAGTTTTGATTTGTGAGTAATTGCATAGCTTGAAAATAACAAAATCATGGATCTAGACTTACAAAATGACTATAAATTTTGATATGTTATAATATATATATTCACATATATTTGCATCGCATTTGGAAAGCTATGCGTGCATTCTTGATGAGGAATTTCTTTCTCGCAAAGGCATCGTGATCTCCATGATTTATTGATTTTGACTGGATGGTCTCTCTATCGATTTTTGTTTTGTCCTAACCATTGAAATTAATAGTAGCCATGTCAATGTGTATGTGTATTATATAGAAATCCATTTTGCTACCACTTGTGGTCATCAAGGTAACAGCATGGTCCACTCTAGGGTATGCTCTATAATTCAGCTTCTAGTTTGAGCCATAATTTTTGTGTCTGTCACATTTTGTACAGGAGGCACCAGTCATACTACTCTATGTTGTGTTGCAATATTGAAAAAATAAATACTAGTTTCTTAGCTTTATAAGAATTTGCTATTGATTTTATATATGAGTTATGTCGTGTAAGGATTTTATGCTATGAGCCAGGTTTTGCCCTTTGGTGAGTTTGAAAACCCTTATTTGCATATATATTACATATATGGAAATACTAGCTTAACATAGGCTTGCTTATTCTCTTACAGATTCTGAGTTTAGGAATTCACATGGGGGATTGGGATGTGTGATGCACCATTAGATCAGTTGTAGATCTACTCCCAATTTAGTATATAAGATGTGTATGAATATGGCCTGCCTGTGAATTTTTGACTTTTTGGACTTGGATGTAAATCTTTACTCCATATTTTGAGGAGTCTTGGTGAATTGTTAGAAAATTTTAATTTTAGATATAAGTGTATATTGGTTGTTTGTGGAAATATTGTTCACCTTGTATTTCAATGGACCTCATAGAAGGATCTTTCATAGAAGTTGTATTATGTCTATTTACTTTTAGATTTGTCTTATATAGAGATTTATTTATGTGAGTATAGGTCTAATTTGTGACTATAATATGTTCAGGTTTAGTTAAGATTCTAACCTTACATATTTATGAGATTTTAGCCTCATAAGTGTACGCCATTGTCATGTACCCGAGAGTACAAGTTTTAATTTTGGGGTGTGACATAAATATAGGGTGTCGGTCGGTGGAGGAAGGTGTATGGATCCCAAATCCATCATATTTCATCATTGACTATTCTTACCTTCAAATTTAGCTTTTCATTCTTAGAAAGCTTATTTCTAAAGTAGAAAGTAGTTCACCTGAATACTAAGAGAATTTCTTTCTTTTTTCTTCTTTTTTATTTTATTTTTTTTCCTCATCATTATTTTTTTTGTTTTTTGCTTTTATGTCTTTTTTATAAACACATAACTAGTTAATCATAATTAGCATTACACAAAACAAGAATATTTTCTTTTATTTATATTTATTTATTTAATTGTTATTTATTATTTATTTTTTGTGTTTTGTGGCTTCATTATTTTTATTATTTTCTTATTATCACTTTTTCTTATGTTTTTCCTCAAGAAGTATACATAGGTATACTCAACTAGCTATTTTATAAAAGAGTCGAACATTCCATCATAGACTTAAGATAGCATTTCAACCACCAATTTTATTTTATTTTTATTATTTTTTCTTTTAATGAATTTTCTTTTTTTAATATTTTTTGTGTTTTGTGTAAAACTTTTTATGGATTTTATTTTATTTTTTTTGTGGAACTTTTGTTTTATTTTTCTTTTCTACTAGATTTTTTATTTGATGTTTTGTCTCAAAAAATATGGAGCACAAACTTAACTAGTAAATTTTAGTGTGACTAAACTTTCGTTATAAGGTAAATATAATTTTTAATCACCACTTTATTGTATTTTGATTTTTTTTTCTTTTAATGGATTATTTTAGGATTATTTTATATTTCTTTTCTTTGTGGATTTTTTGTTTATGTTTTTTTAATAGAAATTTTTGTTTTATGTTTTGCCTCGAGAAATGTAGAGTACATATTTAACTAGTCAATGTGACGAGACATTTTATCATGTTCTAAATATAATAATTAATTATTAATTATTAAGTATTATTTTATTATTTTATTATTTTCTTGTTTTTTGGCCTTCAAAACTCATGCATACATTAACTAGCGGTATGGATCACTTGAGTTTTTCATGCCACAAATGTGGCACAAGAATACATTTTATGTAGTTTAGTTTTCCAACTACTAATTATTCTTGAATTAAAATATGTTGTTTCTTATTTTCGAATTAAAGATTTTTTCTTATTCTTCTTTAGCTCCTACGGTGCTATTAAGGCATGAGATGAAGAGATTGCAATAACTAGTCTTAGCTTTTAACTGATATCTCATAACTGACCAAACATCCCATTGATGATACCTTTATTTGGATTACTTTTATTAGTTTCCTTGACCTCTAGGATAGATTGTAAGTGGTCAAAAATCGACTTTTATTGATTGCATAATTTTCAAAAGACCAATGCCCTATATTGTGCCAATGGAACTTTCCTTCATCATCAAGGTTTGACATAATGACATTTGGCATTTCCCCCTTAAATAGATTTAGCCCTTGTCTCTTAGATGGAAGGCAAGGAGTTGATCTATGTTAGGTACCTGGAACATTAACCGAATCAACTATAGCAACAATAGTAGTAACAACAATGAGAGTAGTAGCATTGTTGATGAAAGCAAGAGCACCATGGATAAATTGGATGGAGTTGGACATAGTCCCATAACTTATATATACTCCATTACCCCCACAATGGTTGTTGGTTGAGTATCACAAACCATTCACTGAGGATAATGATCTAGGTTGGAGTAGGAGGATCATTTGATGATGACATTTTCTCTTGGTGATAAAAATAATAGGTCAATCATTAGTTTTCCTCTTTGATATGTCTCTGTTATATTAGCTAGGTTTCTATATTTGGAGGATAAGTAATGTCCCATTAGATATGCTACAATTGATGGCCTATCGGTGTTAGAAAGTGTAAAGATTCAGTACACATAAGTTTGCCACAAATCATGAAAAACTTGTTTTCTTTTAGTCCATATGGCAACCTTTGAAGGGGAGCTTTGATATGAGAAATAAAATACAAATTACAATTATAAACATGATCAAGCCCCAATATAAATTTCAAGATAATGGAATTCAGATTTTCAATCAATTTGAGTCAATCCTCAATTAACCACAAGTGGAAATAAGTAAAACAAATAAAGAGAGAGTACACCATAATTTTTACCTGATTCGGAGACCAACCACTTCTACTCCCTGGCCCCTGCCTCACTCTTGAGGACTTGGATCACTCCATTAGTGATGTCGCTTCTTGAGGCAAAGCCAAGCTTTTACAAATTATTCCAAACTAGAGTACTGCTTCCTTTGGGGGATGCCAAGCCCGTACAAACTTATCTTTCTTCCACTGAGAAGATCCACTCCATACTAGAACATTAGCACTCCCATACTCCTAACACCTAGGAGTATTTACAAGTGAAAAAAGTAAAAGATCACAAATTTTAACCCTTACTAGAATATCACTCAAAGGTTGAGAACAAGAACAATAAGGATTTATTTTTAGATTGGAAAGTTTAGAACATTTCTTGGCTAGAAGGTATAAGGGGCTTGATCTCTTCTCCAAATGATAAATGAAGTTGTAAAACTTGTTATGAGAAGTCCAACCATGCCTATTTTTACCTTCGTGTCTAAACAAGCCATTGGGAGTGAAATCCCACCATTTGGTTTGCTCCAATAGTTAGAAAACTAGCCATTAGTTGCACAAATTCTATGAGTTGAATGTCCACTTCAGATAATCAAATGTTAGTAGCAGTTTTATAGAGTTGGCTCAAAGCCCTACAAGATGTCTAGTTCTGAACCAGACATTCAGTTTTGTCAAACCAAAATGCTTGCTATATGTTTGGTTGTAGATCGGACATATGCTACTATAGCGACTACTATAATAATTACTGTAATAGTTAATGTAGGAATTACTATAGAATGTTACTTGATAAATGATCTAAACAAAATAATCTCAAAGACAAATCCTTGACTCAACTAAAATTAATAAAAATTTAAACCTATGAGTTCGGAGTCGATCTAGCATCTTGAGCATTCTTTGAGCTCCCAACTTGATCTTTACACTTCATTTCTAAGTTATCATCCTCCTTATCTTCAAATCAATATCTTCAATCTTTAATCTTGAGATTTGGTCCTTCACAAGCATAGATGATTGTTACAAATCTTGAAACTTATCAAAACTTAAGAAAATTGTTAAATACTAGTTTGTTCATCATCAAAAGCTAAAGGACAACAAAGGTCCCACTAGGTGTGTTAGAATTTGTGAAGCCATGATAAACCACCTAGGATGGCTAAAGGATCCTGAGAAGTAATTTTGGAAAAAAAAAAGTAACATTTAGTTCTGGTGAATTTTTAGGTTATTGTAGATTCATGACTTCCAATAAGCATAAGCCCTTATCGTTAATTACCTTAACAATTATCAAGAACCTCTTAAAGTAAGAAACATACATAATACAAAGACAAGAGATAGAAAATATGACTTTATTTAATGACTTGAGATTACAAGGCTTAAACAAGAGCATCCCCTCACTTTACAATTTAACTGTAGTTAAATTCACAACATAAGAAAAAAAGATATAATGGAAAGGGATTGAGAAGGTTTTGTGCTTGTTGTTGCTCCATTCCCATTCACTTAACCAACTATGATGTGGTAGACAAACTCATTGGATTTTATTTGGCTAGATTGGATGATTGGTTATGATCCTACAATGATGTTGATAATTATTGATGGAGCTTGGTTTGTCACTAGTTTTAGCTCAAGAGGCTCCTTGAGAACAATCCACTAGGGTGCTCTCCCATTGATCTACAACAAGAAGAAAACCATAAAAAGGATTGCCAGGAGATCTCTGGCAGCAACTGCTCCAATGCTTAAGTTAATAGGGATTACTTAGGATATAGTGGAGAAAGAGAAAATAACACTAGTTGTTACCTCTTGGAGACTATACTATCTATAGAGTGTGGAGCATATCTATGTCCCATGATCTTAAGGCTACAATCTCATTGAATTACTTATAATTGATAGTTATGGATCCCAAATCTTTCAAGATCTACTTTCAAAAATAAATATGAATAAAATCTTGTGATTATTCGATCCTTACTTTATTCATACCAAGGTATCCGAGCTTAATATTAATATTAGTATAATCTTCTCACAGAGCCATTGGTCTAAGAAAGGATTCATTGTCAACTAGGGTCATCAAACTTCTCATAGTTCAGTGTTGAGACAAGTCAGGCTACTCACAGCCCTTGTGGCAAGAGCTCTTCATAGCTTGATCTCAAGGCAACTTTTTCCCTTGGATGCATTGGTTCATAACTCGATCTAGGTTTTGGCTCTTATTGGCTCTTTAACTTAGCCAATTTGTCACAGTGTATTATTAGTGTCTCCCAAGCTTGGACGTCAAACTTTTGGGACTCGGTGTTGGGGTAACCAATAAGAGATAGTCGTTCTCTTGGGACCATTGGAGATTTCTCAAAAATCAAGCCATTGCCTCCTATAAATATAGCATGCCATCTTCTCATCATGCATGCACTATTTTCCAAGGTTCCTACCTTTTTATGTCATCTTGGTGATGGCTTGGTGGCTCATTTAGATCCTTGCCACATGTCCTCACATGGGCAATTAAGTGGCCTACATTTTGCCCATCGTTCAATGATACATGGTGTCAGCCACTACCTTGCTTGGGAAAGTGAGCTGTTATTTTGTTAAATCTCATGCAATCATTAAGGTTTCACCCCTTCTCAAGGTGATGGTCCGAAGCCATCTACTCACTCTTTGAAGTGGCATTTTGCAATACCCAATCACTAACTCATCATATAACGAAGAAGGTTGATCATGACAAGGGCTTCTACTCTCACTCCTTCTTGGACAAGCACTGAGGCACAAGGGTGATCTCACTCAAAGCACCAAGGTTCTATGAGGGAAATCAATATCAAGGAGGACTTCCTTGAGGACTTCAGGAATGACGCCAACCCTTCCTTGAGGACTTTTTCTTAAAGGGAGCCAGATCTTGCTCTGACATAAGCTTCATCAAATTTGTTTCTCTATTGATAGTTTTTCTATTCTTTCATATCATTGTTTGACTTTTAGTTTGGCTACATGTCCTGCAATTTTTCTACTATCTAGGGCATTAGTTTTATGAGGCTTGCAAGCTAGCAACAACCAAGAAGAGCAAGACCAAGGAGGAGATTATCCTACTTTGTTCTCAACTCAAATCTCTTAAACTTAGTATGGAGGAAATAAGGAAGAAGATAGAGGAAGAGAAGAACCTCCTCATGCCCTAGCATGATTTTGCTTTGTTAGGTCTACAAGACCTAAAGACTCAGCAACAGGCCACCTTGGAAAGCACCAAGATTGATATAGTTGCCATGTTCCTTTGGAGCAGAGAACACACCTAGGCCTTGAAACTAAACAAGATGGAAGCCATCTTTGAGTACAAGGCTAGTGATGAATATCTTTGAAAATATGGGAAACTCTTTGCCATCTCCTTCTCAAAAGCGTATCTTGTCTGTCAGGACACAGTGAAGTAGGCTCACCGTGATCACAAGTTTGAGCCTGATGACCTCCAAATTGAACTCTACAATGACCTGAGGGTTGGATACCTCAAGTAGGAGTATGAGGAACTTATTTTGAGGGATGTCAAGGCATCAAAGGTGAGAGGGGTTGAAGGGGAAATCGAGGAGCCTTATGAGCTAGCAAAGTCTTCCAAGCATCTACACATTTCTAACTAGATGTATTTCCTCTTTGTTTATGAAAGGATTTTTGTACTAGTCTTAGTTCAAAATTTAATAAAATTTTATTTCTTCCTAAACTTTTGTTCTCTTTGATTTGGTTTTTAAATCAAAATCACCCGACTAATTTTTCCTCGAAGAATCGACCTTAATTGATTCCACTCCAAAGATTTCTTCGGCCAATAAGTGGCCAGGTTCATTTTTCTAGGTTGAATTTCCTCAAGTGGTGGTTTGGCCTATGCCTTCATTTTTCTGAGCTAAGTTTTTGGTAGCTTAAGAGCTAGTACTTCAATTGGGTAATCAAAGCACTTAGTTGGACCATAAGGCTGGCAGAGCTAGGTTTTGGTTGCTTAAGAGCTAATACTTCAGTTGGGTGACTGATGCACCTTGTTGGACCATAAGGTTGATAAAGCTAGGTTTCTAATAGCTTAAGAGCTAATATTTTAGTTGGGTAACTGAAACACTTGGTTAGGCCATAAGGTTGGCAAAGCCAAGTTTTTGATGGTGATGACATACAATCTTCTAGAGGAATAGAAATTATATTAAAGATAAAACTTTCGAAGGTTATCAATATCTCAAGTTTGAGGAAGCATTTTGCCATATGAATGCTCAATTTTGAAGGTTCCTAGTCATACAGCTCGAGATATCTTGAATGGTTCCACCCAATTTAGAGATAGTTTCCTTGAGACTCGATTGATTAGTTTGCTTAGTTGAGTACCAAGTCACCTGGTTGTAGTTCTTGACTACGAAAATGGGCATTGTAGTATTGGGCCACTTGTCATTGTACTCGACAATCCTAGTGCAAAGTTTTTCTTGAACTTTCAAGGTGAGGTCCTTCTTAGCTTAAATATTTGCCTTGTTCACCTCGAGATTATGAGTTTTGACTCCTGTGGAAGTAAGTCCAATCTCTACAAGGATGACCACCTTAACCCCATAAGCTAGCATAAAGAGTGATTCTCTAGTAGTCATCTGGGGCATGGTCTAGTAAGACAACAAAACATGCGGTAGTTATTGGACCCATGTGCCCTTTGCCCTCTCAAGTCATTTCTTTATACTTGAGACTAAGGATGTGCCACTGAGGTGAACTTTGATTTATATGAATATTTCTATAGTATTCCTTGAACCTTGGACTATTGAACTACTTCCAGTTATTCATAACTAGCATGCATGGCAATCTAAACCTACAGATTGCATTCTATGAAAGAAACTCCTAGATCTTCTTCTTAGTGATCATAGCAAGTGGTTCAGCTCCCATTCACTTGGTGAAGTAGTTGATGGCAACCACCATGAACTTCCTCTTTCCTGATGCTATTGGAAAGAACCCAATATATTTATTCCCCAATAATTGAAAGGTTATAAGGTCTGTATTTTCTAGAGTCAAACAGCTGGGCTATGACATACTGAGACATGCCCTTGACACTATTCATATTTGGAAATAAATTTAGATGCCTCAAAAGCCATATTGAGCTAGTAGTATCCTTACCTGAGAAGCTTGTGTGCAAGGGCTTGTCCTCCGCCATAACTTCTACATATTTCTTTGTGAACTACACAAAGGGCATAATCGGCTTCCTCAGTTCTCAAGTAGTGAAAGAGTGATTGTGTGAATGACTTTTTGTGCAATACCCTATTTACTAAGGTGAAAATTGAGGCTAGTTTCTTGATCCACTGAGCTAATTTTGGTTCTTCAAAAAGTTCCCCCCTTTTTGAAGTAGGTGATGATGGGATTTATCCAACTAGGCTCTAACTCCATAGCACTCACCTTAGCAATTTTTGAATAGCTTAGCTACTAAAGATCCACTACAAAAATTTATCTCAGCATTGAATTAGAAGAAGTTGAAGCTAGCCATGCTAAAGTGTCTGTCTCAGTATTATTGTTCTAAGGTACACAACAAATTTCTACTTGGTCCATTTTTGTCATGAGCTTTTGTGCTTGAGCTAGGTACCATGCCATGATTGGATCTTTTGCCTCATACTTCATGTTAACCTACAAACACACAAGTTGAGAGTCACTAAATACCTTTAATTTTTTAGCTCTTGCCACTAGTGCCATGCGCATTTTGATGAGGAAAGCCTTATACTTTGCAGTGTTATTTGAAGCCTCAAACCCCACAATCAAGCTAAATGTTCAAAAACTCTTTTGTTCAGACTTTGGAGGATAGCTCCAATGTCGCAACCTGACTGGAAAGATGAGCCATCAACCTAAAATTCCTATGGTTTCCACTAAGAAATCTATTAGAGCTTGGGCTTTAATAGTTCTCTGTGCCTCAAAAGTTATTTCAAATTAGCTTAAGTTGATGGACTACTTGAGCAATCTTTCCAAGGTTTTTGGTTTTTGTAGTGTTTGTCAAATAGGAGATTAGTGAGCACCGTAACTAGGTGTGCTCAAAAGTATGAGCAGAGCTTCTGAGCTACCAGCACTATGGCATTTGCCAATTTCTCTAGTGGAGGGTACTGAGTCTCTACCCCTACAAGTACATGACTCATATAGTATATGGGGTGCTACTTTTCACCTCAATCACTTACTAAGACTGAACTAAATGCTTGGTCTAAGGCTACTATGCAGAGGAAGAGTACCTTGTTTAGCTCAGATCTTACCAATAGGGGAGCTTCAGCTAGGTACCTCTCAGGATCTTTGAAGGCTCAGCCATACTCCTCTATCTATTTGAATCTAGAACTCTACTTGATGCTTTGAAGAAAGGCAAGGTCTTCTCACCTAACTTGGAAAAGAAGCAATTGAGCCGCCAACTGACCCATGAGTCTCTACATCTCTTTGTTTAAGCTTGGAGGCTTCATTTTCATGACTACATCAATATTTTTGGGCTTAGCCTCTATCTCTCCTTCCAAGATGAGATAGCCAAGGAACTTTTCCGAGCCTACCCAAAGGCACACTTCTTTGGGTTCAACTTCTTCCTGAACTTCCAAAGTGTGTTGAATGTTTCTTCTAAATCTTTCAAATGCCCATCAACAAAGAGACTTTTTACCAGCAAATAATCCACATATGCTTCCACATTCCTTCCAAACTAAGACTTGAAAGCTTTATTCACCATCCTTTGGTACATTGCTCCTACATTCTTCATCCCAAAAGGCATTGTGACATAGTAAAATTTACCTTGATCAGTGATGAAGATAGTTTTCTTCTTGTCCTTGGGGTGCATCCAAATCTGGTGGGAGCCCAAGAATGCATCTAGAAAACTCTAGTATTGGTGGCCTGAGGTAGAGTCCACAAGTTGATCTATTTTAGGCAAAGGATAGTAGTCCTTTGAATAAGCTCTATTCAAGTTGGTGAATCGATGCACATTATCCACTTCCCATTCAACTTCTTCACCATCACTACATTTGCTAGACACTCAAGGTAATAAACCTCTCTGATAAATCTCTGATTTAGAAGCTTGTTTACCTCTTCAATGATGGCTCTTTGATGCTCGAGGGTGAAATGCCTCCCTTTCTATTAGATTAGTTTGTAATTTTCTACCACTACAAGCTTGTGTTGTGCAATGGAGTGAGCTACACTAGTAGGCCCTCAGAGGACCACATGAAAACATCTTGACTATTTTGTAAGAATTCTCCTAATTTGATGTGGAAAGTTTCCAATAGATTCATCCTAAGCCTCAATGTTCTCCAAGAGTGTTCATTGATGACCAGGTTGATGAGCTGCTCCATAGGTTTGACATGGACCTTCTTTGGTTTGGTGGGAGACTCATTGATTTCAATGAGCCACTCCATAGGTTTGGCATTGACCTTCTTTAGCTCAGCAGCAAATTCATTGATTTTTGCTGCCACCAGAGCATTGCTTTTCTATCTAGAGTTGTTGTGCCAATAAGCTACCTCACACTTCTTAGTGAGGCTTGGGTCACCCCATGCTTTACCTATACCATGTTTAGTTGAAGATCTCATAACTAAATGAACCTCTTGGAGTTGATTAAGTGCTGGGTGACCCAATATCACATTATAAGTGGAGCATGCCAGAACCACCATGAATGTCAACCTGACTATGGCATTCTTGGGATTCTCTTTGACTATGTGGAGTAGACCAATTATGTTGAGTGGGGTAACTAAAGCTTCAATAAATCTAGTCAATATCCCAACATATGGCTCTAGTTTTTGCTCTATCTTTATTTGATCATAAGCTTAGTGAACAAAATATTCACCAAGCCTCCCGTATCTACCATAATATGTTATGTAATGTAGCCATCCAAGATTGCTGAGATCACCAATGCATGATTGTGCATGTCAAAATTTGATCTAAGTCTTTTGCAGAAAAGACTATATTTCAATGCTTGGGCTCATGGTACTATCTCTTTTTTCATCCTTCACTTCCTCGTGCCCCCTAGTGATGGTTTAGAGTCCACTAGCTGATGCGGAGGCTTCATTTTGAGTTGGTGGGCCTGCTAGGATCGAGGTTGCCTTTCACTAGTGGATTATGCAACTCGAGGGTGTGGTCCCTTTGTGGACTGGTTCACTAACAAGGTTCCTATATGCAAGCTTCTTCGGCTCATTCACCACAGTAAACAAACTACCCAAGGTGCCCCTCATTGATGAGTCTTTCAATTTCACCTTTAAGGTGCTAGCAATCTTTGGTGTCATGACCATACTCTTGGTGGAAATGATAATACCTTGATTTGTTGAGATTTTGTTGAGTATTTTATATCGGCAAAGGCCTCCGTAGGAAGTCTCTATATTTGATTTGAGCAAGAACCTCAGACCTTAAATTATTTAGTGGTGTATAAGTAGAGACTTGGGTTTATGCACCCACCATTTAGTTATCTGCTTCTTTGGTTTAGGTGGTTTTCAATGTTCTCTCTTATCCTGCTGCTAATCTTGAATTCCCTTATAGCTAAGATTACTTCTTTTTTATTGATGTGCTCTTTGACTAGAATTCTACCAACCTTTGAGGAGGTCAATGAGCCATCTTAATTAGGGTTTGATTTGAGCTTAGTTCAATCTTGATTTAACTTTATTTTGAACTAACCTAATTTAAACCTAATTAGGGTTGGATATGAGTTTATTTGGTTTCGGTTAACTCAATCTGGATCTTTTTGGAGTCTAACTCAATTAGATTTTAGTCCATGTTTTTGATCAATTTAGGTCCATTTAAGTTAACTTAGCCTTTGTCCATTTGTTGTGACTGAGTTATTTCACATTAATCAATTTGATTTGAGGTTCCTTGGCTATTTATGATAATTTTAGGTAGACTCATGGTTTAATTTTAAGTGTACAAACCCAAGGATTGGTTTAACTTGTTAGCTCAAAAGCTAGCTTAGTGGTGCAAGCCTGAGGGCTGACTGGGTGTGATTCTAAAGACTGGACAAGTGTGAGCTTGAAGGCTAGCTGGGGTATGAGCTCAAAGGCTAGCTGAGGTAAGAGCTCGAAGGTCAGCTTGGATGCAAACTCGAAGACTATCTAGGTGTGAGATCAAAGGCAAGCTGGATGCAAGCCTAAAGGCTGGCTTAGTGTATGCCCGAAGGCTAGCTTGGATGCGAGTGCGAAGGCTGGTAGAGTGCGAACTCGAAGGTTAGCTAAGTGTGAGTGTGAAGGCTACTTGGATGCAAGCCCAAAGACTAGCTAAGTGCAAGCTGAAGGCTAGCTGAGTGCAAGCTCGAAGGCTGACAGAGTGTAAGTCTGATGACTGGCTAAGTACAAGTCCAAACATTGGCTGAGTGCAAGCTCGAAGGCTAGCAGAGTGTGAGCCCAAAAGCTAGCTAATTCGAGCTCGGAGGTTGGCTGAGTGTGAGCCTGAAGGTTGGCTTGGTGTAATGAGGCTTCACCATTTTTGTGGGGGCTATGAGTGGCTGCAGTGATGTTGAGAGTTTGTTGCCTTTAAGGGGCTATGGGTGGCTGTAATATTGATGAAGTTTCACCAAAAATCAATATAAGAGAAGTTTTTTTCTCTTTTTGGGAAGAAACTCTTCTTTTCTTTTTTTATTATTTTTTTGCCAAATTTTCCTTTTTTTATACAGTAACTTATGTATGCGAGTCAACCTTGGAATGACCTTAATTGCTTTAAATTGCTAGGTGGTGGCATATCTAAGATAGCTTTGATCTTAGATCTATTTCAATCCCTTAATATTTGACAACAAAGTCGAGGAATATTTTTGATGATTCCTTGAAAGCACACTTCATTAGATTCATCTTTAATTTATATTTCCTAAAGTAGTCAAATATTTTTGAGCCCGAAGGGCATCACCTTGTAATAATAAATGCCAACTCACGTCCTGAAATAGTAAATGCCAATTCATGTCCTGAAGGCCATATATTTCTCATTATTAGATATATCTTGATTTGGTTATATCCAAAAAAACCATCAACAGAAGAAAATATTTTGAAATTGGCCATATTGTCAATCATGTTTTTCATTATTGACAATGAAAAATCATCTTTTGGACATGCATTATTCAAGTCCCTGGATTTACACAAATACAGATTTAGCAATTCTTTTTCTTAATTTGGACGATGCATGTCATCCAATTTGAGTATTTTTCCTCTCTGATGAAACCTAGTTCAATCAATTTCTTCATTTTTTGTATCAACTTCTATTCTAGGCCGAGTTTCATCTTCCTAGGTGCTTGTTTGATAGGTGGAAGCTCAAGATTGATGGCTAGTTTATGGACTACAACTTTAGGATCTAGTCTAGGTGGAAGCAGTCAATGCACTCTTGGAGCACTATTTTGAGATGAATTTAGCTTTCTTATGAAAGTTGAGTACTAATGAAAGTCAGCTTGGGGTCCTCCTCTAAGCCTATATTTTACCTCCTTTAGTTCATCTACTGTAGCTTGGCCCCTGTCCTCATGTTTTGGTAGAGTTTTTTTTGGTTTAAGGATTATTTCTTCACCAAGTGATTCATCATATCAAGTGAGGTTTGCAAAAGTTCATCTGAAAGTCTTTTGACTACATCATGCCCCCTTTCTTTTGGCTTTGATGAAATCCTACTTATGATGTCATCTTCTTGTGATGCCTGAAAAGTCACAACCACCTTGGCACATGTGTCAAATGTATTAATATCATTTGGTCATCCTAAATATCAGAACGAGGTCCAATAGTGACCATAAGACATGTGTGGGCATTTGGAGTAATATAGCTAGTCCTTTATTTTTTTTTTTCTCCTCCAAGGATGTAAGGATGTCCTTGGGGTGGACCCCATAGATTCTTGAAGAAATGACTCTCTCTCTCTCTTTGTTTGTGGATGTCTACAACCAGATTTATTGATTATCTAACGAAGTTGGTCTTAGAAATATTTAGGCATGACTATCAGTTAATAATCACCATCACCCATTAGATGTTCAGGCCCTAGAATTTCATGTATGCTTGGGACATAAAGGATTACCTTGTAAAATAGTTTTTCCTTTTCTCCTTTGTGCCATGGAGGGATGTAGAGGGTCATTAATTCTTCCACAACATTGATTCTCAGCTCATCTAATGGCTTAAAGAAATCTTTTGAAACTTTAGTAATAAGGAGAGTATTTTTTTCATTTGACCTTTGTTATCATCTTCATCAAAAGTATAACCACCTAGACAGACTTGTGGGGCTTCTTCATCTGAAGAGGCTGGGTTGGTATCACTTCCTAGATGAGGAGGGGCAAAGATCAAGCTAGTGATCTTTTTCTTTACTTGACCACAAACCTCCTATCAGCATCAGATCTCTGATAGAATTTTGCATGATCATAATGTACCTTACAAACATCAAAAGGGTGTCCATTTTCATCAATTTAGCATTCTTCACCATCCTCAAAGTATTTGAAGAATTGGAATATGGTTGATAACACTATTTTATTTTCATGTAGCCAAAGCCTCCCTAGTAGTAGTGCTTTGTAGGATGCATTAGTATTGATCAAATAAAACTTGGTGTCTGTCATTATGTTGCCTACTTTCAGAGGGATAGTTATGGATCCTAGAGCTTTTTGGCTATTTTGATTAAACCCTTGTATGGTTATAATCTCGGATGATGGGTGACACACATCCATAGTTAGAGCTCTTAGAGTTTGGAGAGTCATCAAATTGACATAGGAACGTGGGTCAATCAAGATGTGTTTGATCTTGATCCCATCATTATTCCCTATGATATACAATAGTCTATTGTGGTTTATTGTTGCAAGTAGTAGGTCACATTTGTGAAGATGGTAACAGGAGTTTGGCATGCATACCAAGACTTCTTCAGCTTCTCTTTAGCAAAGTATACTTGATAGTTGACTAAATTTTGCAAGATCTACACTAATATATCCCTAAGTTCTTGTGACATCATCAAGGCATAAAAAAAATACTCAACATAGTAGGTATCTTCTTAAGATGGGTTTCTATGTTATATTCCATCTTTTTGGGTGCAGGTTTAGCTTGTGTGGGCTCAATACCTTCATTTATTTGAATTTTCTTTTCCTTGTCCTTGGGGATGTTCTTGTGCCTAGACATTGGAGATTATCTTAGAGGTAACACCTTTCTACCTCAGAGTTGTACTTGGTTTGCTCTTAGTAGTAAAATTTAGCATTGTAAGACTAATAAAGGTCATCTTTGAAATCACTTTCAAGGCTAATCATGTGATAGGAGATAGTAGACCCTTGCCCTTACTTAGTAGTTCTCTGAATGTCCTTAGAGGATATGACTAACTAATAATCCTCCTATTCAACTTTAGAATTAAGCACATGGGGCTTGCTTATAGAGAGGTCTTTAGAGACTCTTTGGATGAATCCGTCTACTTTATTGATGGCATAACCTTCTTTAGGACTTTGTATTTAGGATATTTCTTTCTTGGATATTCAGATTGGCTTAACTGTGGATATTCATATTGACTTGATGTGGAGGTAGAATGAGCTTTAGCATTAGCTCGTTCGATCCTCTTCCAAAATGCCTACTTCTTCTTTTGGTGCTTACTAGTGTAGGGCCTTCTAAAGTAGTCATAAAGTTGTTCTGAGTCAGACATGGAGTCATATTCATCATTCATGCCTTGTATGCATAATTTTTCTAAAGTTGGCAAAGTGCATCCTTCCATAGGTTCTAGAACTGGGACCTCACCAAATCTAATAGGTTGACCATTTGTTGTTGGATTGCTTGATGGAGGCTAGGATAGCAGCTTGTCAGTATTCACCTCAGATGTATGCATCACCATGTGGTAAGAGGTCATAGACTTAGATAACTCTCTTTGATAGTGTCTAATTTTCTTGACTCTGTCTTTGGAGTAAGTAACATGAGTGGTCATTCTAATCCTGAGGAGGGTTGGTAAGTGGTTTCTCACTGCCCCTATGAGGTATTTTGTGTGACTTTCTCTTTTCTGCTAGTATATTCTCCAGCCTCTTGACTTTCTCACAGAGCATGGTAGCCATATTTGTCATGCTTTTCATATGGACTGCCATAGCCTTTATATGCTCATTCAGCATTTGCATTTGTCCCCTGACAAACCTCATGTTACTCATAGCTAGCTCTTTTACAATATCTAGCTGTAGTTTGAGCATGTCATAATCATACTCACAGGAAAACTACTCTCTAAGATAATAATCTTCGGCGTAGCCCTCAGGGATCTCTCACTTCATCAGTGACATCTCCAGTGAATCTATTTACTTCTTCTTGTCTTGCACCCTGAATTTCCTCATCATTGAAGTGACAGGTTGGGGATCGGCTTGGTTGTACACCTCCAAAGGTAAATATAGTAGAGCATGTTGCCACCGGAAGTTCACTTTATTTATTTTTCACATCAGGGTCCTTTAGTAAAGGTTTGAGTTTGTTGGGGAAGAACTCTTTAAGAGTTACTTGGCTCCTTTCTCCCTAAACATATTCATCCAGAGCATTGATGTATTCTTGGATGACTAATTTCTTGACATCATATTTATTTGGCTAAACTAGCTTCTTCTTCTTGCTTTTGTTCTTTCTCTTCTTGATGCTTTGAGAAAATGAGGCAGTTCACTCTGATAAGGCTTTCTTCATTACCATCCTAGGCTCTTCATGGTCTTTAGTTATTTTTTTCATTAGTTTCTTTAGCCTTTCTGAAATATAGATATTTCATAAGTGCCTTTGTTTAGGAGTACATTGTGCTTCTTCCCTAAAGAGGATTTTAGTGAGTGATTTGTTATCCTCAAACATAGTAATATAATTGATGTGTTCGATAGGCATTACCAATAGGGCTGCCTTCAAGAGAATTAGCTTGCCTTCTCGATATTACTTCTCAACCTAATCCTTAAACACATAACAACCTTCAATGTTATGCCCCAAAACTCTATCGTAAGAATAATAGTTCATATGATCTATTTTGTTGGCCTCAGTTGGCGTATTTTGGTCATTAAAGGCCTATCTTTAGGGCATCTTGAAAGATTTTACCTACTCTTTCTCTTTTGAAAGAATATTTCTTTTTGAGCCTTTATTAGAAATCATTGGGTTGTTCAAATTCTCTATTTCCTCCATGAGGATTATCCTTATTCATAGTGGGGTTATGTGGTTTTTTTTGCTTAGTTCTTGTGAATGCAACCCTCACATTTTAGAAGGCTTGCCACATTTTACCCAATCTTTTTTAGCTTGAAACTTTGTGAACTAGACAAGGTCAGTGGGCCAATTCTTTTTAGCTTCTTAACTTGCATGATGAGGTCTTGGAAGGTATGGATAGAAGAGGTGCTCAGATAATGTGATATCCATTTTCTACTTATGTTGTCGAGTACTAAATTCACTGCCTCAAATTGGCTCATGGGTTATTCACTCTTAATACTGAGATTTCTCCACTATGTGATATAATCTAGAATCAACTCGTTGTCATGTTTTGGTGTTGAGATAATGTCTGCACTAGTTGCTATATCACTGACTCTTCTGAATTTGATTCGGAAAGCCTCTTTTATTTGTGCCCATGTTTATATGGATTCCAGTTATAAAGTAGCATACCACTTGAATGCCACTCCTGTCAGGCTTACTAAAATTTGGCAAAGTAATAACGAGGAACTATTACTTGAATCCTCACACAGAGTCACAAAGAGTGTTATGTGTTGCATAGGATTGTACATGCCATTAAATTGTTTGAAGCTAGGCACTATATAGCCTCTGGGATATGACACTCAATTATGATGGCTAGGGTATGGTTTGTCAGCATCATTTATCCTATCCGTCTCACTTTCTTGCTTTAACTATGCAACTACTATTTGTTGCACGTATCATTACATGTATGTTGGGAGTTCCATATTATCAAGAGTCCCTAAAATTGGGGATTGGGTATCTCTTGCTGAAGGAGGTGCTTGTGAAGGGCCAATATTTTTGTGGATCTCATCTATATAAGATGCACCATCTACCGCCTCTATTTCTTGAGATAGTTGTTGAGATCATTCCAATTTGTCAAGCTTTTGACTCATATATGACATTATCGCCATCATCTCCATGGCCTTCTTTTGAGCTTTATCTTTCCCCTTGCCTTGCTATCTTAGCTGTTCTTCTGGTGCTTCTATGATCACTTCTTAATTAGAGCTTTCAATTATGACCAAGGCTTCTATTAGAATATGATAGTCTTTATCTTGAGGGTCAGGTGTGGGCTTTGGGTTTAGGCTAACTTCTCCCATCATTGAGTTATCTCATTCAAAAGTCTACTAATGGAATGGATCATCACACATTCTCTTTGAGGTGATAACAAGGATTGGTTTACAAGGGCCCACTCCTCTCAGATTTCTTGATCAGTAAGCCTTAGTCAGGTAGCCTTCTTTTAGCGTTTAGTTGGTTGGGTTGCACGCTTGCAGGCTCTCCTAGAGTCATGATGAGAAATGACTCTCCCAAGTGCACTGATGATTTTTGCAACTTTTCCTTTACTTGTAATAGCCAGGATGAGATCTTCTTCATTGATGCTTGTGCCTGGATTTGCTTTTGAATTGCCCTTTATGAGCAGTGGGTGAAGGTGGCTGAAAATTGAACTTCATTTCAGTCCTAGTCTCTAGAAGACTAATATCCTTTTTGGTTGAGGTATGACTTCTAACTCTTCATTTGAACAACCCTTCTCATTAGCGATGATGACATTGGGCCTCCTTTCCCTTGATGGAAGGTGGGAAATAGGTTAGTTTTGCATGATAATAACCTCTGTCATTGCAGTAGCAATTGTCTTCTTAAAATGGATGACCTCAGAGATGGTCCCAAACTTGATTTAAACATTAGCTATTTCTATAGCAACCATTGATTGAAGTAAACACACAACTGATCCTACCCCTAGGATGATGGTGTGTCTTGGGGTAGAGGTATTCTTCATTGTCACAATTTGATTCTTTCTTCTACAAAGGAGAACACAAATAATCTATCTTTAGTCATAATTCTCCCTTATCAGTATCTCTATCTTATTAAGTAGGTTTTTACACTTGGAGGAGAAGTTATGTCCTACCAAGCATGTTAGAATTTGTGGGATGAAAATTAACCACCTGGGATAGTGAAGATCCTGAGGAGCAATCTCGAATCACAAATCAAAATTTATTTTAATTTGAAGTGCGCTATCAAGTGTTGTGCAAAATTAACTTCTAATAGGCACAAGCCCCTATTATTAATTATCCTAACAATTATTAGGAACATTTTAAAGTGAGAAACCTATCTAATAAAATAGAGACATAGAAAAGAAAATAAAAAAAAATCATTTGATTAATTTTAAGAAAGGATACATGGCTTAAGTAAGGGTATACCATCACTTTACAATCAATTTCAATGCGAAATTATAGAAAATATGAAAGCAATAAAGAAAGAGAAAGAGTAGAGAAGAAGCTTTGATGTGTGTTGTTGCCCTGCTCCCCCTACACTAGACCATATGGTGTCTAACACAAATTGACTTGGTCATTGGCATGTGTTGATGGCATCATCCAATGGGACACAAAAGGGAATCAGAGAACTTCAAAGTATTTCCAATGGCTTTCATCATTGGCGATAACCTCATTTGGTTTAGCATTGCTAACGGCTTATCAGGATTAGCCTGAAGTGTTTTTGATAGCTTTGAGCTTTGGTGATAACTTCATGATTTGAAGTATTTCCATTAGCTAATAAGGTGTCAATGATAATTTTGTGATTTGAAGTGTTTCCATTAGCCAATAAGGCACCAATGATAACTTCATTATTTTTTTTGGTAGCATCACAATGGCTTGTATGGTTGGGTATAGCTTTGAAAATTGCATCATCAACTACTTTTGGGGTTGACAAATTTAAGGGAATGCATTATCAATGGCTTCTGGGCTTGACTAGCTTGAAGGGCGCATTGCCAACAGCTTATGGGGTTGGCTAGCTTGAAGGGTGCATTGTTAATTGCTTCTAGGGTCAGCTAGCTTGAAGGGTGCATTGACAATTACATTTGGGTCAACTAGCTTGAAGGAGACCATCAACTACTTTTGGGGTTGACTAGCTTAAAGGGTGCATCACCAATTATTTTGGGGTTGGCTAACTTGAAGGGTGCATTGTCAACTACTTCTGGGGTTGAATAGCTTGAATGGTGCATCATTAATTACTTCTAGGGTTGACTACCTTGAAGGGCACATCATCAACTACTTCTAGGATTGACTAGCTTGAAGGGCACATCATCAATTGCTTGTGGGGTTGACTAGCTTTGAGTGTTGCATTATTAGTTGCTTATGATGTTGGCCATTAACTTCTTGATTTGGCTGCATCACCAATGGCTTATGGTGTTGGATATAGCTTTGAACTATTGCTAAAGGCTTTTGTAGTACACCCAGTGAGACTCAACTTGACCTTATTTAATTCTATTCAAACTAATTTCAGTTTCCGTTAGGATAGTAAGATCACCCTTTGTTCATAGTTTTGGAATGTCATCAAAGGTTCAATACGCCTAGTGGGACTCGATTTGACGCTATTTTGCTCCATCAGGACTATTATAGTTTGAGTTTAAGTTTAATTTTATTTATCTTGAGTCGAGTTTGACCTTATATTAGACCTTTGTCAAGTTTTGGTCTACAAAAATTTGGTTCAAGTTTAAGTCAATTTAGTTCAACTTAGTTTGTATTCAAGTTCAGCCTGACTTGGTTCTAGGTTAACTTTGAGTTTGTATTTTTAGTTTGGATTTAATTTAACCTAATTAGGGTTTGATTTGAGCTTAGTTTAATATTAATTTAACTTGATTTTAAATTGACCAAACGTGAACCTAATTAGGGTTGGGTCTAAGTTTATTTGATTTAGGTTAACTCAATCTATATCCTTTTAAAGTCCTACTGTATTTGATTTTAGCTCATTTATTTGATTAATTGAGGTCCATTTGAGTTGACTTAGCTTTTGTCCATTTGTTGTTGCTAAGTTATTCATATTAATCACTTTGATTTGTGTCTCCTTAGCTATTTATGATAATTTTAGACTGACCCATGGCTTGACTTTAAATATATGAACTCGAGGGTTGGCTTAACTTGTAAGCTCAAAAGCTAGCTTAGAGGTGCAAGTCGGAGGGTTGACTGGGTGCAAGTCCAAAGACTAGCCAAGTGAAAGCCTGAAGGTTAGCTGAGGTACAAGACTAAAGGCTAGCTGAGGTACAAGCCCTAAGGCTAGCTTGGATGCAAGCCCAAAGCTTGGCTGGGTGTGAGCCAAAATGCTAGCTGGATATGAGCCTGAAGGGTAGCTAAGTGCAAGCTCAGAAACTAGCTTAGATGTGAGCCCGAAGGCTAATAGAGCACAAGCACAAAGGCTAGCTGAGTTTGAGCTCAAAGGTTGGCTTGGATACGAGTCAGAAGGCTGGCTGAGTGAGAGATCGAAGGTTTGCTAGATGAGAGCCTGAAGACTGGTTGGGTGCAAGCCCAAATACTAGTTGAGTGGAAGCCCAAAGACTGCCTAAGTGGGAGCTCGAAAGTTGGCTGAGTGTGACTGAAAGGTTGATAGAGTGTGAGCCCAAAGGCTGACTGATTGTGAGCTCAAACACTAGCTAAGTGTGAGTCTTAACACTAGCTAAGAGTGAGCCAGGAGATTAGCAAGATGCAAGCCAGAAGGCAGGCTACATGCGAGCCCAAAGGCTAACTGAGTGTGAGCTTGAAGGCTGGTTTAGGTATGAGCTTGAAGGTTGGCTTAGGTCTGAACCTGAAAACTAGTTAAGTGTGAGCTCGAAGGCTAGTTGATTATGAGTCAAAGGGTGGCTGAGTACGAGTCCAAAGGCTGGCTAAGTGTGAGCCCAAAGGCTGGCCAAGTGTAAGCCCAAAGGCTGGCCAAGTGCAAGCCCAAAGGCTAGCTAAGTGCGAGTCTTAATACTACATTAGTGTAATAAGTAACAGGGCTTTGCCATCTTTGAGGGGGCTATAGTGGCCATAGTGAGGTTGAGACTTTGCCATCTTTGGGGGGCCATGGGTGGGCACGTTGTTGATGAAGTTTCACCAAAAATCAAATGAGAGAAGTTTTTTTTCTTTCTTTTTTGGAAAGAAACTCTTCTTTTATTTCTTTATTATTTTTTGCCAAAATTTTCTTTTGTTTTGCACAATAATTTTTTGTATCTCTTTTATTTCCTTTTTTTCAATTTCTTCTTCTTCCTCAAGCTTGAAACCCTTTTCCCCTTTTTTTGCCGGATTTTCCTTTTTTTACACAAAGGAGAAAACTTATTTTCTTTTTTTTATTTCCTTTCTCTCTTTAAAACCTTCTTCTTCTTCTTCCATTTGCTTTTCTTCTTTCCCATGGGTTTCTCCTTCATCGACTGGGCAATAGTAGTCATGCTTCCCTCTTGTCGGATATAGCTAGATCTGCAAATCTAGCTCTCTCTAGTGGTGGACAACAACGGGGAGGGCTCAAGCCCTCCACCACCTTTTCCTCTTGGCTAGATCTGGCCAAATATGGTTGGATCTAGCCACTTTGCTTCCTTCGATTGGATGGGTGGCGAGGGTGATTCAAAGCAATGATGAGGGCTAGTGGAGCTCAGGGTTACTAAGCATGATGAACATAGGATGAAGCTGAGTTAGAGCAAGCATGCAAGGGTTCCAGTGATGCTCAGCTGAGCAAGTGCGGGTGGCTCAGGTTCCAATTCAGAGGTGGAGATGGGCTTCAAGGAGCTAGGGCAGCAGTGAGGAAGGAGCAACTCGGGGAAGGTGGCTCACGTTGGAGCCTGAGGGAACTGGAGGGCTAGTGGGAAATGGCTGGAGGAGAGGCAGCCCGATGGTGGTCAATTTCAGTGCAAGCAAGGCATCATGGGAGAAGCTGGTCAAGCGCAGCCATGTCCAGCTAGACCCGACCCTTGGCACAACAAGGTCTGAAGCAAGACAAGGGTTGCAAGAATTCAGGGAAGAAAGAAGGAAATGCAAAGAAAGCTAAGTGACGAGGAACATACCCTTTTCTTCGATTCTTCTTGTTGATCTACTTCTTTAGATGAGGTGATATTTCTTTAATCTTCTTCCCCTCGTTCTCCAATTTTTCTTCCCTTCTTTTTTTCTAGGTCAATAGGTTTATATATAACTCGAAAAGATAAAGTTAGGCTGAAAATGATCTCCTTTTTATTTAATTTTTTCAATGAATTATAGATATAAATAGATATGGATATGACTATCGTGAGTTTGGATGAGCTTGTGAGGAGATATAGATAGATCTATTTGTTGTAGATGATGATAATTTGAAAGTTATACTCATCCTAGATACTAAAATTATAGAGGAATTATTTGCAAATTATTTTTGAAAAATTAGACTAAATTATAATTTTATAATTTTCGGGGGCTTTTTACAAAAAGAACTTGTTTATAATGTTTCGAAGCTTCTAGGGCCCTTTTTGAACAAAATTTGGACTTATTCACAAATAAAAATTTTTGAGGGAATTATTTATAAATTATTGAAATTCTAGGCTTATTTGTAAATAAAGAATTTTGGAGGGGTTTATTTACAAACCCTTAATTTTTTGGGACTAATTTGTAATTTTATAATTTTATTAGACTTTTTCACAAAATTCTTACCCCAGTGACCTATTTCTAAGAAAAATCCGACCAAGAATTCATTTATGAAGATCTATTTAGTCTAGAAATCTATTTGTAAAATTCTTATTTTTGTCATTTTATCCAGATTTTAGATGAATTTTGGGCCCAATTTTGGTCTAAATATCCAAGTCACTTAACCCATTTGAATTAGGCCTAACTTGAGCCTAAATTTTTTAATGATTTAGATCTGAATTGAACTCAATTTTCGATCAAAGTTGGATGTGGTTTATATCTAACTAAGACCCACATTTGAGACATAATTTAGTGACATACAAGTCTCAATTTTAATCATATTCCAATAAAATTTAATTGTGACAAAGTTACCTTAAATAATAAGATTCAATTTTAATTATATTTTAATCAAATTTGATTTTGACAAAAATCACTTGAAATAGACTTGATAATGGGTTTGGGTTCAAGTTCAATTTGGATTTATTCAAGTTGGTTTTGTGTCAAGTTTTACTTGGTTCAGGTTCAGGTTTGACCTAGTTTTGGCTCAGACATAGCCTAATTTTCATTCAGGTTTGACATGGTTTTTGTTTAGGTTTGATCTAGTTTAGGTTCATGTTCGACCTTGTTTTGGTTCTAGCATAACTTGATTTGGGTTTGAATTTGAGTTTGATCTAACCCAAATAGGGTTCAGTTCGAACTTAGTTTGACACAATTAATATTTAAATTTGAGTTGAAGTTGACCTGATTGGTGTTCAAATTTTAATTGGTTTAACCCAATTGGGATTTTGATTTGAAATTAATTTAACCTGATTAGGGTTGGTTAGAACTTGGTCTAGTTGAAACTTGATTTGATCCAATGAGGTTTTAGTTTGAACTTGGATTAACTAACTTAACCCAAATAGGGTTTAACTAAAACTTGATTTAATCCAACTAATATTTGGTGTGAACATTCAGTTTGGATTGACCCAATTTGAAGCTGATTGGAATTAGGATTGAACTTATTTGACTTAGATCTACTTAATTTGGATTTGGATCCATCTCAATTTGAGTTTTAGCTCATTGTCTTGATTGATTGAGGTATATTTGAGTCAATTTAAGTTTGTTTATTTGCTCCAGCCGAATGCATTTAACTTCAATGTGACTGAATGACTTTAATTTAATAAGTTTATGTTAATTGATTTGGTTCAAGAGCCCTTTGACTACTATGATAAATTTGGGTGAGCTCATGGGCTAACCTTAGTTCGAATAGACATCGAGAGAGCCCACATTGGCCTTAGTTTGAAAAGATGTCAAGTTTGCTTATGGACTAGCCTTAATCTCAATAGACATTTGGTGAGCCCGTGGATTGGCCTTAATCTCAGTAGACATCTGGTGAGCCTGCAAGTTGGCCTTAGTCCGAATGGACGTTTGACAAATCTGTGGGTTTGCCTTAGTTTAAATAAATATTTAGCGAGCTCACGGGCTGGCCTTGGCACAGAAAGATGTCCAACAAGCCCTCAAGCTGGCCCTATACCATTGGCCTTAGGCATTCAAATCGAGTCCAAATAATTTCTTTTGACTGAATTTTATTTTTATTTTTTTGTGTAGAACTCTTTCTTTTTTTTGCTGCAATTGCTATATCCTTTTTATTTGTTTTTGCTCCAAGATATCCTTTTTTTTCTTTGCTTTTTTCTTCTTTTCCTTTTCTCTATCTCCTTCTCAACCCTGTGCTTCTCCCCTTCACTCAACTGGGCCATGGTAGCCCAAATCTTCTGCCCGGTTGGATCTAACAGTGATGAAGTCAAGTAGGCATGGTGAGATGTGGGAGCTAGGGTGGTGCTCAAACATCTTCGTCAGGGTGGATAGACGAATCCTCAGTTGACGAGCATGAGCTCATCGAAGATAGCTCAAGGCATAGGTGGGGTGGATGAATGGCCCCAAGTGGCTTGTAGTTGCTACGAGGAGGGTGGAGGTGGTAAAGATGAAATTAGGGTGTTGGGACAATAGTAAGCAATGGGAGCTTCACTTAAAGTAGAGCATGAGAGAACAACAAAAGGGAAATAGAGAAAAGGTTCTTACTTCTTGCCAATTGATTCTTCTTAATATATTTTTTATCTCTAAATTTTTTCAAAGTTCTTGCTCTCCAAATCACTGCTCCTTTCCGATCTCTATTTTTTTTTTGTTGTTGTTAGGGTTTATATCAGAATTGGAGAGATAGAGTTGGACTAGATTAGAATCTTTTTTCCTTTAAAATTTTGGATAATAGATATAGCTCTAAGTGGATATGGATGTGACTCATTGAGATTGGATCAATTTGCAAATAGATATGGATGAGTTTGTTTGAAAATGTATTGACTTTAGTCATTGAATTTACAAGGGGGCTATTTATAAATTTTTTCAAAAAATTTAGAGTAAGTTATAATTTTATAAATTTTAGAGATTTTCTTACCAAAAGAACATATTTATAAAATTTTAAAACTTTTAGGGCCTTTTTTGAATAAAATTTGAATTTATTTGTAAATAAAAACTTTTATGGATTTATTTACAAAAAAGTAAAATTTTGGGGATTTGTTTGTGAATACAGAGTTCTTAAATGGTTCATTTGCAAACCTAAATCTCATAAATATTAAATTATAATTATTGATCATTTAAGGGGTTTATTTGTAAATTCTAGTATTTTATTGGACTTTTTCGTAAAATTTCCATCCTAGGGAGATATTCATAAGAAAAATCTAGCTAATGACCTATTTGTAGGAATTTATCCAATCCAGTGACTTATTTATAAAAATCTTATATTTTTATTTTAGTCCAGATTTTTGATGAATTATGGGCCCGATTTTATTCCAAATATCTGGCTCACTCAAGCTACCTCGGTTGAATTTATTTTGATCCCAGATTTTTCAATGATTTTTGTCAAAATCAAACTCGATTTTCGATCGAACTTAATCGTGATTTTGATTCAACTGAGACCCATACTTGAGCCATAATTTAGTAGCATACAAATTTTAGTTATAATCATAATTTTATTATGAGAAAAATCATCTAAGATAAATTGCCCCCTTGGCATCCTCTTCTTGAGTTCTGATGAGAAGAGCGGGTGCAAACAATCTTTGGGAAATTTTCCCTATGTCAATGTTCTAAAAGTTGACCATACAAGTTTAAATTATCACATAAAAGTGGACTAGATTTACCATGCGATGACTAACTTAATTTGCTATGTAGAGTGGACTTGGTTTACTATGGGAGTGTGGTATCAATTGTCACACAAAATGGATGGAGTTTTGTGTCTATGTTTTGCCTCGAGCGCATGTTCAACCGAGCAATTCTTTTTAAGGAAGTCGGATGTTTCGTCATAGACAAAACATAGACACTTTCATTTTGTTATTGTTGCCCCTAGAGGCTCATGCATAATACCTCTTAAGGAATCAAGCATTGATAGATGGCATAGGTCTTTCTCCTTTATCATAAATTAGTTGGTAGGATCCTCCTTCAACTATCGTTTCAATGATATAAAGGTTTTCCCAATTAGGCTCAAATTTGCCTTTCTTCCTTCAATTTGAGATTATGGGTCTTCTCGATACTAAGACCATTTCTATCCTCTGGAAAGATCTAAGCTAGGCTATCTTATTGTAAGCCATGGATATTTCTGCTTGATATATTTCTAGGTTTTGTTGAGCTGCAAGGCTTGTTTTATTCTAGGAGTCTAGCTCATCTAGGAGAAAATCAATATTATCTTCTTATAAAGCAATCCACAGAGAGGGAATTTGTACATCCAATGGCAGAACTCCTTCAATTCCAAACACCAACACAAACCGTGTTGATTGGGTAGGAGTTTAATATGTGATGCGATGCGATAAGCCCACAATGCCTCAAAGAGTTTCTAGTACCAGCCTCATTTGTTTTTACCAATGACTTTTCTCAATATTTTGGAGAGGGTCTTGTTGAATGTCTCAGCAATATCATTTACCCTTACATTATAGATGGATGAATATCTCTAATCTATCTTTTGATGGTGCACAAATTGTTCTGCCTTGAAACTTGTGAAAGACAAACCATTGTCAAAAATCATCCTTCAAGGGACACCAAATCGATATAGGATATTTTCGTAAAAGAAGTAGATGATGGTATTTCCTTTGACTTCTCTTAGTAGAATTTCCTCTACCTATCGAGAGAAGAATCAGTCGCTGTTAATATAAGGCGGTGACATTTGGAAGAAGATGGGTCAATTAGGCTAATTATGTTAAATCCTATACATCAAATAGCCATAAGGATACTATTGGATGTAAAGAATTTGGATGTTGGTGAATGAAGTCACCATCAATCTAGCATAGGTGATATTTTCTTGTGTATTCAATGCAACTTCTCACCATCATGGGCTAATAGAAGCCTATACACTTAATTTTAATCATTATTTTTAGGCTTGATTAATGAGCTTTGAAAACCATAGTGTATACTTTATACACAACTTCTTTTGCCTCTTTGTTTGAAAGATAATATAGAAGTAGTTAATTAAATAACTTCTATAAAGAGTGTCATTGTTGAGCAGGAAGTGTGCAACTCTTTTCCTAAGTTGCATTCGTGCTGATTTATTCTTTGAAAGTTCTTCATTTTGAGGTAGTCGCTGAATGATGTTCTCTAATCTATCAAAATTTCTATCAATTTAGATTCAATCTTCTCGTCATTGATGCTAAAGATTGAGCTCATCACTTGTCTACTACAAATTGTGATTAGAATTTTTCCTTGGTTAGGATCAACTAGTGTCTTGGCTAACTTGGCTAAGGAATCAACTTCCATATTAATGGAATAGGTAAATCTAATTATTTAAATGTGTGGAATTTGCCCTATGAGTTATTGAGCCTTTTCATAGTATTTGCGTAACTCAAATTTATGGATTTCATAGCCACCTCCCACTTAACTAATGACCAATTGCAAGTCACTAAAAACATGTAGGCATGGTATTCCCAAGTTGAGGGCCATTTCTAGTCCTACAATTAGGACTTCATATCCAGTGTCACTATTTGTGCATAGTTTTGAGTAGAAATAGGCGTATCATAAAATGCCTCCATATCCAGTGTCACTATTTGTGCATAGTTTTGAGTAGAAATAGGCGTATCATAAAATGCCTCCATTTGGAGGGACCAATACAAGTCTGATGCCCAACTTTGATTTGTGGAAGCTTCAACTTGATTCCTTATCTAAGGGATGATGTTTCATCAAAGTATAACTTGCAATAGGGTTCTCCTTCCTCAATAAGAATGATTTTTTCATCAAGGAGTTTACAACTCAAATGGAGAGTCATTTGGTACTGGGTGAGCTACGAGAAAATCAGCAAGGACTTGTCCTTTAACTGTCTTTTGAAGAGTCAATTTAATGTCGTACTCCATGACAATTAAGGCCTATTTTGCTAGCCTTCTTGTGAGTACGGATATGGTCATCAAGTATTTTATGGGATCAATTCTTGACATTAAAATGACTCGATGAGAAAGCAAATAATGTTTGAGCTTTTTGATTGAAACCATGAGTGCCAGGCAATACTTTTCAATGGGAGAGTTGTTACTCTTTTCCTTCCTCATTATTTTGGACAAGAAGTGCCCCTAGGTGCCCTTACATTGTGACCATGTAGACGATTAAGAGTTTATTAGGCAAGGGTGCTCCCAAGACTAGTGGCTTTCAGAGATATTGCTTGATCTCTTCAAAGGCTTGTTGACATTCTTGATCCCAATAAATGAAGCATCTTTCTTCATCAATTTGGAAAAGGGCTTATATTTTTAGAGAGGTTCAAAATGAATATCGTTATGTGTGCAAATCAACCTTGGAATGACCGCAACTATTTTAGATTGTTAGGTGGTGGCATATCGAAGATAGCTTTGATTTTAGATGGATAGATTTTGACACCCTTGGTGCTGACAATGAACTAGAGGAGCTTTCCTAATAATACCCCAAAAGCACACTTTATAGGGTACATCTTCAGGTTATATTTTCTAAAGTAGTCAAAAATCACTCCTTGGTCTTGAATGTACTTGTCTTTGGACTTAGTTTTGACTACCTAGTCATCAACATAACACTAGGTCAATAGGGGTATGAGGTCATCAAAAATTTGGGCCAAGGTCCTTTGATAAGTGGAACCCACAATCTTAAGCACAATGGGCATGCCTTATAGCAATAAATGCCAATTGGAGTTTGAAAAGCTGAATATTTTTCATCATTGGGATCCATCTTGATTTTGTTGTACCCTAAAAAATCATCCATAATGGAGAATAGTTCAAAATTCACTGTATGTAAATCATGATTTTCATAATTAGTAATGGAAAATTATCTTTTGGACATGCTTTATGTAAGTCCCTATAGTCCATGCAAATATAGTTTTGGCCATTCTTCTACTTGATTGGCATAGTGCTTGCAACCCAATTGAGTATTTCTCTTCCCTAATGAAGCCTACTTTGATCAGTTTCTTTATTTCTTCTATCACCTTTTGTTCTAGGTTGAGTTTTATCCTCCTAGGTGATTGTCTGACAGGTGAAAGTTTAGGATTAATAGCCAGCTTATGGACTACAACTTTAGGATCTAGTCTAGGCATCTCCTTGTAGCTCCACGCAAAGTAGTCAATGTACTCTTTAAGCATTGCTTTTAGTTGAGATTGGCTCTCCTCTAAAAGTTGTGTGCTAATGAAGGTTGTCCTAGGATCTTCCTCTAAACCAAGGTTAATTTTTATCAATTCATCGTTTGTGGTTTGCCCCTATTTTTGAGTCTGGTGGAGCTTCTTTTCATTTGAGGATCATATCTTTGTCAAGTGGTTCATTATGTTGATTAGGACTTGGCAAGAGTTCCCCTTTTGGTTTTGAGGGAGCTTTTGCAAGATCATGCTCCCCTTCTTTAGGTTTTGAGGGTACTTAACTGAGGACTTCACCTTCTTGTGTTGTTTGGAGAATCATGGTTGCCTCGATACATATAGTTTGTCCATCAAAAGATAATAAGGATGTTTGATCAGCCTCATTATCAGGTAGGGGGTCAATGATGACCACAAGGCATGTATAGATACTTGGAGCAATATAGCCCAATTCTTTGGAATTCTTATTTCTCTTTCAAAGGATATTAGCATGCCCTTGAGATGGATCCCATATATTTTTGAAGATTGAAGAAATGGCTTTCCTCCTTTGTTTGTTGATATTTTCAGCTAGATTTCTTGATTATTTGATGAAGAGTGTTTGAAAAATAATTAGGTATGACTACTAGCTGATAGTCACCATATATCTTCTAGATCCTTAATTTTCAGGATTTCATGCATGCTTGGGACATGGGAAATTGCCTTATAAAATAATATCTCCTTTTCTTTCTTACGTGGTAGGGGAACATAGAAGGTTATTAATTCCTCCACAACATTTGTACTTAACTCATCTAATAGCTCTCTATTTACCTCCATTATCATCTTCATCAAAAGAATAGCCACTCAGGTAGAATTGTGAGATTTTTTTATTAGAAGAGTTTGTTTCACTCCCAAGATGAGAAAGGCCGAAGATTTGGCTAGCAATCTTCTTCTTCAGTTGACTTATGGAAGTAGATTCTCTATCATTGGTAGTATTTTGCATCATCATAATGTATCTCATGAACATCAAAAGGATATATATCTCCATTAATTTGGCATTCTTCAACATTTTTGAGGTATTTGAGGTATTGATGTAGGGTTGATGGCACTAATTTGTTTTCATGTAACCATAGTCTCCCTAATGGTGCTTTATATTACAACATATTAGTGTTGATCATGTAGAACTTGGCATCAATCATCAATTTACCTATTTTTAGAGGTATGGCAATGGCTCCAAGAGCTCTTTGGCTATTTTTATTATACCCTTGGTTGGTTATAATTTTAGATGGTAGGTGTCCCACACATCCAAAGTTAGAGCCCTTAACATGTGGAGAGTCATCAAATTGGCTAAGGAGCTTGGGTTAATAACGACATGATCAATTTTGATCCCATCTCTATTTTTTATAACATATAATGGCCTATTATGGTTTTTTGTACCTAATAGTAGGTAGTCATTTGTGGAAGCAATGGTGGGATCCGATAAGCATATAATGACTCCTTCATTCTTTCTTTAGTAAAATATGCTTGATAGTCAGTTGGGTTTTACAAGATGTGCACTAGCATATCCCTAAGTTCTTGTGATATTATCAAGGCATCAAACACACTTAGTATCGCAAGGATTTTCTTAAGATGAGCTGGTATGTTGTACACCACCTTCTTGGGTGTAGGTTCAGCCTACAAAGTTTTGGCATTCTTGTTTATCTAAATTTCTTTGTCCTTGTCTTTGGAGATGTTCTTATCCTTAGGCATTGGAGCTTGTCTTGGAGGTAGCACTTTACCAACTCTGAGTTGTACTTAGTTAGCATTCTTCAATTGAATTCTAACATCTTGAGACCAACAATGCTCTTTTTTAGAGTCACTACCAAGGCTAATCATGCAATAGGAGGCAGTGAACCCTTGCCCCTGATTGGTAATTTTTTGGATGTCTTTGGGGGATGTAACTTGCTAATAATCATCTCATTTGACATCAAAATTAGACACGTGGGGGATTCCTTATAGAGAGATTTTCAGAGACTCTTTGGATGAACCCTTCTATTTTTTTAGCTGACATGTGTATTTAGTACATTTCTTTCATTAACATTTGGATTGGTTTGACATGGGACTTGAATAAGCTCCAATATTAGCTTGTTTAATCCTTTTCCAGAATGCCTAATTCTTCTATTAATGCTTACTGGTGTAGGGCCTCCCGAAGCTATTGTATAGTTGTTTTGATTTAGACATAGAGCCATATTTATTGTCATTGTCCTATATATATAAGTTCTCTAAATCGATAGAGGGCACCCTTTCGTAGACTCTAGGACTAGGACTTCACAAAACCTATTCGGTTGGTTATGGGCCACTAGGTTCTCTAATAGTGATTAGTATAGCTAATCATCAGTGTCTACCCCAAATGTGTGAGTGACCATGTGACAAGAAGCAATAGACTCAGATGATTGTCTTTGAGAGTATTTCTTCTCCTTGACCCATTTCTGAAGAAGGTGGCACAAATAATCATTTTGGTCCTGAGAAGAGCTAGTGGGTGATTTCTTGCCACTACTGTATAGTCTTTTTTGTACCATTACTTTTTTGCTACCATCTTTTCCACCTTCTCAATTTCTTCACAAAGCATGGTAGTCATGCTTGACATGCTTATCATGTGAGTCACCATAGCCTGCATGCATTCATTTAACACTGGCATTTATCCCCTAACATATTTTATGTTAGTTATGGCTAGCTCTTTTATAGCATCTAGCTATAGTTTAACCATGCTATAATCACATTTTCTTGCAAACCACTCTCTAATATAGTGGTCTTGAAGACAGCACTTCGGGAGACTCGTGAGAATCTCTATTCCATGAGTGACATGCTTGATGAATTTGTTTGCTTCTTCTTGCTTTCTGCTCCTTATATCAAAGGGTGGTTAGAACATCACTGAAATATGATGGAACATAGCCGGGATAGCAGTATATGGCTAGAACAAGGTAGAACATGGTTGGCATGCAGCAAATTTCAAGAGAGCATGGGTAGACCATGGTAAAAAATGGTGAAACATGGATGAGACATAGCAAAATACAGTAGAATATAGTTTTGATGTAGTAAAACACAACAGATCGTGGTTTGAGTGCAGCAAAACATAGCAAAACATGCTTGGAACATGATAAAACACGGCAAAATATGACTGAGAAGTAGCAGAACATGGTAAAATATGGTTGGATTACAACAAAATACCACAAAACATGGTTGGCATGCAGCAAAACACAACAAAACATAGCTAGAACATATTAAAGTGAAATATGGTTGGAATAAAGTAGAACACAGCTGAAGATGGTGAAACATGGCTAGAACATAACAGAATATGAGTGGGATGTTACACAACACAACATAACATGGCTGGATATTGCATAACACAACAATACATGCTTGGATGCTATGAAATACAACAGAAATGGTTAGGATGCTGAAGAACATGATTGGGATACAATAAAACATGACTAGAATATTGCAGAACATAGCAAAATATTGTTGGGATGTTGTATAACACAACAAAATATTATCCAAATACATCATAACATAGTAGAACATTGTTGAAATATTGCAAAAAATGATATGACGTGGTGGAATATAGCCAAAATATAGCCAAAACATAGTGGAAAATGGATAAAATATGCCAAAGCTTCAGGACCACAAAGGGTTCTCTTAGGATGAGCGACTATAGAGGCCCTAAAGGGTTCGCTTAGGGCACATGATTGTAGGGACCTTGAAGGATTCCTTATTTCCTTAAGCCGAGTGGCAGTTGGGACCCGATGGATTTTCTTAGACTAAGTGGTAGTCAAAGACCTAAAGGATTCTCTTAGGCCACCTGACAGTTGAGACTTTGAAGGATTCCTCTAGACTAAGTGGTGGTCAAAATTCCAAAGGATTACCTTAGGTTAAATGTTGGTTAGGTCTCCAAAAGTTTTCATTAGGCCAAATATGGCGGTTGGGATTTGAAACACTCCTATGCCAATTAAGGTAGTTAGGACCCTGAAGGATTCACTAAGGCTGAAAATAACAGTCAACCCAATATGCACATAGATTGAGACGACATGAATAATTTATTTTTTAACATCAAAATTGTTCATCTTTTCCTTTTATTTTTTTTTATCTTTTTTCTTTCTCTTTTCTCCTTTCCTTTCCTTTTATTTTATTTTTCTCTTTGCTCCTCTTTCTTTGTTTTCTTCCTAATCCAACTTTTTCCCCTTTCTTTTACTTCCCCCCCTAAAAGCTAGCAACCACTACAATAATTTTTTAAATTTTTTAAATTTTTTCTTCTTCTCTTTTTCTTTTTTACTTTTTCTCCTTCACCTCTTTTTCTTCTTTTCTATCCCATGGTTAATCACCCTCCCCCTCTCTTTCTTCCTTTGTTGACTAAATATAGTCACATCTATCTAGATCCGACTAGCAATGGTGGCTAGATGATGTAGGTGTGATGGCTATAGCAAGGGGTGGTTGTGAGATGGCGCGCTTGGTGTTGGACTAACAGTAGAATGGCACGGTGAGGTGGCATGTATTGGCAAAGCCACCCCTCTATAGGCTAGAGGCATGAGATGGTTTGGTGGGGTGGTTAGCTATGGAAAGGGTCACTGGAGGTCAATTGAGATGGCCATGGCCTTCAATAGCAACATAGGAGAACTAAGGATGGTTTGGTTTTGGCAGTTGAAGTCTATGGTTTGGGCATCCGAACCATCTAGTTCAGGCAATCAAACATTAGGGTTTAACTGCCCAAACACAACCAAAAAGCACATATCACTAGACATTGAGCTAGCTATGGCACGATTGTGGCTGGATCAACAAAAGTTCCTATAGGTGATGAGAAACGTGACTAGGAGCTCCGGCCAAAACCAAGCTAGTGGTTGCATGGGATTTGTAAACCCTACAAGTGGTGGAGGTAGTTGTAGGTGCTTGTGGTGGTAGTAATGACATGCAAGAGCTCAACAATGGTGAAGGGCAGAGCCCTTGCAAGAGGGAGCAAAAAAGAAGGTAGAGAGCTTCAAAGGAAACGGAAAAAAGATAATTTTGAATCTTACTCTTCTTGTGTGATTTTCGAGTTTGATCCTTTGAGTTGCTCCTTCTTATTCGTCACTTCTCTCCACTTTTTGATCTCTTCTTCTTCTCTTCTTGTTTTCTCTCTCATTTGAAGGACTCTCCCAACTTCATAGTCATTCGAGGATCATCAAATTAGTTTCAAGCTCTAGAATTGATGTTGTAAGATCATTTTTTTTCATTTTGAATCTTTAATGATTGTATGGATAAGTTTAGATTTGGATATGGATGAAATTCTTTTCGAATTGATTTATATATACTAGATGAAATCGTAGAGATTTTGAAATTATAGCATTTCACAAAATCATAAAATCAAGGGGTTATTTATAAAATTTTCATTTTAAGGACTGACTTGTAATTTTAAAGAATCAAGCATCTTTCTAGTGAAAGTGTCTTATAATGACATATGTGCATAAATTATTTAAGATACTTTTTGTACAATTTTATTTATAAATTAATAAAATTTATATTTATTTATAAATAAATGTTTTTGATGGGTTTTTTGTAAATGTTTAAAATGTTGCATTTGCAACTTCCTATCTTATGAAGGATTTATATGCAAAGTGTAGCAAACTATCCGAAAACTTATTTGTAAATATTAAATTTTGAGAGGCCTTTTGCAAATCTTATTTTTTTTACAGGCCGATCTATAAAAATAAAATTTTGAGGGGTGATTTTGCAAACCATAAATTTTGTAGGGACCAACTTATAATTTTAAAATCTTCTAGAGACTTATTTATAACAGTTTTTAAATACGAGTTTTGTATAGGTTTTACCTGGCCAAGGTCTTGTTTGTAATGGTTTTTATTTATTCTAGAGATATAATAATTTTTCATCCAAAAACCTATTTGTAAGAATATTTTTTGGCCATGGACACATTTTGTAATAATTTTATTTATCTAGAGATCTATTTGTAAAGGTCTTTCTCTCTCATTTTTGGGCTTGGTTTTAATGGGTCTTTGGACCAATTTCAGTCCAACTTTAAGCTCTCACTCATTTCAACTCGGACCAAACTTATTTGGAACAAAATTCTACACTAATTTAGGTCAGATCTAGGCTTAATTTTAGGTTAAATTTAGTTGAGATTTAGGTCTAGTTGAAACTCAGATTTGTCTCAAATTCAGTGACAATCCATGTCCAAATTATTGTCAAATTTTAATTAAATTTAGGTTGACAAAAAAATCACATAAAAAGTAGGATTTCTACATAAACCATTGATCCTCTATTCTATGTTGATTCAAAGGCAAGGCAGGCTAATGAATTAAGCTTGACATTCTTCTCACGAGGAATTTTCACAATTTGTAGTTTTTTGAACATTTGGACTGCTAGATGAACTTCTTCCGAATATTCCTCCATGAGGGCACCCTTTGACTCATGACAAGATATGAGTTGCTATATAGTTTGAGCCTTCTTGCTCCGATTACCTTGGCTGTCGGATGCTTAGTAGCACTATTTCATACTCAAGCACATTGTTTCAGACTTGGAAAGCAAAACTTAGTGAATATTTAGTATGTCACCGTTTGTACTCTCTGGCATGAGTTATCGACATGAACCTTCCATATCAAACCTTAGGTTTTTTTTTTCTATTTTTGATATTCTGAGCTCCATGAAGAAGTCAGTGAGTACTTGAGTTTTTATGGCTATCTGCACTTCAAAGTGGATGACATACTGACTAAGCTCCATAGCCTAATTTATCAATCTCCTCAAACTTTATAGTTTTTGGAGGGATTGCCAAATTGAGTGGTTTTATGACTATTACTATATGAGCTTCGAAAAATGGTTGTAGCTTTTGTAATAAGAGCATGACAATATAGGCAAGCTTCTCTAGGAGTGGGTACCCTAGTTTAGCCCTTTTAAGAATGTGGCTCACGTAAGATACAAGGTACTACTTTCCATTCTAGTTGTTCACCAACGTAAAACTGACTGAGGTGCCACTTGCCACAACGAAGAGGTGTACGATTTCTCTGCATTTCCAATTTACTAACAATGGTGGTGAGATGAGGTATAATTTAAAATCTCTAAAGGCTTGCTCAAACTCCTCATTTATTCAAAGCAATTCTTCTTTTCTAACACTTTGAATAAAAGAAAGCATTTATCTTAAGGCATACAGAGGAAACAACTAAGTGTTGCTAGGCATCCCATGATTCCCTAGACCTCCTTCACCAAGGTTGGGGACTTCAACTCTATAACCACTCTAAATTTTTTGGATTTGTTATGATTCCTATTTTTGATAAAAGGTTGCCCATGAATGTTGAGGTTGTCAAATGCCTCTTATAGATTAGCTATATGCCTTGAGGTATGGATGCTTTTAATTTGCATATCATCCATATATGCCTCCATGTTCCTATGCAAATGTGCCTCTAATACCCTATCCACCATTCTTTGATAAGTTTTGCCTACTTTTTCTAGGCTAAAAGGCATAGTTACATAACATAACATTCCTTAGTCCATTATAAATGAAGCTTTTTTCTCATGCTCTAGAGAAGGCATCTAAGACACTTAATAACTAATGTCCAGTTATGGAATCAACCCACTGATCTATCATGAAAAGTGGGTAACTATCCTTAGGGTAGACCATGTTAAGGTTAGTGAAGTCTACACACATCCTCTACTTTCCACTATTTTTCTTAAACATTCTCATATTCACTAGCCATTTTGGATAGAAGACTTCCTTGATGAATCTTGCTTTCAAGAGCTACCTTACCTCTTTCGCTATTACCTTTTATCATTCTAGATTGAAGTGTTGCATCTTCTATTTTACTGGTTTGAAGTCTTCTACTAGAGTGAACTTGTGTTTTGAAACTTTGGGGATCAATCCCTGGGAGGTCATCAAACATCCAAGCAAAGACATAGTGGTTGTACATTAGAATCTTATGTGGTTCAAACAAAAGCAGATCTACCAATCCTTCTCCCACTTGGACTAAGCATCCTATGGTTTCATCCAAAGCTTGTGTCTATTCCCGAATTCAACTTCTAGCTTTTCCTTACCCTTGGCTTTGTCTTGTTTCCAATAAGTTGTGTGACAAGGATGAGCTGCCTCTCTATCTACACAAACATCTCCCATTCCGAATTTGGTGGGGAATTGTATGACTAATTGATATGTGGATACTGTTGCCCACAACCTATTCAACACTAGCCTCCCTAGAATGGCAGTGTAAGGAGGTATAGTTTGTATCACAAATAAATTTCAAAGATAGTTGAGCTTCTCTATCATTATATAATAGTCATGAGAAATCAGATCATGCCTTCAGGGCTAGGTGAATCCCCTATGAAACCTGTTAGGTAATCTTCATGAGGATGTAGAAGTTGATCACACTTCATCTTGTCATATGCTCTAGTAAACAAAATATTTACAGATGCTCCGATATCTGTCATGGCCCTATGAGTCAAATATGCATCCAACATCATGGTGATTACTAAGGCTTCATCATGTTTCTTCAAAGTCAGAATCGTAGTTCTAGTATTGGTCACTACCTATTCCCTGTTTGGTGCATTTCTTTGCTCTCTAGAACCCCAATGGGAGTTTGTTGTTTTGCATAGTTGGACTACAACTACTCAACCACATTCCGTTTAATATCATCGCCAAGTAACCATTGATGGTTTATGTTGTAGCTTCTTTAGCCTTCTCATTGCTTGGAATGCTAAGTTTTGGTTGTTCCTCAGTTGGCCAAATGTCCTTCTCAAATTAATATTTCAATTTCTATCTTAAAATTCTTGTGTTCCTCCATATCATGACCATAGTCATGATGAAAATTGCAATACATGGAAGTATCCATCTTTTTCTTATCTTGATGGATCCTGGGTAGCTTCCATAGATACTTTCGGTCTTCAATTTGGGCCTTTATTTCTGCTTGGGGAAGGTTGAGCAGAGTGCAATTTTGGAGTTCATGTTTTCTATCTCGTAGTTTGGATCTCATTCTTTTTGGCTCAGGATCCTTAAGGTGTTGGACGAGTTGAAAGAGTGTTAAACCAGATCAATATAGTGAGTCAGATACCAAACCATCCCAAAAGCCTAACCTCATGAAATATAAGCCTTTTTTACTATATATATTGGACTTTATCTATCCCATATTTAATGTGAGACTAATTTATCACACCTGACATTATAGCAATCTCCCTTTTCAGGTGTGATTTGACCACATCAATTTTAACTCTCTATCAAAAACTCTTTTACTCGATCAGTTCCACCGTTTGACCCATACTAACGAGTTTTTGTCTCATTTTGTAATTTTTTAATAGAGACTAATATACAACTCGATTCAATCGCATCATCACAATACTCTTTTACTTAATCACAATAGCTCTTGGGGCTGGCAAAATTTTCTTTGTGGAGGCTCAACCAAGATCACTGAGCTTAGGGCTCATGGGATGTTGTACAGTGCCAGAACTCACTCTATGGAACCCTAGAGCTAGCATTTAACCGTGTAGGCAATCTTATCTTTTTCTTTATTAGTCTAAGTCCTCATCATCACCATACTATCTTTAGTAGATGGTTCGTACTCCTTCAACAAGCATTTGCTAGGATGAGATGAGTTAGGAAATTTAAAGGAACCGTCTTGTCCCGAAGTGTGGTGGCATGTACACACTACTCAGTGGTGAAATGGTGGACATTTGTGCTGTGTTTCTGCACAATGGTCTCCATGTGATTGACCAACATTGTCTACATGAGCTTGACGAGCCTCAATGTTGTGAAGTTCTTGTTAAGCTAGTATATGAGTTGACAGACACATGCAACATCTGTCTTTGGTCTTTGACAACTTGGTTGAGTGCATGGATTTTAATAAAGAATTGATTTCAATTATCCCTAGATACTGAGTAAGTGTTTCACCCCTCCTGAATGGTCTCAAGTAATGTGGGGCCTGGACCATGTTGTTGGGAATGGTGTTCTAATGATGATCCAATGGTTTGAGGTGGAGGGGATAAAGCATCACTCGATGAAGCCTCCTGCGAGGTTGGTGACTCCATTACATGCTTGTCAACTCTTGACTACTTTGGTGGCATGGCTACAGAGGGTACCTAAACAAAGTTACAAGCACATCTTAATAAAAGAATCAATGTTATGACACCTTGATTCTGGTCGTGGTGTGTTATAATGTCAGGTGTGATAAATTAGTCCCATATCAGATATTGGATAGATAGGGTCCAATATATATAGTGAAAAAGACCCATATCGCATGAGCTTAAGCTTTTGGGATGGTTTGGTATTTGGCCCACTATATTATTCCCCTTCGACATTCTTTCAGCTCCCATAATAAGTGGCATCAAGCTTCAGGTTCGAAGCTGTACAAACTCTTAAGACCGAAATTACCGTGATGGTATAACTGAATTGAGTTGCATGTTAGTTTCTCTTAAAAAATCAAAAGAATGAGACAAAAATCCATTGGTATGGGTCACACAGTGGAACTGGTCGAGTAAAAGAGTTTTTGATTAAGAGTGTTAAAATTGATGTGGTCAAATCACACCTGAAAATGGAGATTGTTATAATATCATGCGTGATAAATTAGTCCCACATTGGATATTGGATAGATAGGGTCCAATATATATAGTGAAAAAGACCCATATCCCATGAGCTTAAGCTTTTGGGATGGTTTGGTGTCCGACCCACTATATTATTCCATTTTGATACTCTTTTGGCTCCTCCAATAGTGGTGAGCCCTACCTTCTTCTCTAACAAGTTTGTAACCTACACGACAAACAAGATTGCTGCTCAGTTGGGGTCTCCTAGGGGAAGGTTTTCCAACACTTATCATTTTGTCATGATAAGGAGGTGAAATTTTATAAAGACAAAAGAAGGAGGAGAGAGTTTGACTTGAGAGGATTGGGAGAGAGAAAGCAGTAGGTTATTTCGTTTGCACTCTTCTTATAGAAAATCTTAACCATGCCGTCTAGTTATGGTTACCACATCTTGGTTACATGGATGAGTTTGCTTAGGGGTGTTTCAAAGATTTCAGCTGGTCTTTTGTACAATTGTGAAATTTTGTGATCTGGTAGGAGATGGCTTAAAAGGTGGAGTAGAAGATTGCTTTCAAGGAAGGGAGACCACCTTTTGTCCCCTTGTGGTTTTGTATTTATACAGTTCGGTTTAGCTAAACTACACTATTTTATGATTCAACTCCATCCAATTCAAAAATGAAGTGTCCCAAAGAGGATGACTTTCCTACTATGGCAGTCTTGTAATTACTTGAGTGAATCACACTTCGGCTTCACAGCTCGGGCGATTGCTCACATGAGTAAGTCGCATCTCAACCCACAAAGCTTGGTTCACATGGAATGCAATTTCTCTTTGTGAGCAATTCAAGTTGACACATCAATGTCTTTTATAAATTTTTTCCAAAGTCCTTTATCATCATCTTGTTCACATAAAGCTATAACTATTGTAAAGAACTGATGTAGCAACAAGCATGGTAGAATAGAAAAATACCGTTATCTCTGTTAAGAACTCCTTGAATCCACAAGGATAAAAGAAAATTCACTAAAGTAGAACTTTATTGAGAATAATAGTGGTTCTCCCGTCCATAGGGTTGAAGGCCTATTTATACAAATACCAGAAGTCCTATTTGAATATGTTTATGGCTTCCCATGTCCTAAACTGAATACAACTAAGTTTAAACCCATTAATTGGGTTGGTAGAAGTCCTAAATAAGTTAACCAATGAAAATAAAATCCTAAATAATGATTCATCCTTCCTAAGTCCTAAACTGAATAGGATTCAGCTCAAAGTTAATCTTGGGTTGGTGGAATCCGAGAATAGGACCTAATTGACTCATACTAGGAGAGACTCATGACATCATAATAAAGAGAATTTCAACATAGGAAGGTAATAAGTTAGATAAATCCTAAGTTAAATAAAAGAGTAAATCAGATCATTTTCCATGGCCCCTTGACTTCTGAATTAACTTCTTTTGACATTTCTGAACTTCCTTTGAGCATCCTACATCGGTGTCCCCTTCTTGTAAAGAACTCATTCTCGAGTTATTTTGTCATAACTTGTAGTCCTTAGGTGCATGATAGTCAAACAAATCTTGAATATTAAAAGTGTTTGAGATTCCCAAATCCTTCAAGAGGTCGATGACATAGGCATTATCGTTTATTTTTCTTAGTTTCTTCAGTGGCCCAATTTTCTTCTATTTTAGTTTGTTGTAAGTTCCAGTTAGAAACCATTCCTTCCTCAAGTGCACCATCACCAGATCTCCTTCTTAAAACTCTTTTGGATGCTTATAAATGTCCGCTTTAATTTTGTATTTGTCATTGGATTCTTCTAATGTTTTCTTTACCTCAGTATGCACTTCAATAATTCTCTCCACCATATTGTCTATAGCTATGCTTGTTCCTGGAAATTTGGGCAATACCACCCAGTCCAGTGGGTGCTTTGGGGTTCTTCCATTGAGAATTTCAAATGACAATTTTCCCGTGGACCTGTTCTTCATGTTATTGAAAGCGAATTCAGCTTGTGCAAGTGCATAGTCCCACTGCTTTGGTTTGTCTCTTGTAAGACACTGAATGATATTTACAAGTGTTTGATTCATCACTTCAATTTGTCCATCTGTTTGAGGATGATAAGCACTGCTAAATTGTAGAGACATATCAGATCGCCTCCATAATGTCTTCCAAAAGTGATTTAGAAATTTTGTGTCACGATCAGAAGTGATGGTCTTTGGCACTCCATGTAGCCTTACAATCTCCTAAAAGAATATATTAACCACCCTTGTTGCATCTACTATCTTCTTATATGGAATAAAGTGTGCCATCTTGGAAAATTTATTGACAACAATAAATATTGAATCTAATCCTCATTGAGTCCTAGGAAGGCCCAAAATAAAACTATCGATAGATCCTCCCATGGGGCATTTGGCATAGGAAATGGGGTATAAAGGCTAGTGTTTTGAGAGTTTTCTTTGGCTGTTTGGCATACGTAGCACCTTCGTACGAAGCGACCAACATCTCTCTTAAGTTGTGGCCAATAGTAGCACTCTTTAATTAGTGCAATGATCTTGTCATGCCCAAGATGTCCTGCTAGGTCACTGCTATGCAGCTCTTTCACCACCTTTTTTTTCAAGGAGCACCTTGGAATGCAAAGATGAGAACCCTTAAAGAGAAAGTCTTCATGGAGATATAAATCACTTCTTTGTCCTACTTGGCACTTTCTAAACTCCTCTTTAAAATCTTCATCTTCAGCATACAATTTCTTCAAATAATCAAACCCTTCAACTTCATTGCTTATAGTTATCATCAAGGCTACCCTGCGGCTCAAAGCATCTGTCACCTTTTTTTTGTCCAGATTTGTGTTTCAAAACATAGGTGTATTGTTGTAAGAATGATGACCATCGATCATGCATGCGATTCAAGTCCTTCTGACTATCAATGAATTTCAAAGCTTGGTGGTCAGTGTATAGAATAAACTCTTATTGAATTAGATAGTGCTTCCAATGATGAACTACTTGTACAACCGCAGAAAATTTCAGCTCATATGTTGACCACTTCTTTCAAGCTTCACTCAACTTTTCGCTGTAGAAAGCTACTGGTCTTCCTTCTTGGGATAGAATAGCTCCAATGCCTATGTACGAAGCATCACAGTTTACCTCAAATAACTTCTCGAAGCTAGGCAATGCTAAAATAGGTGTAGTAGATAATTTCTCCTTGATCAACTCAAAGAATCTATTAGCTTCTTGAGCCTAGGAGAACTTGCTTTGCTTCAAACACTAAGTTATCGGTGCCATAATTAAATTAAATTTTTTACAAACCTCCGATAAAATGTCATTAGACCATGGAAGTTCTAACTTCTGATACACTTTTGGTTATCGGCCATTCCTTAATAGCTTTTACCTTTTCTTCATCAACATGAATGTCTTCAGCACTTACCATGAATCCCAAGAACACCAAGTGGTCAATCATAAAATGGCATTTCTTTGAGTTGATGTACAACTTCTCCTTCTTCAGCACAGTAAGTACTTCTGCTAGATGCCTTTTTATGTTCTTCTTCATTATGACTGTACACTAGGATATCATCAAAGAAAACAATAACAAAATGACCAATGAAAGGTTTGAGTATCTGGTTCATCAATCGCATGAAGGTACTTGGTGCATTTGAGAGTCCAAAAGGCATAACAAGCCACTCATAAAGTCCTTATTTTGTTTTAAAAGTTATTTTCCATTCATCACCGGGTCTAATTCCGATTTGATGGTATCCACTCCTCAAATCTATCTTAGAGAACACCTTTGACCCTTTCAACATGTCCAGTATGTCCTCTAAGTGAGGAATTGGGAATCTATACTTTACCATGATTCTGTTGATGGCTCAACTATCTACACACATCTGCCAACTTCCATCTTTCTTAGGTGTTAATAAGGCTGGAACTGCACATGGGCTCATGCTGACTCTAACTATTCCTTTTCTGATCAATTCTTCAACCTTGTCTTGTAAAATTTGTGACTCTTTTGGACTCATTCTGTAGTGGGGCAGTCATAAAACGCGCTCCAGGAACAAGGTTAATGTGGTGCTGAATATCTCTTATTGAGGGTAGTTTATCAAGAAGATCATCGGGCATGATTTCCTTGAATTCATCTAGGATGGGTTTCAAGCCTTTTGGAGCTTTAGTGGGCATTGTCTCCATTCTTTTCTCCATCACAAAAAATATTTGAGCTATCTCTTTAGCCTTGTTTATAAAAGTTTGCACAATCAAGAAGGATTGACCCTCCTCTTGTAAACTTTTGGGTCAACACTCTTCGCCAATGAGGGTGAGGACAATTTTATTTTCTATTTTTGAAGAAGATGTAGTGATTGTCTTGTCCATGATGTATATAATATCTATTAAATTGCCAAGGTCTGCCAAGAAGGATATGACATGCATCCATCTCCATAACATCACAGGTTACCTCATCCTTGTAGAATTTTCCAATGGAAAAACAAATTTGACATCATTCAGTTACCTTAGTTTCGCTAACCTTTTTAATCTAGCTGATCTTGTAGGGAGAGGGATGTGATTTCATTTTCAATTCAAGCTTGTCAACCATAGTTTTGGAGATGATGTTTTCACTACTTCCCCCATTAATAATCATATCACAGATCTTGTCATTTACTATGCATCGAGTGCAGAAGATATTGTGATATTGTAGCTTTTCCTCTTGCTTTGGGATGTATATCAGATTCTAAACTACTAAAGATGACATTTCACCATCAGGCTCCTCAAATATTCCATCTTTATATTTTTCTTGATCACAAACTTGGTCATCATTTTTTGAGTCATGTAAATCATCAGCTACAAAATTATTTTCAATAGCTAGGTTCACAGCTATCATGCTGGACAAACATTAGAATGATGTCCAAATTTTCCATAGTAATAGCACTTTAGATCCAGATTTGAACTTGAGTTCTTTGCTGATGTGGTGTTTCCTGATGGCCTTGTAGGTCTAGCTTCAAGACTTACTTGTGTGGGAGGTCAAGGAGATTGTGTAGCTGCACCTCTATTAGGAATAGATTGTGCTCCTTTTGAACTCTCACCAATTGTTCTCCCCACTTGATTTCTGATGTTAGGTTATTCCAATTGGGACTCCACATGAGTTGCACTCCTCATAGCCTCATTAACTATCCAAATAGGTTGCAAGGAAATCATATCTTGGATGGTTGTGCGTAGCCCACTGATGAATCTTTCCACTTTATGGGATTCAGTCTCTGCTAAATTATTAAGTGCTGATAGGTGATAGAACTCCTTAGCATATGCCTTCACACTGTGATTACCCTATCGAAAATTTTGATATTGCTGAAAGAGTACCTGGTCATAATCTATGGGAAGGAATTGTCTTTCGAGAAGAGACTTCATCCATGGCCATGCTCGAATTCAAGCTTTAATTTGGTGTGTCCTTTCCAACTGGATGCATTTCCACCATGCCGATGCACCCCCCCTTGAGTCAGTAAGTAACAAGCCTCACTTTCATCAAATCTGGAATCTCTATGTAGTTGAAGAACCGTTCCACTTCAGCAAGCCAATTGAGAAAAACTTCAATCTGAAGTTGGCCATTAAAAGATGAGAGATCAATCTTCAAGCGAAAATCATAATGTCTATCATGCTCAGAAACTGGTCAATGAAGGACATCTTCAATTTCTTCATCACTGGAGTTTTCAAGGATTTGTAAACCCTTTGGATTCACTTGCGGAGCCTTTCCTCAACCAATTGGATCGCGAGTCACTTCATCGATCTGTCGATGTGGTTGATTTAGGTCTTCAAGTTGATCCATCCTCAGCATCAAGCTTGCAAGTAAGTTTTGGATTGCCTCCATGGTCGAGTCAAAATACTCACAGCACATGTGATTACCCATAGGAGCACTGTTCTTAGGGTTATTGTTGGTTGTGTTGTCATTAGACATTAAGCAAGGAGAGCCTCGCTCTGATACCACTTGATGCAATAACAAGCGTGGTATATGAGAAAAACACCGTTGCTTTTGTTAAAAACTCCTTGAATCCTCAAGGAAAAGAGAATTTTCACTAAAGTAGAACTTTATTGAGAATAATAGTGGTTCTCCCACCCATAGGGCTGAAGGCCTATTTATACAAATATTATAAATCCTATTTGAGTAGGTTTCTTACTTCCCAAGTTTTAAACTGAATACAACTCAGCTTGAACCCATTAATTGGGTTGATAAAAGTCTTAAATAAGTTAACCTAAAAAGATAAAATTCTAAATAATGATTTATCCTTCCCAAGGATTCAGTTCAAAGTTAGTTTTGGATTGGTGAAATCCGAGAATAAAACCTAATTGACCCATACTAGGAGAGACTCGTGACATTATAATGAAGAGAATTTCAACAAAAGAAGATACTAAGTTAGATAAATCCTAAGTTAAATAAAAGAGTGAATTAGATCATTTGAGATGACACCTTGACTTCTGAATTAGCTTCTTTTGATATTTCTAAACTTTCTTTGAGCGTTCTATATCAAGAACTATTGAAGAACATATGATATTTCAAACTTGGAAACTTCTTCCATTGATTTTGAATTGACTTCATCACTTTCAAGTAATCCATTTCTAAAATGGATCATCTAAATGTAGAGCATTAATACCTTGAACAATTAATATATCTTGAAAAGAAGTAGGTCCTAGGATATGGTTTAAAGTAATCTAAAAAGATACCATTCAACTTGTGATGGGCTGATTGCATTAATTAGTCCAACTACTCTCTTTTTTTTTCACTTCAACCAGCTCAAGTTTCATTTGTTCCATGTATAATGTTCAAGAAACTGACAATACAGAAACTTCCTGGCATCAATGTTGGACGAATTTTTGCTGAAAAATTACATCATCATTGTCTTCTACACAATTTGTTTGAATAACATTCTGTAAATTGTTGTGCTTTGAATAACTCACCATTTGTTTGTTAGGCAAATGGACTTGTAATGGCATGACGTTGTTTCGTTCAGCCAAAAACCATGAGTCCTTCACATTGCTTCATTTGTTGAAATCCATTTTGTATCTTAGAAATTCTTTATTTCGCCAACTGATTTAGTGTTTTCACCTGAATCAATAAAACTGAAATATAATAGGAATTGTATGGTACAACCCATCTATTATCTAGCAAATTATCATGAACCATCATTGTCTATCATTATTTCTTTTTGGATAAATTGGAAATAAATATTTTTTACATGGATTTTGAGTAGAAAGATTTTGAATAATTAAATATGTAGTTATCTCTAATCATATAGGACATGACTTTTGAAGATTGGCACTAGAATCATGAATCATATGTTTGACAACAAGCTCATAAAGTTCTGGATCAAAATTTTCATCTAAAATTTCAGCATAAACAATATCATAAAAAATATCTAGATGTACAATTTTGTCTTTTTCTTTTTAATATTAGAAGAAAGTGTGCATGAAGACCTCGCTTTTGGATTAATAACATGCACACGACCTGTGCCTTCTGAAGAATTTTTTAGGTTTTTCGTCGAATCTTCAGTCTTTGCTCAAAACATTTTGGCAATTAAATTTGGCAGATTGAATGTCTTTTGCCAAGGTTTAAGATTTTAAGCAATTTCCACTCAATCTGAAGTACATGTCACTGTGAGAAAAATATCTGACTTACTAAACTGATAAACCAAGGCCAAAAAATTAAAATATTTGTCATAAATCATATGGTATCCTAGTTTCTAAAAAAGAATTATAATACGTGAGTTTCAATTTTAATGTAGATATCCACAATTACATCGTATGTAGAGCGCCCAAGGGCTTTTTGGGCCAGCGAGTTATTGTTGCTAAATAAAGAGTTATTGAGCCAATTTCAATATTTGCAATTTGCAATTTGCAAGAATAGTGCAATCGACAAGTTCTTTTGGCTTTTACCTTGCATTTGCTAGATCTAAAACATAATAAAGACATCACATAAATGAATTGAAAATTAATTTATATTTTTTTAAAAAGTACCTTGTCTTCTATCAAGGTCTTGTTGAAATTGTTCTGTTGCTTGAGCCACATTTGAAGCTGAATGAAGTTTTAAAACAATATTGGAAGCAATTAATAATATAATATACGGTGTTTGAATGAAAAGTGTTACTAGAGATAAATATAAGAATTTAGAGAAATCAGATAGACCAAATTTATCTAGATAAAAATTGTTAGCATGAATTTAGATAAACCAAATCTACGTAGATAGAAGTTATTAGTATGAATCTAGATAACATGCAGATGTCCACATACAATGTATTTATAATATTATATATATGAATGAGATTCTAATATGTGAGTATTCTAGCTATCCATAGTCAAATAAATCTTTCATTGTATCTGGTGCCCATGGTTTACATTGTGATCATCACATATTCCTCTTCTTTCTCTACCTCCATCGTATCATCTTATCTCTCTTGCATCAACTTTTCAATCCAAAAAGATCTTCAACATGATCTCAGTTTGACATGATGGCTCAAACAAGCTTCTTTAGCAAGCTTATTTTCTCCCTACTCTCCATGGTCATCGCCTTGTCGGTTATATTGATGGCATGTTCAAGTGTCCATCAAAGACCATGGTTAGTTTGCATTTGATTCTATCACCATAAGCAAATTTGTAAATTTCAAGTACTTAGAATGACATGAAAAAGACCAATTCATTCTTGGATGAATATTTTTCTCTCTAATTGAAGGTGAGCTTGCACAAGTTGTCAATTGCATCACATTTGCTTTTGTTTGGTCGACTTTGCAGAATTGGTATTCCTCCTCCAGATCTCCACATACATGATCTCAAGCATGAGCTTACAAATCTCGGCAAAGACTCGTTGTCTATAAATGATTATATCAAGTGTATTAAAAGATTTGTCAACTCTCTTATCCTTGTTGATTTTCATGTTACATATCAAGACCTTATAGATCATACACTCAATGGTCTTAGTGTCATGTATGATCCCTTTGTGGTGTTGATCTATACTACTAGCTTGATGATCTTTCTTCTTCTCAGGTTCATAGCATATTGCCAAACTATGAATGACTTCTCGAGCCTCATCAATGCCAAACTAATGACGTTCCTCTTGTTGCTGATATTGCAATCAAGCAACAAGATCCTTCCAATGATCATGATACTCTCTCTTTTAACTGAACCAATAGAGATGGGGTTGGTGGCCATAGTGGTCATGGGCTGCATGGACATGGCCATCAGCAATATTGTCAATCTTCCAAACATCAACTAGGAGTCATGCAATGCCAGCTTTGTGGCTACATGTGTTACACCATGTTCATATGTATGCAATGCTTTGGTATGTCCTTTCAAGGACATTCTTCACAGCATGCTAGCTATCTAACATCTATATCTACACCACCTAATCCGAACTAGTATTTCCATTCTAGAGCAACAAGTTATCTCATAACAAATCTTAATAGCCTTACAATCCACTTTGATTATCTTGGATTTGATAAAATAACTATTGCTAATGGATCAAGTTTAAGAATATATCATATTGGCTCTTATCATTTATATACATATTGTGATGTTATTGACCTTCGTAATGTTTTACATATCCCATCTGTTATAGAGAATTTACTCTTTGTATCCAAATTTTGCAAAGATCATAATAACATTTTTGTTTTTAACTCTTTGGGCCTTTATGTCTAGGATAACCTACCAAGGAGTGTGATCCTTTGGTGAATGCTCAAGATTGGCCTCTATCAGCTCCATGCAAGTCCAACCAATCCCAAGTGTAGATCCAACTATGACCTCCTTTGGCAAACATCATGTCCACTTCTATTTGGCATTGATGTATAGGTCAACCGTGTTCCAAAATATCTCAACATCTTTTTTCTAAGTTTAGTATACTTGTGTCCACTAAATCATTTGATTTTTGTGATTCTTGTCAATTAGGGATGAGTCATGCACTTCATTTTGTTTCTAGTGATCATGTTTTCAATAATTTTTTAGAGATGGTCTACTTAGATGTTTAGGGTCTGATCTTATTTCCTTCGATCTCTGGTGCTAGGATTATTTATATTTTATTTATAGTTTTAGTAGATTCATATGGGTATTTCATTGAACTCTAAATCTAAAGTTACATTCATTTGTCTTTATTTCAACAATGAAGTTGAGAATTATTTTGTATGTAAAATTAAATGTTTTCATACTGAAGGTGGCATGGAATATAAACCCTTGTCTTTTTTACTCTCATCATTTGGTATCACTCATAGAATTTCTTGCCCTCATACACATAAACAAAATGAATCATTAGAATGAAAACATCATTATATTGTACAAACAGATTTAATTTTACTTGCCACAACTTCTATTACTTTTGTTTATTGGATTGAAGCTTTTGAAATTATCACTTTTCTTATCAATTTGTTACCCACCAAAGTGATTGGTTTTTTTTATCACCTTGGGAAAAGCTTTTTGAAGACAAAATTAGATTACAATTTTTTGAGAATTTTTTATTGTGCTTGTAAACCTCATATAAGAACATATAATCAACACAAACTTCAATTTCATTATGCTAAGTGTGTGTTTCTTTGTTATAGTAGTAAGCATAAAGAGTAAAAGTGTTTGCATCTTCACACAAATTCAGTTTATATTGCTTGCAATGAGCTCTTTGATGAATCCAATTTTCCATTCTCTCCTCGAATCACTCCCAAGTCAGTCATGTCCTCTTCTCCAACTATAGTTAGTCCACCACTAGTTCTCTTTTCTTGCCATCTTATTCCCATGCCATCATTTCAAAATAACTCTACTAGACATGTAGGACATGGTTCTCCTTGCTCATAATTAAAATCATTTATCTTCTATTGCTCCACCTCACATTTCCTCCTCTAGTCATGCTATGTCTATTTCTTCTACTATAGGAGGTGTCTAAAAGCATCCCTTTCTTGCAAAACCACAAAGTACCAGAGACATTCTGGTCACGATCACATGAACCGATCCCCTCTAGTACCATACCCGAGCCTATTTTGCCTACGATCTTTATTCATCATATGAAAAAAAAGATAAAAAAGGTATTGTTAAATTGAATATGAAATATGTTATGCATGCAAGTTCTCTTCTTGAAACAGCCATGATGTTATACATTGGCTACAAAGGATCTAAGATGGTTAGCTGCAATATCTGATGAATATAAGGCACCCTTGCACAACAACACTTGGACTTTGGTTCCACATCTAGTTCACAATAATGTGGTTGATAGTAAATTGGTGTTTTATATCAAACAAAAATCTGATGACACTATTGATCAATTCAAAGCATGCTTAGTAGATAAAAGTTTTAATCAATAATATGGGATTGATTATGAGAAGACTTTCAATCCCATGGTGAAACCAACTACTATTCACATTGTGCTTGCACTTGCTTTTCATTCTCATTGGTTGATCAATTAGTTAGGTGTTTTCAATTCATTTCTTCATGGAATTCTACAAGAATAAGCATACATATGACAACCAATTGGATATGTTAATCCAAAGTTTCCTCATCATGTAGGTCATCTACACAAGTCTCTCTATGACCTGCAACAAACACCCCATGCTAGGTTTATAAGACTTGATGATTGTCTTCTATAGATGGACTTCAAAGACTTGAGTGTTTATGTCTCTCTTTTTATAAGAAGAGCAAGCAATTATATCATTTTATTCTAATTTATGTTGATTATATTCTTGTTACAGGGTCTTCTAATGAAGAAATTACTTATGTCATTTCCTCTCTTGCCGGTCACTTCAATAGGAAAGATATTGGTGACTTTATTATTTTATTGGCATTGAAGCATCAAGAAGTTCTTCTAGACTTCAGTTTTGCAAACATGCATACATTCATAATTTAATTATTCACACAAAGATTGAGTCAACCAAATCCATGGCCACCCCAATGGTGTCCTCTTTATGTCTTATTGCTTTAGGCAGTGCATGCAATGATCCAACCACCAACTAAAGTGTGGCTGGTGCACTTCACACCTTACAATCACAATATCTAACATTTTTTTTGTTGTCAATGAAGTTTGTTAGTTCATGGAATCTCCAATAGATAGTCATTAGGTTGTCATCAAATGAATCTAACGCTATCTAAACAGAACTATGACACATGGGGACCTTCTTCGAATGTGCTCTTCTTTTTCTCTTCATGCTTACTCTTATACTGATTGGGCAGGGTCACACAATGATCAACATTCTAGTGGTGCATTTTGTATCTTTTTTGGATAAAATTTGATCTCTTGGGGCTCACAAATAGAACATTGTCTCTCATTCAATAGTAGAACCAAAATTTTAAAGCCTAGTTTGCAACATTGCCAACATCATATGAATACAACTACTACCAAAACATGGCATAATTCCTTCACCATTCGTCCCCTGGTATGCATCCAATATATCTCGATTGTTGCTTTTTGTAATTTTGATAATGACCAAACTGTATTTAATGGTTTATTGAATTGTGAGTCCTAACCAAACGTCCATTCCAAAGCTTCAAGGTGATGATGGACACATGATGAAAGCTTGATAGTGGATTAGCGAATGTGATTCAAGGTCAAGTTGATGACTGAAATATTATTAGCAGATTTTCATTTTCATTTTATTGAGTTGAGAATTTGAAGTGAAATTTTTATTGCTCGTCTTTGATATCTCATTTTACTTGGGTAAGCCTTCACTGACTTTATTTAGTTTTTCCTAACAAAATTGATGAAGTGTAATTTAGCATGAACTTGCAAAAATTCAGATTACAAGACTTATGTGAGGTTTGATTACTTAAATTACTAAATTAGGTTGCCCAAATTCACACTTCTCTTAGTTGCTTTTGGGACTTCAATTAGTGCCAGAGCATTGGTTCTCTTTGTTTCTGGAATTGCCTCTTTGAGTTCTCAATCAATTCTTAATAGCAACCTTTAGTGATTCAATATCTCTCCAAGAGAGGTAATTCACTATGCATCCTCTACTTTTCAATGGATCATATTTTAATTATTAGAAATCTCATATTTACTTTTTCATCAAAGCTATTGATTATAACTTATGACATATTATAGATGAGCAATATTCGCTATCCTCCAAATAATTGATGGTGTGAAAGTACCCAAACCATAAGAAGAGTTTCATGCAAATAAAAAAAATTAAATATTTTTAATGCAAAAGAAATGAATACTTTATATTGTGTGCTTGATTCAAATTAATTTCATTATATTTTTGGCACAAAATTTGTAGTTACCAATGAGGGAACTAGAAAAGTGTGAATTTAAAATGATATATTGGCTAGCCAATATCAACTATTTAAGATGAAGGCAAATAAGTTTATCACCGAGATATTCACTCAATTTATCAATGTTATGGATTCTTTAAAATCTCTTGATAAAGTTTACTCTAATGTCGAGATAATGAGGAAGGTGTTGAGATGTTTTCCTAGGTCATGAGGTCCAATAGTGACTTCCATTCAAGAAGCAAAGGATTTGAACAATTTAACTTTTGAGGAGCTCATGGGATCAGCCACCACTCATGAAATGACCATGAAGGTCAGACTCCAAAAGAAAGATGGAGGCAAGAAGAAAAAGAGCATTGCCATGAAGGTTGAGGAGGAAAGTGAAGATGAAGGAGAATATAGTGATGGTGAAATGACACTTCTTACTCAAAAAATTTCTCAAGAAAAAGCATATGCCTAGAAAGATCAAAAGAATTGAGAGGAACAAAAATAACGATGATGAGGATATGCCTATATACTTTTGCATTTAGTTTAGTCACTTGAGTAGGTCCGTTCAGATTTCTGAACCTCTCAGAAACAAAAAGTTTGTTTTTGACATTTGAGGACCCATGATTCAAGTAGGTATAAATTTTAAATATTTAAGCTTTAGTTATGTCTTCACTCCAATAATCTCAATGAGAAGTGGTTCCTTGATAGTGGATGCTCAAGACTTATGATGGAGAATCCATCGATGTTGAAGGAGTTGAGAGAGAAAAGAGGAGAACATGAAACTTTTGATAATAATGATAAAAGTAAAATCATATTACTGATCGGTCCTTAATTAAAAATATTCTCCTAGTAGAAGGTCTTAATCACAATTTAATTTTAATTAGTAAATTATGTGACAAAGAATTTCACGTGTTTTTCAAATAGAACTTTTGTATAATTAGACATGATAATAGTAATATTGTTGCTTTTATTAGTCATCATGATGGCAATGTCCATACTATTGATCAAGGTAAGATAATATAAAAATGAGAAGTATTTTATAACTCATGATAGTAGTGAGTGGCTTTGACATAGAAGGATAGGACATACAAGCAAGGACAAAATTGTCAGTTAATCGAAAGGAGCTACTAAGGGGTTTGCTCAAAGGCAAATACACCAAGAATCAAATTTTATAATCAGATAAAATGGGAAAGCAAGTGGAGACCTATCATCGACCAAAGAATATGATGACTATAGGAAGACCGATACAACTCTTACACAAGACTTGTTTGGATCAGTTGGGCCTACAAGTTGGGGAGGTAGAAACTATGCCTTTATTATAGTACACCGTTATTCTCATTTTACATGGATCCTATTTCTAGTAAATAAAAATGATTCTTTGATGCTTTTGTTGGATTTTGTAAGAGAGTTCAAAACAAAAAAACTATTTGATTTTCAAAATTTGAAGTGATGGTGTAGGTGAATTTGAAAATCATGTTTTTGAAAAATATTGCATTGAAAAGGGATTAAGCATACTTTTTCAACTCTGCACACACCACAAAAAAGGGTGTTGTTAAGAAGAAGAATATGTCTCTTCGAGAAATAGTAAAGATCATATTTAATGAGTATTTCTAATCCAAGTATTTTTGGGCAAAAATTGTTAACATGGCTTGCTATATCTTGAATAGAATCTCTGTTCGACAAATTTGCAAAAAGCTCTAGTTGAGTTGTGGCATAGCAAGATGCTGAGCATTGCATATTTTTATGGTTTTGGATGCAAATGTTTCATTTTAAATATCAAAGGTCATTTTTCATAATTTTGATTCCAAAACTTTTAAAGCTATGTTTCTCAGATATTCCTCAACTTCTTAAGCTTTTAAATTTTTGAATAAAACTTCTATGGTTTTTGAGGAATCCGTTAATGTTGTATTTAATGAGACTAATCCTCTATTAGAGAAAAAGGTTATTATTGATGATAATATAGAAATCTCCAAGAGATAGATGGGCTTGAAGATTTTCTATCAAAAGAAATATGGCTCAAGTCACATAATTGAAGAAAGGGAAGATGATGACCAAATGAAACCAATTTGCAATGTTCCAAAACCACAATCAACACAATTGCAAACATAGAAGAGGTACGAAAAGAATGCACCATAATTTTATATGCTTCAGTATCCATCGCACCCACTCTATAGCCCTTTGTCTCATCCTGGAAGACTTGAACCATCCACTAGTGATGTCACTTCATATGTGTGGCCAACCCTGTAGAAACCTTGCTCTAACTAAACAAGAACCAACTCCAACACTGAAGCTTGATCTCTCACACACTCGTAATATTCTAGGAGTTTTTATAATAAAAAATTTAAAAAGAATCACAAAATTTCTTACAAAAAGAGTCTCTCGAGTTTAGAATAAGCACAAGAGGATTTGAAAGTGAAAGCACAGGTTCATGAGATCTTTTAAGGTTAGAAAGTTTTTGATGCTTCTATTCTCTCTTGAGGATTACTCAAAGGTATAGGTTAGAAAGTTTTGGATGCTTGTATTCTCTCTTGAGGATTACTCAAAGGTATAAAAGTTATGAAGAGAGTGAGCCCCAAGCTTCGAATATCGTTTGGAACTTAAACTAGCTATTGATGTCAAACCTAGGCTTTTTTTTCAAAAGATTTAGTCAATTGAACCAGTGATGAAATTGGTTCTAATAGTATAAAAACTAGCCATTATGCTCTATTTTTTGATGTTTAGGTGACCATAATCAAGGTTCAAGCACCCAAACTTTTGAGTTCAGACAACCAAACTCAGGGCTTAGTCAACCAAACTCATGAGAACAAACATTGAAAACCTTCTATCTAATACATTTGAAACGACAAACTTAATAGAAACAAAAAAATCTAAATTTTGTCTGCTAAGTTTGAGTGGCTGATCGTTTCAGTTAGAGTGTCTTAACAAAAATTTAGATCCTGAGTTTTTGCAAGTTCTGGCTAAGTTTGACAATTTGTTAATTTACTTGGGTAAAAGTTAATATGACCTATGAAGGTTTACCTAAGTAAAGTGAGGTATCAAACACAAGAGCACTAAAAAGCTTCATTTTAGAACCTTGACTCAACAAAATAAATATGAAAAGCTAAACCTAATAGTCTTTAAGCCATCTTCGAGTTTTGAGTTGATCAGGCATCTTGAGCATTTTTTAACTCTCACTTTGATCTTCAAACTTCATCTTAAAATTATCATCATCATCTTATCTTCGAGTCATCATTTTGATAAAGATTGATCTTCAAACTTTATTCTGAGACTCCATCATTCATGAGCTTGGATGAGCATTTCATAATCCAAAAACTATCACAGCTTAACAAATTTATTAAACTTTAGTTTGATCATCATCAAAATCCAAAGGGCAATAATTAGATATTTGTTTGAGATAAGTTTTGTCATAATCAAATTTGATTGAAATATGATTAAAATTGAGACTTGTATGCACTAAATTATGACTCAAATATAAGTCTCAATCAGAGTTAAATTGTATTTGAATTTGACCGAAAATTAAACTCAATTTGAACCTAAATAATTTAAAATTTTGGCCTCAAATTAGGACTAATCCAAATGGGCTAATAGGGCTTGATTTCTGTATCAAAATTAAACCCAAAATTCATCTAAAATTTGATACAATATAACAAAATAAAAAAAGTTTACAAATAGACCCTTAGATTGAATAAAGCTTTATAAATGGATTCTTGACCAGATTTTTCTTAAAATAGGTCACTGGAATAAGAATTTTGTGGCAAAATCCAATAAAATCCTAAAATTAAAAGTTAGGACCACAAGATTTAGGGTTTACAAATAAACCCTTCAAAAGATTGATAATTATGATTCAATCCTTATAAAATTCAGGATTTGCAAATAAATCCCTTCAAAATTTTTTATTTCCAAATAAGCCTCTAGAATGTCAACTTTCTATAAATAAGTCCTTCAAAAATTTTTATTTGAGAATATGTCCAAAGTTTATTCAAAAAAGACCCTAAATTTTTTAAAACTTTATAAACAATTTCTTTTGTAAAAAGACCCCTGAAAATTATAAAATTATAATTTAGTTTAATTTTTCAAAAAAATTGTAAATAACCCCCTTCCAAATTCAATATCTAAGGTGAGTACACCTTTCAAATTTATAGTAGATAAACTGATCTACAGCTCTCTAGGGACTTACCCAATTTCAAACTAAAACATCCTCATCCAATCTAATCACATCCATAACCAATTCAAAACAATAAATCATCATTCGTATTCACAAATTTAAAATTTTAAATGAAGATCAGTCCAATCTTCACGAACCTATAAAATCCATGGTCTATTGCAAACAAAAGAAAGAAGGATCAATGAGATCTGAATGTAGAGATTAGAAAATTGGAGGATAAGAGAGATTAGTACTCGGAATATTCAAGTAAGAGGAGAATTGAATGCCAAGAACAAAAATGGTGGTCAAATCTTATCTTTTATTTGTTTTCTTTCTTTTATGTGTTTCTTTGCTCTCCTCCTCCTCAATGTGGTAGAACTACCTCCATTGATCACCAATTGCTTGATCTCTTGCCATCCCAAGGGTTGAGTCTAGCTAGACATGGCCTAGACCGGCCAACATCTCTCATGAGCCACCACTTGAGTCCATCTAAAGAGCCAGCTGCTACCTTGCCTTCCCTAAGTGTGCCCACCAACCTTCACCTCCATGAGCTCCACTCAAGTTCACCTCAATGAGCCATCCACTATCCTAGCTGACATCACCACTTGTGAGCTACCTCTGGCCTCCTTTTCTCCTCACAACCTCTACATAGTCTCCTGCAAAACCCTAGCACAACCTCCATCTCCATCACTACCCACCCACAAGCCACCCCCAATGCATGAATCCACAAATTACCTCTACCACTCGAGCTTGTGAGCCACTTCCACTACTTGCAAAATGCCTTCATTGCTAAGCTGCCACCACCTGAAGCCACTGTGAATTGGTGTAGATCTTGTCGGATCCGACCATGAGATGAGGGATAGACAAAATCTGGCCAAAAAGGAGACTGAGCCTTTAGGGCCTAGTTGTGCTTCGCAAAGAGAATGAGGGGGAGGGTGGTGTCGAGCTTGAGGACAGAGATAAGGAGGGTAAAAAAAGATTATTAAAAAAACTTATCGGCCCAAAAAAATGGAAAAAAATCCAGCCAAAATAGGGGATAAAGGTTTTGAGCTTAAAGAAGAAGAAGAGAAAAAAATACAAAAAATACAAAAAGGTTGTTGTGTAAAAAAAAGAAAAATTCAATAGAAAAATGATAAAAAAGAGTTTTCAACATCTCGACCACCTGTAGTCCTTGACAATGAAGATGGTAAATCCATGATCTTGCTATACCTACCAGCAACTCCTCGAAGATGATGATAAAAAAGGCAAACCCATGACCCCACTATGACCACCCATAGCCCTTGAAAATGGTGAATCCTCTTGCATTTAGCTAGCCTTTGGACTCACACTCAACCAGCCCTATGGCTCGCACATAGCTAGCCTTAGAACTCACACCCAACCAGCCTTCCGACACACAGTTAGATAGCCTTCGAGCTTGCAGCCAAGTTAGCCTTCAAGCTTGCACTAAGCTAGCCTTCAACCTCGCACTTAACCAGCCTTCAAGCTGATATCCAAGCCAGCCTTTGGGCTCTCATTCAACTAGCCTTTAGGCTTGTATTCAGCTAGCTTTTAGGCTCACATTCAAGCTAGCCTTTGTACATTTAAGATATCATTTGGTCTCGTACTTAGCCAGCCTTCGAGCTCACACCTAGCCAACCCTTAGTCTCACACTCAGCCAGCCTTCAAGCTCACATTTAACTAGCCTTTGAGCTCACACATAGCCAGTCTTGGGGCTCGTACCCAGCTAGTCTTCAAGCTCATACGTAGCTAGCCTTCAGGCTCACACTCAACTAGCTTTCGGGCTCACACTTAGCCAGCCTTTCAGCTTGCACTCAACTAGTCTTGGGCTCACACTCAGCCAGCCTTTGAGCTTGCACCTCAGCCAGCCTTTGGGCTTGCATCTAAGCCAGTCATCAAACTTGCACCTAGTCAGCCCTCAAGCTTTCATTGATCTAGCTTTTGAGCTTGCAAACTAAGCCAACATTTGAGTTCGCACATTTGAAGTAAGCTATGGGTCCGTCTAAAATCATCATAAACAACCAAGGACCCTTAAATCAAATTAATTGATATGAAATAAGTTAATCATAACAAATAGAAAAAAGTCAATTTGGGTCAAGTGGACTTAAATTGGTCAAGAAATGGACTAAAATCCAAATCATGTTGGACTCCAAAAATCCAAATTGAGTTAACCTAGACCAAATAAACTTAGACCCAATCCTGATCAAATCCAAGTTGGGTCAATTCAGAATTGAGTTAAATCTGGATTAAACTAAGCTCAAATCAAATCCTAATTGGGTTAAATCAAGTCTAAACTAAAATAGCTACACTCAAAGTCAAATTAGAACCAAGTTAAGCTAAGCTCGAACTAAAATAAGTTGAACTAAATTGACTCAAACGAGAATTGAAGTCCATTAAAATATAAACTCAAGTTCAGTAAAGGCCTAACACAAGGTCGAGCTCAACTTAGGCTAAATGAAATCAAATTTGGACTTGAACTATATTGCTCCTGATAGAACTAAATAGGGTCAAACCAAGTCACACTGGGAATGCTAAACTGTTTGCAATACTCTAAGGCCATGAACAATGGGTGATGTTACCACCCTTACTAAACCAGAACTAGTTTGATAGAACTAAATAAGGCCAAATTAGGTCTCCCTGGGTGTGTTACAAAAGCCTTTAGAAATACTTCAAGCTATATCCAACTTCATTAGTCATTGGTAATACTATCAAATCAACGAAGTTATTTACTACTATGCTTGAAGCTATTGGCCATACTTCAAAGCTAGTTAACCCCAAAAGCTATTGATGATGCATTTTTCAAGCCAAGCCAACCCAAAAATATTGGCAATGTTTCAAATCAAACTAAACTAAGGTAGACTTAAACTCGCTTAATCAATCCGCCATAATACCTTATTGAAAAGAAATTAATCACCAATAAGCTCCAATCTATTAGCCAAACTTCCAAACTATATCCAACCCCATAAGTCAGTAGTGACACTGTCAAATCAAAAAATTTAATCACCAACATACTTGAAGCTATCGGTCACATTTTGAAGCTATATCTAACCCCCTAAGCTATTAGTGATGCTACCAAATCAATGAAGTCAACCAACAATATGCTAAAAGCTATTGGTCATACATCAAGCTAGTCAACTCCAAAAGCAATTGATAATGCACCCTTTCAAGTTAGCGAACCCCAGAAGCAATTGGCAACATGTTCTTCAAGCTAGCCAACCCTAGAAGTAGTTGGCAATGCGGTCTTCAAACTAGTCAACCCCAAAAATATTTGACGATGCCTCTTTTAAAGCTAGTCAATCCAAAAGGCAGTTGATGATGTGATTTATACCCAACCCCATAAGTTATTGGTGACACTACCAAAAACCAAAGAAGTTATCATCGATGCCTTATTGGCTAATGAAAATACTTCAAATCATGAAGTTATCGCCGATCCTCAAAGCAATTGAAAACACATCAAATTTCTCCTATTTCCTTTTACATCCCATCAGATGATGCCATCAACACTGTCAAAGACTTGAGTCAATTTGAATAAGACGCCATGTGGTCCAACATAGGGGGAGCGACGCAGTAGCACACATCAAAGTTTTTTCTTCACTCTTTCTCTTTCTTTATTCCTTTCATGCTTTCTATATTGAAATTCATTATTAAGGATATGCCCTTACTTAAGCCATGTACTATTTTTTAAAATTAATCAATCAAATGATTTCTTCTTTTTCTTTTTCTATCTCTATTTTGTTAGTTAGGTTTCTCACTTTACAAGGTTCCTAACAATTGTTAGGTAATTAACAATAAGGGTTTTCCCTTGTTGGAAGTCATATTCCCATAATATCTTATAAGCACCCTTTAAATTAAAACAAATTTTGATTTGTGATTTGAGGTTTCTCCTCCGGATTTTTGCTATCCTGGGTAGCTAACTTCGATCCTACAAATTTTGACATGTCTGGTGTGATATGACTTCCCCTCAAAATGTAGAAATCTAGTTAATATAAGAAAATTATTGATAAGGTAAAATTACGATTGAAGACTGATCAATTATATTCTCCTTTGTAGAAGAAAGAATCAAATGGTAACAACAAAGAACATCTCCACCCCAAGATACACCATTATCTTGGGGGCAAGTTCAATTGTGCAGTTACCATAGTAAATTGTTGCTAAAGAAGAAGCTAAAATTCAAATCAAGTTTGAGACCATCTCTGAGGTCATCTAGTTCAAGAGGGCACCTGCTACTACACCAACTAAAGTTGTCATGATGCAAAATCAGCCTATTTTTCACCTTCCATGAAGAGAATGGAGGCTCAATGTCATTATTCCTAATGAGAATGGTTGTATGGATCAGGAGCTAGAAACCATGTCTCAACCAACAAGGATGTCAGTCTTTCAAAGGTTAAGACCAAAGTGAATATTAGTTTTCAGCTATCTTCACCCAGCTCCTTATAGGGGACAATCAAAAGTAAATCCAGATATATGCATTGATGAAGAAGTGCTCATCTTGACTGTCACAAGTAAAGGAAAAGCTGTTGGAATCTTCATCCGACTTGGGAAGCCTACCCCTCGAACGAAGTTGGTCATCAACATCCCTACCTCCAACTTTTTTGCTCCATTAAGCAATTTAGAGAAGGGTAAAAGCAAATCATAGGGGCATATTCTTGCCTTAAAACTATGACAAAAGAGTGAATCACTAAACAAAAATAGAAGAATCACCGTAAAGCTACAATCTAACACAAGGACTCATAAAAGGAGATCACCCACATTGTCAAAGTCATTTCTCACCATGACTTTGGGAGGGACTGCAAGCTCACATCCCAACCAGCCAATTGCCAAAAGAAGGCTACTCGAGTGAGGTTTATTGATGAAGAAATCCAAGAGGAGAGGGCCCTTGTGAACCAATCGTTGCTACCGCATCAAAGAGAAGGTGTGACAACCCACTCCAAGAGTAGACTATTGAATGAGATGACTCAATTCAAAACCTAGACCTGATTCTCAGGATAGGGACCATCATGTTCTAAAAGAAGTTTTGGTCATAACTAAAAGCTCTAATCAAGAAGTGACCATAGAAGCACTGCAAGAATAGCTGAGACAGCAAAACAAAGAGAAAAATAAAGCTGAAAAGAAGGTAATGGGGTTAATGGAGATATGCTACAAATGAGTCAGAAGCATAATAAACTAGAATGATCTCAACAGCCATCTCAAGTAGCAGAGGTGATAGAAGTGCATCTCCTATAGATGAGATCCATGAAAATGTAAGCCCTTTACAATTACCTTCTCTTGTAAGGGATACCCAATCCCCGATTTCAGGGATCCCTGACAATATAAAACTCCTAGTATATATACAATTATAGAAACAATGAATGGTAGATGCACAGTTGAGACAAAGAAGTGAGATGGGTAGGATAAATGATGTTGACAAATTTTACCCTAGCCATCACAATCAAGTGTCATATCCTAAAGACTATACAGTGTCTAGTTTCAAATAGTTTAATGGCTTGGGCAATCCTAAACAACACGTATCTCATTTTGAAACTCTATGTGGAGATTCAAGTAATAATCCCTTGTTGTTATTTCGCTAATTTTTAGTAAGCTTGATAGGAGTAGCATTCAAATGGTATGCTAGTTTGCAACTAGAATCCATACAAACTTGGGCACAAATGAAGGAGGCTTTCTGAATTAGGTTTGGGAGAGTTAGCAATAAAATGGCCATTATAGACCTTGTCTCAGTACTGAAATGTGACAATGAGTCGATTCTAAATTATATCACACAGTGGAGAAATCTCAACATTAAGTGTGAACAACCTATGAGCCAATTTGAGGCAGTGAATCTAGTTCTCGACGATATAAGAGGAGAATGGATGACACCCTAACTGAGTGCCTCTCCAATCCATACCTTCCAAGACCTCATCATGTAAGTCAAGAATTTGGAAAGGATTGGTCCACCAATCTTAAATAGTTCACAAAGCTTCAAACCAAAAAAAGATAAGGTGAAGCATGGAGAGTCTTCCAAAAATGTGAGGGTTGCATTCATAGTAACACAGCAAAAGAAACCTCCAAGCCCCACCTTAAATAAGGGTAATCCTTAGAAACCACCAACTCTTGGAGGAGATAGAGAAGTGGAACAATATGATGATATCTAACAAAGGCTCAAAAAAAAAATACTCTTTCAAAAGAGAGAGAGTAGGCAAAATCTTCTAGGATGCACTAAAGTTAGGCCTCCAATTGCCAGAATCCAAGACACCAGGTGATGCTAACAAAATAAAACACCCAAACTATTATCTGTACCATAGAGTCTTGGGGCATATCATTGAAGACTACTATGTGTTTAAGGATTGGGTTGAGAAACAATACCAAGATAACAAGCTGACTCTCTCAAAGGCAGCTCTATTGGAAATGCCCACTGAACACATCAACCATAGTAATATGTTCGAGGATCATGAACCACTTGCTAAAATCCTTTTTGGGGAAGAAGCACAATGTACTCCAAACAAAGGCACTTATAGAATGTCTATATTTCAAAAAGTCTAAAGAAACTGATGAAGAAAAAAACTAGAAACCATTGAGAGCCTGGGATGGTGACGAAGAAAGTCTCATTAGGACAAACCATCTTATCTTCTCCAAGCTTGAAGAAGAGAAAGAATAGAAGCAAGAAGAAGGAGTTAGTTCAACGGATGAATACGATGTCAAGAAATCATCCAGCGAGAAATACATCAATGCTTTGGATGAATATGTTCAAGGAAAAAGAAGCCAAGTAACTCTTGAAGAATTCTTCCCTGACAAACTCAAAGTTTTACTAGAGAAGCCTGATGTAGGAAATGTAGAAAGTGAATTTCCAATGGCAACATACTTTGCATATTTACCATCAGAGGTTTACAACCAAGCCAATCCCCACCCATCACTTTAATGATGAAGAAATCTAGAATGCAAGGCAAGAAGAAGTGAATAGATTCATCGGCGATGTTACTAATGAAATGAGAGATCCCACAAGTCTCCCAAAATGTTATTCTCAAGATGACTATCTTAGAGGCTGGTTCACCAGTGAGTATAATTATAGCATGCTCAAGCCACAGCTAGATACTATGAAAGAGCTAACTACAACTAACATGAGATTTGTTAAGAGACAAATGCAAATATTGAATAGACACATAAAGGCTATGATTGTCCATATGGAAAATTTGACAAAAATGACCACCATGCTCTATGAGAAAGTCGAGAGGATATAGAAGGTGTTAGCAAAAAAGACAACCATACAAAAGACTCCATAAGGGTGGTGAGAAATTACTTACCGCCCCTCCTTGGGATTAGAAAAACCACTCATGCCACTTACTCTAGAGACGGGTCAAGAAAGCTAGGCATTATCAAAGAGAGTTATCTAAGTCTATGACCTCTTATTGAATGGTGACTCATACATCTGAGGTAAATGCTGGCAAGCTGCTATCCCAATCCTAGAATCTATGGAAGAGTGCATTTTGCCAACTTTAGAGAAATGATACAAACAAGACACAAACAAAAAATATGACTCTATGTCTGACTTAGAACAACTTTATTACTTCTTTGGAAGGCCCTACACTAACAAGTACCAAAGGAAGAAGCAAGCATTTTAGGAGAGGATCAAATGAGTTAATGCTAAAGCTCATTCTTCCTCCACATCAAATCAATCTGAATGTCCATAGTCAAGTCAATCTAGACACTCACAAAAGAGATATCCTAAATATAAAGTCTTAAATAAGGTTATACTAGTAGATGAAATAGAAAGGTTCATCAAGAGAGTTTCTAAAGATTTTTCTACAAGAAAGCCCCATGTGCCTAATTCTAATTTTGAATAGGACAATTATTAGTTAGTCATGTCCTCCAACGATATCTAGGGAACTACTAATTGGGAGCAAGGGTTCACTACTTCTTGTCACATGATTAGCCTCGAGAGTGATTTCGAAGATGAACCTTATTGGTCTCATGATACTAAGTTTCAATTGAGGAGTGCACATGAGATACCGCTCCAAGGTGGGAAAGAACAACCTTCGAGACAAGCTCCAATGCCTAGGGATAAGAATATCCCCGAAGACAAAGAAAAGAAAATTTAGATAAATGAGGGCATTGAGCCTTCACAAGCTAAAACTACACCCAAAAAAAATGGAATACAATATAGCAGCCTACCTCAAGAAGATCCCTACTATGTTGAGTGTTTTTGATGCCTTGATGATGTCCAAAGAACTCAGGGATACACTAGTGCACATCTTGTAGAATCTGGCCAAGAACCAAGCATATTTTGCTGAAGAGAAGATGGAATCTTTTTGTGCATGCCAAACTCCCACCATCACCTTCACAAATCATTACCTGCTACCTGAAATAAGAGACCACAATAGACCATTATATGTTATACAGAACAAAGATGAAATCAAGATCAATCACATCTTGATTGACCTAGGTTCCTTAATCAATTTGATGACTCTTTGAACTCTAAGAGCTCTAACTTTGGATTTGTGTCTCCTATTATCCAAGGTTATAACCATACAAGGGTTTAATCAGAATAGCCAAAGAGCTCTAGGAGCTATAACTATCCCTCTAAAAGTGGGTGAGTTTTACATGATCGATACTGATGTGTCATAGAAAGCAGTACTAGGGAAGCCGTGGTTACATAAAAACAAAGTGATGACATCTACTCTATATCAATGCTTCAAATACTTTAAGAATGGTGAAGAACACCGAATTGGTAGTGATGTTCATGAGATATATTATGATGAAACAGAATACTATAAGAGATTTGATGCTAACAGGAGGCATGCTTCCATTAGTTAAGTAAAGCAAAAGATTGCTAGTTTGATTTTTGCTTCTCCTTACCTAGGAATTCTGACCTGGCCTCTTCAGATGAAGAAGCCTTGCAAGTTTTCTTGGGTGATTATACTTTTGGCGAAGATGATAATAGAGGTCAAACAGAAAATATTCTCCATATTTTTAAAGTTTCAAAAAGCTTATTTAAGTCATTAGATGAGCTGAGCATCAATATCATAGAAGAATTAATGACCTTCTATATTCCTCCACAGCACGAAGGAGAAAAGAAAAAAAAAAAACTATTTTACAAGGCAATTCCTTGTGCCCCAAGCATACATGAAATCCTAGGGATTGAAGGTCTAGTAGATGATGGTGGCCATCAACTAATAATCATGCCTAAATATTTCTTAGACTAGCTTCATCAGATAATTAACAAATTTGATTGTGGATGCCCACAAATAAAGAGACAGAGTTATTTCCTTGAGATTCTATGGGATCTGCCCCAAGGACGTGCTTACATTCTAGAAAGAGGAAGTAAGAACACCAAAGGACTAGGCTATATTACCCTCAATGGAATTTCATCAAAACCAAAAGAAAGGGGCCATGATGCAGCCAAAATATCTTTAGACAAACCTTCATCAAACCTCATTCGACATGATAAATCACTTGATGAAGAAATAATCCTTAAACCAAAAGAAGCCTCCAACAAAACTTGAGGACAGGGAGCAAGCCATAGTTGATGAACTGATAGAGATCAGCCTAGGCTCAAAGGCAAACCCCAAGCTGACTTTCGTCAATACTCAACTTTTAGAGAAAAAGCCAAACCTAGCTTAAAGTAGTGCTCCAAGAGTACATTGATTGCTTCACATAAAACTATAAGGAGGTGCCTAGACTAGATCTTGAAGTTGCAGTACACAAATTGATCATCAATCTTGAGCTTCCACCTATCAAACAGGCACCTAGGAAGATGAAACTTGACCTAGAATAGAAGGTGATAGAATAAATAAAGAAACTGATTGAAGAAGGCTTCATCAAAGAGGAAAAATATCCAAATTAGTTGGTAAGAATTGTGCCAATCAAGAAAAAGAATAGCCAAATTCACATTTGTGTGGACTATAGGAACTTGAATAAAGTGTGTCCAAAATATAATTTTCCATTGCCAATAATGGAAATCATTATTGACAACATGACTGACTTCAAAATATTCTCTTTCATTAATGATTTTTCAGAATATAATCAAATCAAGATGCATCCTAATGATAAGAAACATACAGTCTATAGGACACCAATTGGCATTTATTACTACAAGGTGATGCTCTTTCGGCTCAAGAATGTAGGTGCCACTTATCAAAGGGTCGTGACTTAAAACTTTGATGATCTCAATCATGACCATGTGCCCATACAATAGTGTGTAGGGAAGCAAGTAGTGAAGGTTCATCACAATAGCTACTATCCCAACAAGCTTGTTTCAAAGATGTTTCAACTCTTCACCACCTAGCTACAAGCACTTTACTAAAACCTTTCTCTCACCGGCAAAGCCCAAGCCGACTAAAGGTACCACAGGAAAATCAAGATAATGAACCAATGCCCAAAGGTGCGTTCACTTGGTTAGTGGTAAAGATTCATGCTCTAACCTAGTTTGTGAAGAGGCAACCTCAAAATAGTTAGAATGTATTACAATAAACTTTGGAAGACCTCTTGTTATCCTTTATAGTTTTGATGATGACCAAATCATGTATTTGATGATCTCGTGAGTTGTGTAGCTTATACCTAAGCTAATGGTGTAATGAAGTTCAAGATCATTACCAAGCCTCAAAGAGAAAATGGATATGAAGATGATCATGAAGATTGAGGCATGATGATAATTTAATGAACCTGATTTGAAGACATATAAATGGCTTGAAGATTGCTTAAGAAATTAGATTGACTTTATAGGTTTAGACTTTTATATTTCTTTCATTGAGATGAAGATTTGAATTGTTGATTCAATGTTTTATACCTTTTGCTTAATATTCTAACTTAACTTTGAATGTCTTCACCAGTCTATATTTTATCTAAGATAAGTTTTGAATTGATGTCCAAATGGGCTGAATTTGAAGTTAAGATAATGGAGATTTTCTGTTAGTTTTGAATGCGGTAACCTCAAGGTTCAAATGCCTAAACATCACAGTAAGTGATTGGGCATTATTGTAAGTGATTGGGCATTACTGACAACTTCATACACATGAACCTATAGTTTAGATGGCCAAAGTTCTAAAGCTACAATTTCAGGCATTGTTTCTATAAAAAATAGGTTGCTCACTATTCCCTTTAGTTGCCTGAAGTGGAATCATTCAGATGCTCGAGCTAATTTACCAGGCATTCAAACCTATGACATCATTTATAATGGCTAGTTGAATTTGACCATTAGAGCAGTTTAGATTACCAAACATTAACATCCGAACATTTGAACATGGTGAGTAGTAATGGGTAGTTCTCTCCACAATGGCTATTTAAGGGCTTGGAGCTTGTTTCAATTAGGATTTTCATATCTTTGATTATCTTTGAGGGAAAAGACATGCTTCCCCAAACCCTCTAGTCTTACAATATCTTAAATATTCTTTTAAATTTCATAACTTCTAGCTCTTGTGCTTATCTTGAGAGGCTATTATAGAGAGGCACAATTGTATTTTATTTTCATTGTATTTACTTGTAAACACTTCTAGGGTGTTAGGAGTGTGTGAGGGACAAGGTTCCAGTGTAGGAGTTGACTATTACTCAATGGGAGCAAGAGTTGTACAAGTGTAATTTCACCCCAAAAGTAGTGACACTCATGGGTGGTGAGTTGATGTAAAGGCTTGGCTTCATCTTAAGAAGTGATAACTCTAGAGAAGAGTTCAAGTCCTCAAGAGTGCGGCAAGGGTGATGGAGCAGGCATGGTTTATTTTTGGACCATGTAAATCATAGTGCACCCTTCTCTTTTGACCTTATTGCTTGTGGACTTGTATTATTTTGAGTTGTGAATTGAATTGGCTTTCAATTTATCAAAAATTTGAAAATTTATCCCTCCCCCAGCCTGCTTCCTCCCCCCCAGCCTTACAATATCTTAAATCTAATTTTAACTTTCATAATTTCTAGCTCTTGTGCTTATCTTGAGAGGCTCTTGTAGAAAGACACAATTATATTTTATTTTTATATATTTACTTGTAAAAACTCTTAGTATGTTAGCAGTGTGTGAGAGACAAGGCTCTAGTGTAGGAGTTGACTATTACTCGATTGAAGCAAGTGTTGTACAAGTGTAATTTCACCCAAAAGAAGTGACACTCATAGGTGTTGAGTTGATGTAAAGGCTTGGCTTTATCTTAATAAGTGATAACTCTAGAGAAGAGTTCAAGTTCTCAAGGACGAGGCAAGTGCTATGGAGTGGGCATGGTTTATTTCAAGACCATGTAAATTGTAGTGCACTCTTCTCTTTACTTTATATTTAGCACTTGTGAGCTTATTACTTGTGGACTTGTATTATTTTGAGTTGTAAATTGAATTAGTTTTTAATTTTTTAAAAAAATTGAAAATTCATCCTTGAGTTTTTGGCCTTCAACTTTTCATACCCCATATTTTTATGGAAATATTTTTAATGTTTCAAAAATTTGCTTCAAAGTTTTTTACCCCATATTTTGATGGAAATAATTTTGATGTTTAAAAAAATCACTTCAGAGTTTATATTAAGAGTATTGGTTTTGATCTTTGCCACTTGATTTTAAATGTGTACTCTTTGCCCACTAAGATAGACAATGGTGTGGAGGTTCCTAAACCATCTCAAGAGTAGACTAGAAAGGAGAAAAAGTTAAGAGTCCACAAATGCCAAAATCATGAAAATATTGCATTGTGCTCTTAATAAAATGATTTTAAAAGGATCTGATTATTTGAAACCACCCATGATATTTGAAATTGCTTATTACATACTCATGAAAGGGTTGACAAAGTGAAAGATTTGAAAATTCCAATGCTTATAAACCAATTTGAGCTTTTCAAAATATATTATTTTGAATCTATATCGGATATGTTTTCATGGCTTCTGGAGATTTTAAATGGCCAATATTTGTTAGGAAAATGTTATCCTAATGTGAAAGTTGTGAAAAAGATTTTTAGGTCTTTGTCAAGCTTATGGGAGTCGAAGGTGATGGCTATTCAAGAAGCAAAGGATCTAAGACACTCCCACTTGAAGAACTCATAAGTTTGTCACTAACCTATGAGATGAGCCTTAGGAATTGAGAAAGAATGATGATAAAAAAAAAGAAGATAAAAAAGAAAAAGGAATCAAGGAATAAGAAAGTAGAAGCCAAAGAGTCATCCTCTTAGTCTCAAGAGAAGAAGAAAAAAAAGAATAAAAGAAAGGAAAAATTGTTATGAGATCATAGATGATGGCTCTGAGAATCATGGCCTCAACCATTGTCTCATGGAAATGGATTATGAAAGCAATAAGGATGAGGTAAGTGATTTTCTTTTTGAGGAATTGCAAGAAGCTCTTGAAGATCTATATTCTAAGAATAAAAAACTACTTCTCATCAGGCTACCTTAAAAGAAAAATTGATTTCACTTGAGAATGATTTTGATTCTTTAAAGTCCTCTAAAAGTTTTAGTAATTACAAAATGGACATTGAGGTACTTCAAAACAAAAACATTGCCTTGAAATATTTGAAAACCTCTTGTGATTATCAAAAGGATTTTTACATGCTTCAAAAGGAGAATTATGATTTGAAAAAGACCTTGAAAATTTTGTTTCATGGAAATGATATTTTGGATAAGATTTTTCAAAACCAAAGAAATTTTTTGAATAAATCCAAAATTAGTTTTATGTCATCTCCAAAATCTAAGGGAATAAAAGCTACTTTTGTAAAGGCTTCAAATGTAAAATTTTTAAAATTAAAATTTCATTATTTTTAGCCTTCACAGACATCTCCACTTATTACCCAATTAAGAAAATACTACTTTTAAACAAATTTGGGTACCAAAGAGCATGATTTCTAAATGTGTAGAATCCAAACAAGTTTGGGTTTCAAAATCCTCTGCTACTTAAGCTATTCTTGTTAGCTAGGGATGATATTTTTTTAGAGTTTTATCTTTTAGTCATTCTCTACCTTAGTTAGCTTAAGAAGGGTTTTTGCTTTCATTTGGATATTTCATGTACTCAATTTTTATTGTAATCTTTTTATAATTTTTATTTATGATATTATACTATACACTAATTCTCTTTGTATATATAGATATGTTTGTTTTATAGAATGTGAAGGGAAAATCCACTTGGATGATATCCCAATAAGCTTCAAAGGATACTTAATCTCTTCTAATTCTTATAACTTTCCTTCAATGTAATGATCTCTATATAATATATCTTAGTAAATATGCATTGATGTTTTGATGATGTTATGATATTTTATGGGTGCTTTGTACTTGAATGCAACTACTATCTTATCATATTTTAAATTTAAAATTAGTGCATTGATATCTTATATGGAGCTATTTTTTGAGGTTTGAGATTTCTTCTTAATGCATATGTGTTTCACTGGTATTAGTTGTACCCTTTTTGTTGATGCTAAACAAGGGAGAATCAATGAGACATTGTTGGATTATTTAAATAAGAGGAGACTTGTTAGACTATAGGGAGTTTTTGCCAAAAATTAGTAGACATGTAACAATAAGGGAGAGTTTCACATTTTTGTGTTAAAATGTTTGAATTGGTTATATTTTGTTAGTTTCGTATTTTTGATATTATTATTTGCTAAAATTTGCCAATATTCATATTGATACATGTGCTAAATTGTATAGACTTTATTTATAAATTATAGCATTTATTTATTCATATGAGGGATTTATCATCATCAAAAAGGGAGAGATTATTATCTTTTGTAGTTCTGATGATGACCAGACTATATATTTGATGATCTCTTGAGTTATATAGCTTGTAGCTAAACCAAGTGTATAATAAAGTTCAAGACCGTTTGAAGGCTTAAAAGACAAGATGGATATGAAGATGATCATGAAGATTAATACATGATAGTGATTCAAGGAATACAACATGACGACATGTAGATAGCTTGAAGATCACTCAAGAAATCAGATGCTTGAACATCAGGGTTTGGGTGCTCAAACATTGCAAAAGGTCATTGGTTGTTCAAAACCTATGGTTTGGATAACTAAAGTTTCAAAGTTGCCATTTCAGACTTTGTTTTCACAAACATCAGTTGCCAACTTTTCCCTTCCTTTGCCTGAAATGGAAGCATTTGAATGCATGAACTAATAAATTGGGTGCCCTAACCTGAGACAATATTTATAACGACTAGTCAAATTTAACCGTTGAAGCAATTCCAAGGACCAAACTTTAAGGTTTGGATTTCTGAATATGGCAAAGGACAACTAATAATGAATAGTTCTTTGCTCAATGGCTATTTAATGGCTTGGAGATTATTTCAATTAGAACTTTTATATCATTAATTATATTTGAGGGAAAGAACAAGCTTGCCCAAGTCCTCTAGCCTTACAAGAGCTCTAAATATAGTTTTAAATTTTTATATCTTCTAGCATCTATACTAATATTGAGAGCCTCTTATAAAGAGGCACAGTTTTATTTCATTGTCATTATCTTTACTTGTAAACACTTCTAGAGTGTTAGGAGTGTGTGTGGGACAAAGCTCTGGTATAGAAGTTGGCTATTGCTTGATTGGAGCAAGAGTTGTATGGACATGGCCTCAACCGAAAGAAGTAACACTCACGGTTGTGAGTTGATACAAAGGCTTAACTTCACCTTAAGAAGTGACAACTCTAGTGAAGAGTTTAACTCCTCAAGAGTGAGGCAAGTATCATGGAGTAGGTACGGTTGATCGCCGAACTGCGTAAATTGTGGTGCAATCTTCTCTTTACTCACTTTATATTTAGCACTTGTAATCTTATTGCTTGTGGACTTTGTTATTTTGAGTTGTGAATTGAATTGGTTTTTAATTTGCAAAAAGGTTGGGAATTCTTGTAAAACCTAATTCCCTCCCCTATTTTAGGTTATTTTTGGCCTTCACCTCTTAGGTATAAATCCCTAGATAGCAGAGCATAAGAATGTCATGCCCAAGAATAATAGGCCAATGAAGCAAAAGAGTGACACTTCACCCTAGAGTAGTAGAGGGTGATAGCTAAAGAGGTAATGAAGTTGCTGAATGCAAAATTCATAGGTAAAGTAAAGTAACTAGAATTGCTAGCCAATGTAGTTATGGTGAAGAGGAGTAGTGAGAAGTGGAGGATGTGCATGGATTTCACAAACCTCCACAAGGAATGTCTTAAGAATAGTTATCCACTCCCAAGCATAGACTGACTAGTTGACTCTATCATCGAACATCAATTATGGAGCTTACTCAATGCTTTCTTTGGATATCACCAATTTTGGATGAGCCCTAATGACAAGGAGAAAACCTCCTTCATACTATATAAGGGGACATATGTTACCTGGCCATGCCATTTTGGCAAATGAATACAACTAGAGGATGGTAGTGTCACACCCCAAACTAAGATGTGACGGGTGTTGTATACTCACCTTTATGACAAATATACAAGGTAAACCTGGACGAATAATAAAAAAGGTATATCTTCTATGAAAGGCTCTCCTACAAGGTCCACTAAAGTAGAGGGTAAATAATAACCAGCTAACAATATGCACGCGCACGCACACACATACACACACATATATAGGAACATGAATCTTATAATATATAACACAAACACTCCTTAAACATAAGGTTTACCATTTTACATCCTTGTCCAAAAGACAAGAACCCATAAGTAGGCGATCTAGATCCATATATTGCAAAACTATAAATGGGAAGGTGAGCTACATAAGGGCTAAGGAGAAGTTACTCATCCTAATTCTCATGCAAAATTCTAAAATCAACCTATAAGAAAATAGGCGATCCTATGTTAATTAGCATTTTTCATACATATAATACATGTACAAATTAGGCTTTGCAAAACTTGATCACAAAAGCCAAATCTAGCTAAAATTATCAAATGCAAGCATTGTATGCCAACATTTAAAATTGACAACAAATCCCAAATGCAATTGTCACATGAGTAATTTTTATCTCTTTTCAAATGCAATGCGATATGACTAGTGCCTCCAATGCAAAATAGGGCACACACATATATAGTGGATCAAACCAAAACAAAATGGCCATGCCGAAGCCAATGGAAGAATCACACAAGGTATGTCGAAACTATGCTGCTATTTTGATGCCTATGAATGGAAATCTCATGCACAAATACAGATACATGTCAACATGACCATTGCAACACCCATCGCTGGGCCAAGACAAGAACTAGATGAAGACCACACAATCAAAATCGATAAATCACAGGAATCATAATACTTTTGCTAATACAAGAAGCCTCAATAGACACACACCACGTGCATGATTTTTCAAATTTAATTACTTTGTAAAGACACATGCATGTTTTTCTCCCTCCTTTTCAAACCATGCAAATTCTCATAGACAACTTCATAGGATATCACGGAAACATCAAAAAATCATTTCAAGCAACATGGTGCAAGAAAACATCATACTCATCAATAGAGATAATATCATCAAAATAAACTGCTTCTTACTATCATTGGGAGTTATTCATTTACTTGACCTGGAATCACATCAAATAGATAGGAATTACTCAATTCTTCTCATCTAGATCCACAACACAATGTAGTCAATTTCATAGCCCAAGCCTATTACCAACATTACATCATGCTAAGCAAGACTCTAACCTTGAAAACATAAATCTCGAATAAGAAGAATTAGACTTAAAACATGACCTAGAGTTGTCTCATGATTCATAAGAAGAGACTAATTTGAATGGAATCCAAGGCATTCAAGTAGCCTAGATTCAAACATGTGAGTTTGTTACCTTTCACAAGGCAACTTGACATCAAAATTGATTACTCTTATGTCAAAATAAGAGCAAGGTAAACTATATTTTGAAACCTTAACTTCCACATCTTTCCTACTTCAACACATTTCCTTCACTCTAATTGCAAGGATTTGCATAGATAAAGCTTGGTCAAAACCAAAGTGAATAGAACATGGCATAATAATAGCATGAATATTGAATGAAAATGAATGTAAAATGGCTCAAAGATCAAGTGTTAAAACCACAACAAATTCTAAGTAGCAAAACTAAAACTTTCTCTAAAGAACCAAAGTAGATTCCAAATAGCTAGATCAAATCTCTTCAAAACACCAAAGCAAATTGCAACACCAAGATTTAAACCCAAACATTTTCAAGCTTCAAAACAAAGTACAAGACCATAGACAAATCCTAATCAAAATCTGGGTGTTGAACATCCCCTATCTTCAAAATAAGTCTGGGAGCTTAGTCTAATAAGACTTCAACTCTAAATTTTCAGTATGATATTGAAAAGTATTGGTGGTTACAAAAAATTAAGAGAGGTAGTTAACAAACCCTCCATTTGCTTGTCATTTCAATACCTTGATATGGAAGACATTTTGAGAACAAACCCTTATAACCTCTAGAGAGAACCTTAAAATTGTAGTTCCAATTTTAGATTTGAAGCATCAAGACCACAACTTGTAGGGTCTAAAAATAGGCTCAATTCTTTTGAGTAAAAGACACAAGAAAAACCCCTTCATAACAGCAAAAAAGTCCAAGACTTCACCAACCTCAACTAAAGAATAGGGCCATGATTTGACACAAAAATGTGTCAACAAGACACTAATTTTAACATCCAAAAATTTCCGGCAATTCAAGATCATTCAGCAGCCCAAAATTTTCAGCAAAACACCATACATTAGCTAGAAACAAACCTTAATTTTTTTTGCTTTTGTTCTTGATCAGTAGATGGAAGGAGAGACAGGATTCAGCTCCTATTCTTGATCACCAAGAAAGGGAAATACTTGAGCTAAACATTCCTTTTGATGGAGCTTGTTTCATCCATCAATTTTGTTTCGAGAGGCTCCTTGAGATCGATCTACTAGGCTGCTCTCTTGCTAATCTACAACAAAAAAAAAGTGAAGAGGATTGTCAAGAATTCTCTAATAGTGGCCACTCCAATGCTCAAGTTAGTATCATGAACACAGAGTATAGTGGAGTGAAGAAAAAGGCATTAGTTCTCACCTCTTTAGAGATGGTGGTACTTATAGGGTGTGAAGTGTATCCGAATTTCATGATTTAAGGGCCATAATCTTGCTAGATTACTCATAATGGATAGCTATGAATCCTGGATCTCTTGGGATCTTCTTTTGGATAAGAGTCTATAATGATCCAGACTTTGTCTTGCTCACACTGAGGTATCCAAGCCTAATGATAACTCGTTGTAATCTCTTTACATAACTTTTGATCGAGGACATTGAGCTTCTAATATTTGGCATTGAGATGAGTTAGACTAATCATAGCCCATGTGCCAAGACTCCACAACTCGATCTCAAAGTGATTTATCACATCAGATCTATTAACTTGCAAGTCGTCTAGTGTTCAATTCTTATTGACCCTTGACCCAGTTGGTTTACTTACTTTGGTGTATTATCAATGATCGCCCCCCCCCGGCCCCCCCCCCCCCCCCCCCCCCCCCCCCCCCCCCCCCTCTCCTCCCTCTCTCCTCTCTTCCCAAGCCTAAACATCAAGCTTCCAAGAATCAGTGTTCAAGGTTACTAAGAGGTAGTTGCTTTATAGTGATACCTGGTGATCTATTGAAAATTAAACCGTCTCCCCTCATCAATGTGGCACACCATCTCCTAATCATGGTGCTTGCATATTCCCAAAGTGCTATCCTAGCACAGCTAACAACTGGTGATTCGTTGGCTTGGTGGGATACTCGACGCATGCCCTTTGAGATTTGAACCTTGGTTTGAAATGATGCGAGTTGTTCCACTCTATTTAGATACCTCCATGTGTCAAGAATTGACTGCCTCTTTGAGGTTATGAAGTGAAATTTTGGGGGTAATGATTTCAGTTTTAGGATTTTCTATTCTCAATTCCAAGCCCAAGTTGTTGGGCATTTCACACTTTTTGGTGGCTTTCATGGCACATGATGAGCAACTCCCTACCAACATGTGATGCTTTCTACCATGGTTACCACTTTAGCATCCAGAATAGTCATTGTGGCAATTCTATCCACAAGCATGCCTAATTCTACTTGGGGGAACACTGCATAGGTTATCAGCTACTCATTCCTTGGGTACTCTCTCTTTGTTTCTCTTCTTATCTAGAGAACTAAGAGTTGGATTTTGTTTCTCGTAAACATTGACTTAGGCAAGAACTGACTTTCTTTTAGGATTGGACACCTTGTTAGGCACAAGCATCGTATGCCCTTGAATTGCCTTAGTCTATAAATGACCCCACTTTTAGGGCTCGATTACATGGTAACCATTCATATGATAGCTTATTTTTTATAATTTTAATACCAAGCTAGAATATAATTTTCATAATATTAACTCAATCTTTCTTACCTTGATAGGTAATGCAGGCCCTCTGTTTGTTTGAGTCTGAATAACTAAACATACCCTTTGGGAGAAGATGATAGAATAACTCATTCAGGTCTTCAGCTTTCTCAATGGCATCAAGGTTGACGTATGGGGTTCTGATAAGGATAGCTCCACTCTTAAGGACCAGTTTGGCTGCATGTTCAGAATGCTTTGGGAGATGTTTAAGGATGGGCTGAGGTACCCCATAGACAAATTCATCTTGGACGTGCTGGCTGATCTTGACATCACACCTGATCAGCTTGTCCCTAACATGATGAGGTTCATCATCACCTTTCAAGCCTTAGCGACTATGAAGGGCATGACCCTGATGGTGGAAATGTTTTGGGATGCTTTCCAAGGTGGTTATGGCTCAATCTCGAATGGAAGATGGTATCTTGTGCCTATGAAGGGATGACATCTCTTTAGAGCTAACCCCTCCTTGATCCATTTTTGGAAGGATCATCCAATAATGGTGTTTTCAAAGGATAACTTGGGATTTCAAAGTGAAAGGGAAGTGCCATACAATCATGAGAGGCCTCCTGACTTATCTCCTAAAATTCATCAACTTCTTATGTCTTGGGTAGACGAGACATGAAGAACGGGGTCCACAGTGAAGTGGTGGAGTGAGAAGAAGCTCCATGACCATGGATTGTCATGGCTCAGGAGTCTTGTATGTTTCATATCCTTGAACTTTTTAGTTGTTTTGAATTATTCACCTGATGGTTATCTTGCCATTGCTTGCAGGTCTTGACAAGGTTGTTTTCATGAATAAGTCTATTTAGCAATAAGCCAATGCACCTCGAGTTGCTCCTCCTCAGCTTCCTCAAAAGTCTAAGTAGGCTGAATAGGGTGTCGAGGAACCTTTCGAACCATCAATCTCAATGAAGAGGAGAAGAAGAGAAAGGAAGCACTTGTAGTTGGTGAGGACAGTAACTCCTTTGCAGAGTGAGAGAAAGAGAAAGAAGGAGAAGATGGGTCCTTCCCCATCGACACCAGCCAAAGTCTCTAAAGATTTTAATCCCATTGAGGAATCTAGGGGAAACCCCTCCAAAACTAGTAAGGTGTCGGAGGAGAGTCCTTCTAGTCTGAGCTACATCGGGAGGCAAACATTTTGCTTTTGATTTCTCCTCTAAGAAATCTTGACATGCTACACCAAGCCCCATGAGGCACCATAGCAAGAGGCTTGATGGGATTGCTCCTAAAGGGGCCTTTGACTCAAATGCCTATATCACAAGAATGCCAGTTGGGGAATTATTTTTGAATAGGATTGATGCCTCATATAATGTAAGTTTTTCTTATCTTGGTAATCTCCATTGCCCACACTTTCTACATGTAATTTTTAGCACTAAATTTTTACTTGACTTTCAAATCCCTAAGTACTTTCATCATGTCAAAAGACTTTTTTTTTTGAAGTGCAAAGGGAGGCTTCTAGCTACAAAGTGAAGTTTAGTACCATTGAGGCCAACATTGAAGTCCATGAATTTGAGTTGGACTTCCTTCAGCTAGAGCTCACCAAGTCTCAATCTTCCATTGATGCTGAGCATGAGGCCAAGAAAGTGGCTATGGAAGAGAGGGATATGGCTGAAGAAAATTGGAGAGCTACTAAGGAGAAGTAGAAATCGACTGAGGGGGAGTGTGATATAGCTTGGTAGGAGAATAAGAAATAGCAAAAGCTCTATGCCTCTGAGCTCATCAAGACTAAGTAAAATGTGATGAGATCATTTTGTCAAAGCGAAGAGTTGGAACCATTCTCCAAGGACACTAAGGAACTCGCAATCCAAGAATATAAATAGAGCGAGAGTACTTGAGGGGGTTAGGTCATCTTAATACTAAGGTGTACAAGGATAGGTACCTAGCATCCTAAGATATGGTGATTAGTAATTTGGTGAGGCCATACTTTAGCCTACATAGTCTATGTGTGAAGCTCCTCGATTTGGATTGAGTGGAGAAAATTTAGTAGGAGTATAGGGAGGTCATTAATGTCACTCCTAGGTGGGAATGTTGAGGTTCTTGCTAGCTCTAGTTCTTCCTATTCTCTTAACTCCACCAAAGATGAAAGGGGCTCGATAGAAGTTCCTAACCTACTAAAGGATAGTTAGGATAGCACAAACTTATCATTTGTAATTTGCCCTTGTGTCAGCCTAATGACTCTTTAGGTCTTATAAAACTTCTCTTTTTCATTCACTTTCTTGCACTAGTGTCACTTTGATGGAATTTTTTTTTTCAAAATGAATATAGATTGGTCATCTTAGTTCCCTAAGTGAAATGGCTTGGTTCCTCTACATGTTTGATCCAAAATAACCTTCGGGTATGACTCATGTTTTAAGTCATAAAATTGAGTTAAGGCTTAGTTAAGCTCCTTTGGGGATTTCGGTCTAGGCCCTTCCCTATGATGAATCATATTCATGGTGGTGTTCATTGGTAGTTTCCCCACTTGGCTTGGGTGAATTTTAGAATAGGAATCAAATACCATATTCAAAAAAAGGGGTTCTAGGTTGTCAGATAAAAATAAGGCTTTACACCCCATATGAATTGAGACCTTGTACCTTGTATTAAACAAGATCTTTGTGTCTGGCATGAAACCCCAAATCTTATCCCTCATGTGGGATGAGGTCTTTGTGCTTGGCACGGAGTCAAGATTTTATGCCTCATGCAGAATAAGGTCTTTGTGCCTAGCACGAAGTTGGGGTCTTATGCCTCATGTGGGATGAGGTCTTTGTGCTTGGCATGGAGTTGAGGTCATATTCCTCATGTAGAACAAGGTCATTATGCCTGTCATGGAGCCAAGGTCTTATGCCTTGTGCGAGATGAGGTCTTTGTTCCTAGTGCAGACCCAAGGTCTTATGCCACATGCGAAATGAAGTCTTTGTGCCTAGCATAGGGCTGAGGTCTTATGCCTCATGCAAAATGAGGCCTTTGTGCCTAGTGCAGAGTCGAGGTCTATGCCTCATAAGGGATAAGGTCTTTGTGCCTAATGTAGAGCCAAGGTCTTATGCCTTATGTAAGATGAGCTCTTTGTGCCTGGAGTGGAGTCAAGGTCTTATGCCTCACGCAAAATGAGGTCTTTATGCCTGGCTTAGAGCTAAGGTCTTATGCCTTATGAAAAATGAGGTTTTTGTTCCTTGAATAGGTCCAAGGTCTTATGCCTAGTGTAGGACGAGGTATTTGTCCTTGGCGTAGAGCTAAGGTCTTATGCCTCATATGAAATGAAATCTTTATGCTTAGCATAAGGTCAAGGTCTTATGTCTCATGTGAAATGAGATCTTTGTTCCTATCATGGAGGTGAGGTCTTATACCTCATATGGGATGAGGTCATTATGCTTGGAATAAGATTGAGGTTTTTATGCCTCATGCAAAATAAAGTCTTTGTGCCTAGCATGGAGCTGAGGTCTTATACTTCATGCAGGATAAGGTCTTTGTGCCTAGCACAGAGCCAATGTCTTACACCTCTTGCAAGATGAGCTCTTTGTGCCTAGCATGGAGCTGATGTCTTATACCTTATGTGGGATGTGATCTTTCAATCTAGTACTCAGCGAATAATGAATTTTATAGAAATAAGATAGGAGATGATTTATTTAAGAGATAGAACCTTTTGAGGTTGTTAACATGTCATGTGCTTAGAAGCATCATACCACCCAGAATTGGATTGGTGAATTATGTCGTTGGTCTGACATATGCTTTTCTTGGATCAGAGATGGGCTTGTTTACTTCCATCACTATTGGACCTTTACCCTTGCAATCTGAGTTGTCCTGCTAGTAAGCCATCTCACACTTCTTAGTAAAGATTTGATCTCATCACACTTTACCTGTGTCATGTTTAATTAGAAATCTTATAACTAAATGAAAAGTAGATATTACTGCTTGAAACTAGTTAAGAAATGAGCAACCTAATATCACATTATAGGCAATGTGCATCCAAACCACCATAAAATTTGCTATGACCTTGGGGCTCTTGGAGTTCTCTCCAACTATGAGAAGTAGATTGATTTGCCAAGTGGAGTAACTAGATCTCCCATAAATCCAGTGAGTATCATGATGTATGCTCTAGCTTTTACTCAATCATCATCTGCTCATAAGCTCAAGTGAACAAAATATTTACTGAACTTTCTATATCAACATGATATGTTGTGTAACATAGCCATCCAAAATTGCCGAGATTACTAATGCATCATTGTGTGGCATCAAAATTCCCTCTAGATTCTTTGCTGAAAAGATTATGTCTTGATGCTCGAGCTCATGATGATGGCTTTTCATTTCCCTCCCCCTTCTGCTTCTCATGCCCCCTAGTGATGATTCGGCATTCATAAGTTTGCATTGATGTGTCACTTTGAGTTGGCAGGCCTATCAAGATCATATTTATGTTTCCCTTCACCAGTGGGATGCAGTTCTGGAGTAAGATTCCTTTAAGCAGAGCCTTGTAGATGAGGTTACCACACCCAAGCTTCTTTAGTTTATTTATCTTGATAAACAAACTATTTGAGGTGCCCCTCTTTGATGAGTCTTTCAATCTCATCTTTTACATGCCTGCACTCCTTAGTGTCATGACCCTAATCCTGATGGAAGCAATAAAATCTTGATATGTCAACATGCTGCTAAGTATTGTGAGTTAGTAAGGGCCTTTGTAGGAGGTTTCAATGTTTAATTTGGGCAAGGACTTTGGACCTTAAGTTATTTAGTGGCATATAGGCCTGAAATTTGAGCCTACACTCCCTTCGTTCAGTTCTTTCCTTTGTTGTCTCGGGTAGTTTGATCCCCCAAGGTTCTTTCTTCTTCCTCCTACTATCTTTAGATTCTTTTTTAGTTGATATCACTTCTTCAGCATCAATGTACTCTCTGATTATCTGGATAAACACCACTAGGCTTGTTGAATTCCACTGATTGTAGCAGCAAGGATAATAAGACTGTCCAACTCAGTAATCTCTAACTGAGCTTTGTTGAAATGAGCCAAATACTCCCAAAGGATTTCTCCCTTTTTCTGCTTTAGTGTCAATAGCATAGAAGGGTCTTCATTGAGGTACTAGTGAAATAAACTATTCTATGAATTTGTCTACTAAGTCAGCAAAGCTCATGACAAAGTACCTCAGGAGCATGGTATAACAGGCTCAGGTTGGCCCTATACTATTATAGGAAACACCATGCACATGGTCAAATTCCATGCTCCTTGCAAGATCATGGTGTTCCTAAATGTATTGATATAATCGACCAAGTCTTTTGAACCTGCATACACCTCATAGGGAGGCTATCAAAACTTGGGTTGAATTAGAAAGTAAGCTATCTCAGGGATCAAAGGAGTTTCCTACCTTATCTAATTCAAGTGGCAAAATGCTCCCAACCTTTCCCAATTCGCAAATGCTATTACTTCATTGTGGATGCCTTGCATATTTCTAGCCAAGGCTTGACTGGCATACAGGAGATATATGGCCTTGTCAACTAGGTCATAGGTGGGGTCTCTAATGTCTTAGTCCCTCAATGCTTGGTATCGAAGGGAAAGCACCACCGATGGTTCAAGATAGATTGAATGGTGTTGTACACTAGGGTTTAGTGTGCCTATGGCATGTTGCAATAGTTTGTATGATTGGTTTGATATAGTACCCCTGATTAGGGCATGCTCCTAAAGTCTAGCTTTTCTATTGAACTTGTAAGTTCTACATAGTTTATGCTTAAACCTCGAGTATCTATGTTATTTGTTGAATGGAGACCACTAAATCATTTAGTTGGAGGGTCCAAGGGCACCTTAGGGGTCACTTGGAGGGGGGCTTCCCTTGGTTGTTGCTATAGCTACATCACCAAGTTGGTTTGTTAGAGTGGCCTCGGTGGCTTGTTTAATGAACTATGTGACTCTGCCAATGCTAGAGGCACCTGCTGCCCAAGTAGATTCTTTGACAAGGATGGTCATGCTGCTCTAGGAGGCATGATGGAGAGATTGTTGGAGATCTCTTAGATTAGCAAGAAAGAGAAGTGGAGCAAATCTTAATTTATTGATGGAGCCTAGCTCGTCCACTAGTTTTGTTCTAAGAGGCTCCTTGAGATCAATGTGCTAGATCACTCTCTTGCTAATATGCAATAAAAGAAAAAGTGAAGAGACCACCATGAAACTCTCTAACGGTGGCCGCTCCAATGCTCAAATCAGTGACATGCACACAGAGTATAGTGGAGAGAAGAAAAAGGCATTAGTCATTACCTCTTTAGAGATAGCAATACATATAGGGTGTGGAGTGTATCTGAATCTCATATTTTGAGGGTTGTAATCTTGTCAGATTACTCATAACAGATAGTTATGGATCTTGGGTCTCTTAGGATCTTCTTCTGGATAAGAGTCCATAATGTTCTAGACTTTGTCCTACTCATATCGAGGTATCTGAGCTTAATGATAAGTTGGTGTAATCTTTTTACATAACCCTCGATTGCGGACATCAAGTTTTTCATTCTTTAGTTCTAAGATGAGTCAGGCTGCTCACAACTCGTATACCAAGAGCACTCCACAACTTGGTCTCAAAGCGATTTTTCACCTCAAATGTGTCGATTCGCAAGTGATCTAGGGTTTGATTCTTATTGACCCTTTGACCTACCTATTCTACTTTGGCATATCTTCACTTCCAAATCTTGCTGCACTTCAAGAATAAGAAAAAAGGATTTGGATTTCAACAAGGAAAAGAGAGAGCCCAAATCATCCCCTTCTTGCTCCTATTTCCCTAAAAAGAAAGGAAGAAAGTAGGGAAAGGAGCCATTGCTAGCCTACAGAAAATATGGAGGAGAAAATGGAGAAGAGAAGCAACCTAAATTTGCACCTTTGTCAAATTTTGCCATCCCAAACCCTAGCTGCTAGTGCCCCCTTTCTCTTTCACTTTGCTGCTCTTTCTCCTGCTTATGGGAAGAAAGAAGATAAGAATGTAGGAGAAGAATATGGGTAGTTGATATTTGAGCAATTTGTCAAAAAAGAACCCCATGAGCTCTTCTATTTAATATTTAGGTTGTTATTGAGCTACTTGTCCTCTTCTTCATCTTTTCTATTTTTATTTTTATTTTTCATTAAGTAAATTTGTTTGTTGTGGTTGGTTTTCTAATTTGTTTTATCCTTCTATCTTGGTTTGGTTCTTTCATGGTCCTTATAGGTAGACCAGGTCTTCAAGTCCAACATAGGATGAATATGGAAACTTATGTAGAGGACATACTGAAGAAGAGAATTTGGAGCTCGAAACATGTTGCTAACCTATAAGAGACCCTTAATACACTCCAAAAGTACAACATGAAGTTGAACCTAGAAATGTACACATTGTGTTTTAGCTAGTAAGTTCCTTGGATACCTCATTTCAAAAAGATAGAGGAAATCTTGGAGATAGAAGTCCAAGAACATGGTAAATGAAGTGCAGAGGTTTATCGAGCATGTGGCCACACTCAACTACTTTCTATCAAAATCGAGAGAAAAGTGCCTACCATTCTTCAAGGCCCTAAAGAAAAGAGAAAATTTTGAATTGAATGGAGAGAGTGTGAGTGTGCCTTCAAACTGTTGAGATTGTATTTTACCTCTCCATAATTACTAATATAACTATTCAAGCAGAGAATTTGCACTTGTACACTGTGGTGAGTGTGACATCAATTAGCTCAGTGCTAGTAAGTAACCAAGTAGGGTAGAGTTTTTCTTTATATTATGCAAGTCATATTCTCACTAGTGCTAAGGTCTGCTATCCCAATATGGAGAATTTAGCCTATACCATTGTGATTTCATCCAAAAAACTAAGGCCATATTTCTAAGCATATACTATGAAAATCCATATGAACTTTCCACTTCAGCAGGTTTTTCAAAAGCCTAATGCACCATTTGGTTTGGGATCAAGATCAGGATCAAAATCAAGACTAGTGAACCATTTTTGTAAACTAATATCTTTTTATCAAAATTAATACTTCAATAATTTAAAGTTTGAAAAATTATTTAATTTTTTATAATAATTTAATTTAATAATAGTGTAAAATAAGTAATATTAATTTTACAAGAAAAAAATAATTCTGAAATGGGCTGATCCTAATCTTGATCCCAAACCAAATGAGGCCTAAAAGCTCAGGGATAATGATCAAGTGGGCAATGGAGCTAAGCAAATTTGACATTCACTTTCAAATGAAAGCCACAATTAAAGCTCAAGTGTTGGCAAGCTTCGTCGTGGAACAAGGGCCTACAGAAGTGATAGAAGGGGAAGTACCTATCTATAAGGTACATGTAGATGGATCATCTTGAGAGATTGGAGGTGGAGCCATAGCCATATTGGCAAGTCCAGAAATAGGCACACTTAGTACTCCCTAAGCTTCAAGTTTAGGGCATCAAATAATGTAGTGAAATATGAGGTAGTGCTCTTGGGACTAAGAATGTCATTGGTAGCTGGAGCACAAAAACATAGGCTTTATTGCTATTCACAACTCATCACTAGTAAAATTTTGGAGATCTACGAAGCAATAGATGTGTTGATGGAAGTGTTCCTTGCTGAAGCACGTCATCCCTATTGACATTTAGGCAAGTAGAGATGGAGCAAATCCTAGGGGAAGCGAAACTAGGAGCTGACTCTCTAGCCAAGCTTGTCATAGACTTGTTGAAAAAAGAAAAAGGACAATCTATAGTGGAGTGCTCTGAGCTCTTAGCTTAGGAGTAGCAATTTAGGTCCAAATGGTGGAGCTTGAACAGAGTTGGAAGGATGCCCTCCTTGAATATCTTACAACAAGAAAGATGATGAACAATGAGGGTGAAGCTTATAAAATCCGAAGGTTGCCATTGAATTTGGTGGTCCAAGGAGGAGGGTTGTACAACCAGTCGCTCACTAAGGCACTCCTGTGATGTCTCACCATACTTGAAGTAGAGTATGCCCTTAGGGAGGTACATGAGGTAATATGTGGAAGCCATGCAGGTGGCATACCGTGGCCCATAAGCTACTCTGACAAGTATATTACTAGTAAAATATGCCCAAGGAAGAGTTGAAGTACACTTTGTGTTATGAGCAGTGCTAGAAGCACACATCCTTGAAACATAAGATTGTGACTTAACTTCAACAAATGTAGTCACCATGGTTGTTTGCTCAAAGGGGAATGGACATCTTCCTTTCCCTCTAGTTTCAGAGCAACAAAATTGCTTGATGGTCGCAATTGACTACTTCACTAAATGGGTATAGGCAAAACCCACTTGCAATAATCATAGAGGAAAATGTTAATGAATTCTTCTAGAAGGGTATGCTACACAGATTTGGCATACCAAAGGTGTTGATGACTAATAATGGCAAGTAGTTTGAGGAAGCTAAATTTGAAGGGTTTTGCAAAGACCTTCCAATTCAACAAAAATTCACCTCTGTCACACACCCATAGGTGAATGTGCTTGTAGAGGTATCTAATTGCACCATATTGTAAGGGTTGAAAAAACACATTAAAGGTGCCAAGGGAGCTTTGGTCAAAGAGTTACCCAACATTTTATTGTGGCTAAAAATGGAGGAATATGGCCAAAACACAGTGGAATATGGCTAAAACACAACAACATATGACCAAAATGCTATTGAACATAGTAGAACATGATTGGGATACTACACAACATAGCAAAATATGGCTGGGATGCTATACAACATAGCAAAATGTGAATAGGATACTGCAGAAGATAGCATAACATGGCTGGAATGAAGCAAAACATAGCAAAACATGTTGGGACATTGAGAACATGATAGGGTGGGTGGAATTATGAACTCATGGTTGACCACCCAGAATAGCTAAAGGATCTTGTGAAGCAACCTCTAACCAGTAAATTAATTTAATATTATTTTATGCTCTATCAAGTTATGTGTGGGTTCATGACTTCAAACTAGTGCAAGTCTTGTTATTAATTACCCTAAGAATTCTTAATAATCACCTAAAATAAGAAACCTAACTAAGACAAGAGACAAAAAAAAACTTTATGATATGGATTTCTTTTATTACAAGGCTTAAGTAAGAGCATTCCCTCACTATAAAATTTAGAAATATTTAAATCCATAACATCGATATCATGAAATGAGGAATAAATTAGGAAAGGCTTGATGCTGCTACTACCCTGCTCCTATACACTTGATCGAGTATAATGTGGTAGACAAACTTATTGGAACCGGCTTGGTTGGACTAGATGTTTGTTTTGATCCTTAAAAGATGTTGATAACCTTGCTTGATTTTAGGGTGTTACTAATTGTCTTGTCTTTTGTCAATTGACATAATTATGGTTTGAAGTATGATTTATGACATTCTGCTTATTATTAGTTGACTTCTTTTGATTTTAAGTCTAGATGGCTATAAGAGTGCAAGCCCACCTTAGTTTGGTTTTACTAGAAAGATTGGTAAGTGGCTTTGGCTTATACTAATAATCCTTGATTTGATAATGGATGGCTTTTATCCTATTCTCGATTGAGTTTGAAGTGTTACTAATGGCTTTCTACTTGTTATCAGTTAACCTACTTGAAACATAGCGTTTGGCTTACTGATTGATCAAGTGCAAGCCTACCCCAGTTTGATTTTAATTTGAGAGAATGGTTAGTGACTATGGCTTAGGAAAATAATTTTTGACATGATAATTGACTGCTTTTTAACTTGTTGTTGATTTGGTTTAAAGCATTATTAATGGCTTTTCACTTGTTGTTGGTTAACTTTCTTTTACCACAGTGTTAGGAAGAGTAATTAACTAAGTGCAAGACTTCCTAAGTTTGGGTTTTATTGGAAAGAATTGTAAGAGGCCATGGTTTATACTAACCATTCTTGATTTGATAATTAATAACTTTTTAGCTTGTTATTGATTAGGTATAAAGTATTACTGATGATTTTCTACTTATTCTTGGTATACTTCCTTTGAGTATAGTATTTGGATAACTGACTGACCAAGTGCATGCCTACCTTAGTTTGATTTTGGCTTGAAAGAATGGTAAGTGGCCATAGCATATACTAACCATTCTTGATTTGATAATCGATGTCTTTTAGCTTGTTGTTGATTAGTTTGAAGCATTATCGATGACTTTTTGCTTGTTAGTTAACATCCTTAGAACATAGTGCTAGGCTAATTGACTAACCAAGTGCAAAAGCCTACCCTAGTTTGGTTTTGTTGGAAAGAATGGTAAGTAACCATACCTTTTGCTGACTATTCTTGATTTATTAATGTCTTTTATCTTGTTGTCGATTAGGTTTGAAGTGTTAATAATGGCTTTATGCTTGTTGTCATTTAACTTCATTTGCATATAGTATTTGGATGATTGATTGATTAAATGCAAGCCTACATTCATTTGGTTTTGTTTAATGGGATGGTTAATGGTTTTGGCTTGTGTTAAAATTCCTAGTTTGGATTTGACTTGATTTGGACCTTGTTTTAGCCTTTGGTTCAGGTTTTAGATTTGATTATGGTTTACTTTTGATTTAGTTTGAATGTGATTTGTTTCATACTTGGTTTTAGTTCAAGTATTGTTTATCCAAACCTGACTTAACCTAGAATTGGTTTTAGATAAGTCTAGTTTTGGAGAGAGCTTGGCTTGATTTTGACTTGAGGTCAACTTGTTTTGGGAATTGGATTCAAAGCTTGATTCAACCCACTTAGGATTTAGGTTGGACCCTTATTGGGTTTGAGTTTGATCCTTGTTGGATCCTTAAAGGATCCAGGATTTGATCCTTATTGAATTCTTGATCGATCTTTAATGGATTTTGCATCCAATCCTTAATAGATCCTAAATCAATTTGGGTTTGATCCTTAATGGATCTTGGATTTGATCATTAATGGATCCATAATGAACTTTGAATTTGATTCTTAATGGATTATCAATTGATCCTTAATGGGTTTTGGATTTGACCCTTAATGGATCTTTGATGAATTTGGGTTTGATCCCTAATGGATCTTGTACTTGATGATTATTGGATCTTGGAAATTGATCCTTATTGGATCCTATCTAGACCATTGATTGTTCTTGGATTTGATCTCATTGGATTTTTGAATTTGATCCTCATTGAATCTTTAGCTTAACTTGTACCCTGGATTTGATCGCTATTGGGTCCTGAATATTTCTTTACTAGAGGTTTATTGGATCCTTAATGGATTTTGGTCCGACCTTTACTAGATCCTCATTCAATCATTAATGGATCATGGTTTAACCCTGATCAAATTCTTATTGGATCCTTTATGAGACTTGGTTCTTATTGGATCCTTAAAGGATTTTTCTTTGACCCTTATTGGTTTCTTATTGAATCCTTAGTGGATATTGGTTCGACCATTATCTGGTTCTTTTCCAACCCTTATTGGATTTGACTTCGAACCAAGCTTGTTTGGGTTTGACCCTTATTGAGTTTTAGTTCAAACTAAGTTTGACCCTTATTGGGTTTGAGTTTGAACTAAGTTGGTGTAGGTTTGACCCTTAATAGATTTAGATTCAAACCAAGTTGTTTCATGTTTGACCTGTCTTGGGCATGATTAGGGTGTTGGTTCAAATCAGGTTGGTTTGACTTTGGACCTAATTTGGTTTTGGTTCAGGTTCTAATTTGAGCTTGACCTGATTCTTGTTTTGGTTCATGCCTATCCTAAACTTAGTTCAAGCTTGATCAAGTGGATCATTTGAACCCAAATGATTGACTTGGTTTGGTCAATTTACTTATCCAAATTTATTTAACTTAGGTTAATTTAATTAACCAAATTGATTAGGAAAGAGCTTGAAGGTTGTCTTTAGTATGACATTAGGTGACCCAAAGGTAGCCCGATTAGCTTGAGTATAGCATTCCAGGGAATTTGATAGTGGCCCAGTGAGCCAAGTATATAGCATCACTAGGAATTTGAATTCAGCTCGCTAAGCCAATTAAGGAATCCAAGGGAACTTGAAGGTGGCCTAGTAAGCCAAGCATATAGCATCCTATAGAACCCAAAGGTGATCTAATGAGCAAAGTATATGACATCCCAAGGAACCTAAAGGCAGCCCAGTGAGCAAAGTATATGGCATTGCGGGGAACCCAAAAGGTAGCCTTGTAAGCCAGGTACACATCCTATGGAATTCAAAGACAATCCGATAAGCCAAGCACAACATCCTTCGAAACTCAAAGGTAGTATGGTGAGTCAAAGTATACAAATGCCTGGGGAACCTAAAGGCAATCTTTTGAGCCAAGTATGTGGCATCCTAGGAAACCAACGGTGGCCAAATGGGCCATGTATATGGCACTCCGAGGAACCCAAAGTCAACTCAGATAAGTCAAATAATATATTTTAAGGAATCCAAAGGGCTTAGTAAGCCAAGTATACCATATCTCATAGTACTCAAAGTATTGGGTTAGTGACACACAAATTGAGGTGGGTGCAAATTGTGTCGTTTGGTACTTCCTTCCACAACAATTTTTTTTATCTCATTTTCTTGGTGCTTTTTTATTTCTTTCTCCTTTCTTCATTTTATATTCTCTTTTTCCCTTTTCTTTCTATAGAAAAAACTCCATCCCAACCAAAGCTTCTTTTCATCCTTGTGCTATGGGAGGAGCTTAGTAGGAAGCATTGATTTGCTAGCGGTCATAAAGGAGGTGGTTTGGGTGGCCAAACTTGAATGTTTGACCTGAGGCTAGAGTAGCAGCCACATAGGATGGCCCATAGTGTTGTGCAAGTGGTGGTAGCTGCCTAGAGAGTAACTCAACAATGGTCAAGTGATAAGAGACTGCCTACTAGTGGTGCAGCTCTAAGTATGCAATATAGGCATTTTTTTTCTTGGTGCAAGTGTAGGCGAGATAAGGTTGAGGCATAGTGCAAACTTAGCAAGTTTAGCCAGGATCTAGCCAAGGCAAGGTTTCAATATGGGAGAAATAGTAGGGGAAGGCACCAGTGCGGAGATGTGCAACTATGATGCATGGGAGGGGTGTTGTAGTGACTACAAGCTGAGGGTCAAAAGGCCAATCCTAAGGGTTCAGGTAGCAAAACCTCAGGGTTCAAGCAATCGAACCTTGGGGTTCAGTCACTCAAACTATGAATAATTGATTACTAATGTCAGTGAGTAGGGGGCAGTTTGGCAAGCATCAGAGACTTCATAAAGATCAAACAAAAGAGGAGAAGAATGGAGAAGGAAGAAAACAAAATAAAAAAGATAAGAATCTTCATCATTTCGATCATGATGTTCCTTTCCTCTTTGTTTTGATTTGATTTTGACTTTATTCTCTTTGTCCTCCCATTTTATTTCTCAAGACTTTCTTGGCTTTTATAACCATCATTCAGATAATCAAATTAGTCTCGACTCATTTTCAAAATGTTTTGGATGATTAGATTGGGCTGATCTTAATTTTTTGTATTTCAAATGGTATATGGATATATGTGATTCTAGACATGGATGAAATCTTTTGTTTGTATGCAGATGAAGATATGGAAAAAATTGAAAAGATTTCAAATTTTGTATTATTTTACAACATCACAAAATATTGAAGTTATTTACAAAATTATGTTTTTAGGCACATATATGTAATTACATAAAATTTAGGTATCTTATTATAAAATTGACCATAAGGATTTATTTGTAAAGCTTAAAATATCCCAATGTCCTCTTTGTAAAATTTTATTTACAAAATAATGAAATTTTGACTTATTTGAAAATATAAATCTTTGAAGGACTTATTTATAAATTTACAATTTAAATTTTGATGGAGGGTTTATTTGCAAAGAATGGAAAAACTTTACTCAGGATTTATTGATAAATATAGACTTCTAGAGGATATTTTTGTGCACCCAAAATTTTGTGAGGACCAATTTGGAATTATTAATCTTTGAGGGGTCTTTTCAGAAACTCAAGATTTTGTGGGGCTAATATGTAATTTCAAAACTTATTTGTAATACTTATTTATAAGAATTTTTAATACTTATTTGTCAAAATTTTTAGCTCAAGGACTTTTGGTAAAGGTTTAGTTAGGTCAAGGACTTATAAATAATGATTTATTTAATACAAAAACCTATCTATAATAGTCTTATTTGGTCTAGGGTTTCATTTGTAAAGATTATTTTCAAGCTAGTGACCTATTTGTACTTATTTTATTTATTCTAGGGACTTATTTGTAAAGATTTTTTCGCCCCTTGTTGGCCCAAGTTTTAATAAATTTTGGATCCAATTTTGGTACAACTTATGGCCCACTTTGTCTAACTCAAGCTAAACTCAATTTAAGCCCAAATTTTGTAACGATTTTGCTCTAGAATGAGCTAAACTTTAGGTTGAATTCAACTATGGTTCAAATCCAGCTAGAACCTTGATTTGAGCTATAGTCCAAGCTCCAAATCTAGTTAGATTTTCATGAATTTATGTTGATAAAAACCATCTACACAAAGTGTCCCCTTTACATCCACCCCCAGAGGCTAACATGTAATACTACTTTAGAATGTGGCTATTGATTGGTGTCATGGTCCTTTCCCCCTTGTCATCATTCAATTGATAGGATCATCCTTTGAATATTCTTTCAATAATATTAGAGCCTTCCTAGTAAGACTCGAATTTAACTTCCCTACTTTAGTTTGGAATTATGGGTCTTCTTAACCCCAACACAATGACTCTCTTTTGGAAAGACCTAAGCTGAGCCTTATTTCATCCAAGAAGTCAAGCTTATCCAAGTGAAGATGAACATTACCTTCATTTCTGACTTCTTCTTGTAAAGCAATTGTCTCCAAAGGTAGGACTTCCATAGTTTCAAATGCAAGTGCAAACAATGTTGACTCGATGGGAGTTTGGTATGTCATGCGGTAAGCTCACAATGCCACTAGTGCCAATCTCTATTGTTTTGGGCGACCATTTTCTTTAGTAATTTTGAAAGGGTTTTATTAAAGACATCAATGAGACCATTTTTCCTTGCATTATAGATGGATGAATATCTCAAATCTATTTTATGTTGATGTACAAATTGTCTAACTTTGAAACTTTTTAATAGACAACCCATTATTGGAAATGATCCTTTAAAGAATATTGAATTGGTGTAAGACAATTTTTACAAAAAAAATAGATAGTCATATCAGCTTTTACTTTTTGTAGGAGAATTGCTTCTCCCCATCCAAAGAAATAATCAATTGCCACCAACATAAAACAATGGATTTTAAAAGAATGTGACTTAATCAAACCAACCATGTCCATACCATACACTTCAAATGGCCATGATAGCATTGTTGGATGGAGAGAAATTAGGTGTTAGTTAATAAAATCACCATGTATTTGGCACAGATGGCACTTCCTTGCATATTCACTACAATCTTCGACCATAGTAGGTCAATAATAGCCCATATGCTTAAACTTCAGCATTATTTTTGAGCCATACTATTGGGCTCTCTATACCTCAGAATTTGCCTCATACATAACTTCCTTTGCTTGTTCACTGGAGAGGTAGTGCAAGACAAGTTGATAAAATGTCCTCTATAGATGGTATTGTTAATGAGTAGAAAGCATGTAGTCCTTTTTTGAAGCTGCACTCAAGCTAATTTCTTTTTGGAAAGTTTGCCATTTTAACATAATCAACAACTGGTTATCTGTAGTTTGTTATTTCTCCTATGACTTTGGATTCAGCTCCATCATGCTTGAGACTAAAGGTTGAGCCCATCACTTGTTTGCATCAGATTGTGATGTGAATCTTCACTTGATAAAAATCAACCAGCACTTTTACTAACTTTCCCAAGGAATCTACTTCTGCTTTAAGAGATTGGGGTACTTTCCCCAATTGGGCATGCGAGATTTATCCTAAGAGTTTTTGAGCTCTATTGTAGTATTAGAGCAACTATGACTTATGAACTTTATAACCACCTTTGACTAATTATCAGATGCAAATCATCATAAATATGCAAAGTAGTAAATTCCTATCTTGATTGCCACTTCCAAACCTATGATTTGGGCTTCATATTTAGCTTGATTATTTGTACAAGGCTTTGAGAGGGAAAAGAAGCACCACAGGATGCCTCCATCTAGGGTGAGGAGCACGAGTCCAACACTACTTCAATCTAGGAAAGTTTTGTCTTGATAACTAATAGATGACGCCCTATCAAAATAAAGCTTCTAGTAGGGTTCTCTTTCTTTGACAAGGAGGTTCTTCATCAGAAAGCTTGTAACTCAATGATAAGTCATTTGGCATGGGATGCATTGCGAGGAAGTCAATAATGGCATCTCCTTTGATTGCCTTTACGAAAGCATATTTAATATCGTACTCCATTAGGAGTAAGGTCCATTTTGCTGACCTTCTCATGGATACTAGTCTGCTCATCAAATATTTTATCGAGTCAACCATCGATATAAGGATAACTTATTGAGATATCAAGTAACGTCTGAGCTTCTTAACTACAAAAATAAGTACTAAGCAATACTTTTCAATAGGAGAGTAATTATTCTCTGCCCCACTAGCATTCTACTTAGATAGTAGAGTGTGTTATTTTTCGCTTCTTCATTATTTTAGGCAAGGATTGCCCCAAGGGAACCCTCCATTACAGCTGTATAGAGGATCATAGGTCTGTTAGGGATGGGAGCAACTAAGATTGGTGGCTATCAAAGATATTGCAAAATATCCTTGAAAGCTTGCTGACATATGTGACCCTAGACAAATGGAGTATTCTTTATCTTTAATTTGGAGAGAGCCTTGCACTTTCTGAGAGGTTCGATATGAGCCTCCTTCTGTATGTTAGTCAATCTCAAAATGACCTTAACTATTTTAAGTTTCTTGGAGGTGGCATATCTATGATTGCCTTTATCATTAGTGGGTCGATTTAGATTCCTCAATACCTAACAATGAAATTGAGTAATTTCCTTGATGATACCCTAAAAATGCAATCCATAAGATTCATTTTAAAATTCCCTTAAACTCTCTCCCTCTTTTTGCTTCAACGTGAGTAGTGTAGATGGGTTCTTTCACCAAGGAAACAGTAAGATAAATTATTTTATGAACTTGTGTACCAAGTTATCAAAATAAGTTACTGTGTACTTCGAGAGCCCAAAGGATCATGGTCTAGCTCGATCTTGCAATGTTATTAGGAAAGCTTTATACATGGTAGAGTCTCACATTCCTTGTAGAATCATGGCATTCTAGAAGGTACTAACATGATTGACTAGGCTCTTTGAGCCATCATACACTTTGTAGGAAGGCCAGTGGAACTTCAGCTACATGCAGGAGTATGCAATTTCAGAGATTTGAGGAGTATTGTACCCTGGTTGTTGAGGGTGACTCATCATCCATAACCTTTCCCAAACCAGATGTAGCATGGCCTCCTTCATGAACATTGATTTCACCCCGTTTGGTGCTTGACTAGCATGCATGTGATACTTGGCCTTATTAGTTGGATCATAGCTCAGGTCATATCAATAATAATCTTTCAAAACATGGTATCAAAATGAAATCGTGGCCTAGGTGACATGGTAACTTGTTGATGGTGCTCTACAAAGGAATTGAGGTGCAATTACAATTTAGGGTGTTGGTTTATGATAATACCTTAGGCTGGCACTAGAGCTTGAAATGGAACCTATTGCAGGGCATTATGAGCCCCAAGGTTGCATGTCATTTAGGCCTATTTTTGTAATTGTTAGGCCTATAGGTTTTGCATAGCTTGCACCTGGATCTCGAGCAACTACATTATCTATTAAATGATGGAGGCTAGAGTGTAAAATTCATGCTATTCCACCAAGTTAGAGAGACTTGTCAGAACCTTAAGGATGATTTGTAAAAGGGGTGCCAAGTGTTGTGGCTATGTTCGGATCAAAGCATTTTCTTGCCACACTAGTTCACCTAGCCAACCAGATAAGTTATGTAACTTCATTGATCTTGGGGCTACTTGCCCTATGATTGGATTCTTGGATGATGAGGGCCTTGGCACTCAAGATGACATTGCTAGAAGGTTGTCAAATGTCACTGAGATTAACAAAGAAGGGAGGTGGAGCAAATCTCAATAAAATCACCAATTGTTGATAGCATAATTCAACAATGATTTTAGACCAGGGGCTCCTCAAGAGCCAATCCATTAGGCTATTTGGCCACTAATCTACAAGAAGAAAAAAGAACCATAAGGAGGATAGCCAGGAGCTTGTCTAATGACAGTCACTCTGACACTCAAGTCATAAAAGTTCTTATTGATTTTTTTCTTAGAGAGAGAGAAATAGAGTTTGAGAGAGAGAGAATCCCCTACTTTCGTGGCAACTCTATGTTTTAGAGGTCGAGAATGCCTTTGAGCATATCTGAAATTCTGTAATCTCAATCTTGATTATGCCGAATTCTCCTTATTTTGCTTCCATCACTCTCAGATTTTTTGCTAATGGTTTTTTAGGTATCCTTGCCACTGTAATTCCATGAATATCATACCATATCCATATATGGGCTGAGCTTGCCAAATCTTCTCGTAGGAAACACAATGAATTTTTACAAGATGGACTATAGTGATACTGTTGAGGTGACTTGACATCAGCGACATCACCTAGGATAATGGTCTCAAGGTCAAAAGCTTAGTTACCATAATTAGTGGTTCATCCTGCAAGTTGGTTTTCCACTTGCTTTTGGGTCATCTATTTTATAACTCAGTGTATCATCAAGTATAATAGTAGTATTAATAATAGTAGTAATTGATAACCATGGAGGGACTTCCTAATGCTAGATTTGTTTGTAGCATGTACCTCAATTAAAATAATTTTTAATTTTTAATTTTTGGGTATTCATGAAGCTCTTAGTAGTTATTTACTTTCAAGTTATATGTCAATTTGAAAAATATCAATTATGAGAAAATCTATGGTTCAAGCCAACACCAATCAAGTAGATACCTCATAGGTCCCCTATGTCTGAATACCAAGTCTAGCTAGAAGCGGTGCTTTAGACATAGAGGTGAGACCTAGGGTTACACACTGCTTGACTAAACCTTTATAACTCCCACCTCAAAAGAAAATGAGTTTTATTTATTTCCCCTTAAAAATACTAAAGAATTGCAACTCCCTAGGCATGACTAGTAGATCAAGGTACTAGAAGTGCAAATAAAAGTTCCCACAACCTTGTGTTAGTCTAGAGACTCATGTAGACTCAAAGCACGGTTATACATGTAGGAGCTCACTGTGGGAGAGTATGTTATGGTCACATAAAATGCAACTCATGGGCTAGTTGTACCATCTTCCTGGAGATAGCCAATATGTGAATCTAGAGATTGGGGACACCTTTGAATACCATCTTAGAAATAGAAAGGTACCACATAAATTAAAAAAGACTAATAATCCAAACTTAAACCCTAAAGTCAATATAAATTATTTGCTAATCATGTCTGATGAGATTTCTAAAATGCATAATCTTGATTTTTCTAAACTTATGAATTTTACTAGTTAAAAATGGGGTCTTAATACAATAGCTAATTTTGTTACTAAGAATAAGCAGATCACTAGTGGAGAACCATTTACAATCCCATCAAGTGGTGTCCTTGCTAATTCCATACCTATAAATGAACCATCCAGTAGCCAGTCAATGGCATATGAGTTGACCAAGAATTAGGTGTCTCAGCTTCTCATGAAGCTTTTTGCACAAAGATTCCCACATGTTGCTACTCTGGTAGTAACTAACATCAAGCTACTCTGGTAGACACTAAAATTTTGTCTAAATAATGAAACAGGAGAGCCAAACCATCACATTGGCAGGTTTCTTTTTAATGCACAAGCCTATCAAGATAATGAATCACCAATGATCTACCTATTCTATAAGTCATTAAGCCTGACTACTCTCAGCTAGATCATTAGTCTTCTTCAAGATAAGCAACTGTGTCTTAAGATAATTTTCTATGCATTATGATAGCACTTTCCACACCAAGTGACCTACACTCTAAACATCATCAAGCTAACATTTGAAAAGATGTGGGCCAGTGAAACCTTCATGACTATGCTAACTAATGGAGAGAAAAAGATGAAGGCTCAAATCCATCTCATAGAGAAGCAACAAAGCATCCTTTTCATTGAACATACATTACCTACTTTTGAAGTTGGTTTATTACATTCTAGCATTTATTCCTTTAACACATTGTACCAAAAAGTGCATGTACAAAAAAAAAATTTTCTACTAGAGCATGGTACACAAATTTCTAATAGGTTTCCTAAGAAGGAAACCCTAGAGGCAACTGAGGGAGAGGCAAGGCATAGGTTAATCAAGTGTTAGGAATGCAAGGGCGCAATTTCTAGCTCCTTACTAACCATCGCCCCTAGCTTCTTACCAACCCCTAGTTTCGTATTAGCCTCCACCTTGTCCAACTCCTTATCAACCTCCAACCCAACCTCAACTACCAAGAAATCCAATCCCCCTTTAGCGTCCATGACCATAACTCCCACTAGCTCAAAACCCTGACCCTCCATGCAACTACCAAAATGTACCTCTATCGAATAATTATGTACTGCATGGTCCACCTCCTAACACCTAATTTTGCCATGGCCAATGATGGCAAAGCTTACCTCCATTACTACAATTCATCCCCAATACATTCACAACCCTCTAAACTAATGATCTCGCCCAACTCCCTTAACCAAGACCTATACCTCTAAGTGTAGACTACTTCTAGTATTATCCCTTTCATAGGACATTGCAGTGCATTCTTGAATAATGAAGACCACCCTAAGTCATGGACCTTGTAGTTTGATGGTATGCTAAATCAAGTTGGTGGAGGGATAGACATCATTCTAATCTCACCCAAAGAAGTTTTCATATCCTGAGAATATCAATGTTGATTTTCCTACACCAACAATCGAGTTAAGTACAATGGACTTATAACTAGCATGCATCTAGCCCACTAATTGGGAGTCAAATACCTCAGGATCAAAGAGGAATCAAAGGTCACAATTCTACAAGTTTTGGGCCAATACCCCACTGAGGACTCCAAGCTTTCATAATATTAAGACTTAACTATCTACTTGGCTAAACAATTTGAGAAGATTACTATCGCCCATGTCCCAAGAACCTACAATGTGCTAGCTGATGTCTTGGCTTTGTTCAAATCAACATTTTACAATCCCTGTAGCATCCCACCACAACCAATACTCAAGTCAAGTGACCCACATATTCAAAGATGGAAAGAGTCACACAACCCCAAAGTTGTAACTCACATCCTCCTAATGGATTTGATAATATCTATGATGATGGGAATCTATGATTTTCTGATATGAAAATATTTTTAGAGAGAGAAGTTTTCCTTGAATATGCTACTAGAAATGATTATGAAGCAATTCTAATGATGGTGACTTGATATGTGATCCTGGGTGACACCATTTACAAAAAATTGTTAAATGGGATCCTTCTAAGATGCCTAGATGAGAAGGAGGCCATCCAGATCCTTGAGGAAGCTCATGCTACAGTATTTGGAGGCCATATTAATACATGATTGCTATCCAAAAGATCATCATAATGGGGTACTTGGACCATAATAGAAAAGGACTATAGGGACTTCATAAGGAGATTCCAAGAATACATGATCCATGTTGACAATATTCATGATCCTATATCCTCCCTCCACACTCTATCAGCATCATGGCCATTCTCAATTTGGGCCATGGACATGGTCAGGTCATTTTTAGAGAATCCCACAAGTGGTAAAAAAAGTTTTATCCTAACTATAATTGAGTATTTTACTAAATAGGTTGAAGCAGAATATTTTCAAAAGCTCCAAGCAATGGCCTTGGTTTGATTCCTAACATCCTAACTCAGTTCAAAGTATCAAAAATGATCATGACAGAAAATGAGCCAAAATTCCTCTCACAGTTAATGTAGGACTTTTGTAAGTATTTTTCTATTAGACTGCATCATTCATCTCCTTATTACCCTCAATGTAATGGTTAAGCTAGAGCAACTAATAAGACTCTAATTAAGATTATTAAAAGGGAAGTTGAAGCCAACAAAAACTTAAATTAGATAGATAAGGTAGATAGATGAGGCTCTATGGGCCTTCTATACTTCTATATATACCCCAATGGGTTAGACCCCATTCACACTATTGTATGGAATGGAGGTGGCAATACCATATGAAATTAAAATCTCATCACTTATAATAGCAATGCAAAATAGCCTAAGCATTATCATGATGTAGGAGTATCTTCTTAACCAGCTTAAACTACTAGATGAAAGAGGATTAAGTGTAGCCAATTATGTGCAAACTTTCCAGCGGTGATTTTTTCGATTCTACCAAAAGAAGATGATCAACCACAAGTTCAAGATAGAGGAACTAATGTTGAATTGCGACACCTACTGAAAGATAAAGTAAAGCTAAAGCCCAACTATGAGGGGCCATATGTGATCACAAAAGAGTATCCCCATAATGCTTATCAATTGACCAACTAAAAGTCAAGTATTCTATGCCCTTGGAATGCTATATACCTAAAAAAAAATATTTTTCTTGACAAAAGGGACAAACCTTCTTCTCTCTTAGGGGTAGGATCTTCAAAAGGGAGGAGTAGGAGTGAAGGGGGAGTTGGTGATAATGTGAAGTGGCTATGGAGGTCTTAAACTTGTCTTTCACACACAAACTCTAACTTGACTTTAGGAATGCAAGCTTGAGGGTAAGTTGGCTTGTCTCAAAGTAATCAAGAGCTCATTAGGGAAGTCACCTCTCAATCTAAGTGTAAAAGTAGAAGGATAACCTCTCAAGAATCTCTTCCTACATTCAAAAGATCAACCCCCTCTCCCCACCTTAAACAAAAAAAAATAAAAGTGTAATTCCAAAGGGACAAATCTCATAGGGAAGACCAAGCCAAGATAGGTGAACTCAAAGAGTAAGAATCAGTTAGCATCCACAAGTTCATGAACCTTGGATTCTTGAAAGAGGGATTAGATTGCTCAATCAAAAAAAAAGCAAGAGAAAAGAGACAAAAAGAAAAAGGAAAGAAAATTGGGCTACATGCCAAAATTAGAAGCTCTAATCTAGGCTCATCTCAGTGCCTTACAAACCAAGAAAAACTACTCAAGAAGTAAGTACTAGATAACATCTGTAGGTATGTAAATCTTGGCGATTGAGGTCAAGGTGCATCCAAAAGCCAAAGACAAGTCAAGGAGGGTGATTGACTGAGAAGATGACAAAAGCATACCAACCATTTGAAATGGGTTCTTGAAGAAAATATCACATTCGAGCAATGAAAGAAATAAAGTCTAGTTAATTAATCACCCACAATCTAAGATGAAAAAAATCAAAAAGCTTAGGCTGATCCAATCAAGTTGAGGATCACCCATCCAAAAAGAATGAACAAATTTGTCTAAGTCCATAAAAAAGGGGAAGATCTAGCTTCTTTATTATGCAAAAAAGAGTGCCCCCTTAACTATTTATTCTTCAAAGTATAGGATATAGACATAAGTATAGGAACAAAGGAAAAGTTCATCAAACATATAAGGATACCTCATTCCTAATGACTTATGAAGAGACCCAACCTCAGAACTTGTAAGAGAGCAGTAATGAGATGAGCTTGAGGACATAGAGTCGGAGCCCAAGTGGCTTATCCTAAAGAGGCTAAACAATTCATGATATCTTTTGAGCACATTGATTAATCAAGTTACAATCAGATGTGTCAGGATCTTAGATTTGCAACTTTGGCCTAAAGCTTATAGAAAAGAAGGAACATCAAAAGCCCTAAAAAATTCAAGGCACCAAGGAGATGGAGTGCAAAAATGGAGCTGGGTGCCAATACCTTAGCACTGAAAGAAAAGGAAAGGGATAGTTTCTTCCAAAAGACATAAAATAAAAAAAATAGGGTGCCAAGGAGGTGGAGTGCAAAAATGGAGTTGGGTGCCAACACCTTGGTGCCTAAAAAAAAAAGGTTTTCACAACTCAAAAAAAAATATTTGGTTGCCAAGGTTATAGAGTGCAAAAATGAAATTATGAGCCAACATGTTGGCATCCAAAAACTAATTGGGATGCCAAGGATGTGGGGTCAAAAAATTAGGAGCCAAAATATTGGCACCCAAATAAAAAAAATTCAGGGTGCCAATGGTGTGGAGCACAAAAATGAAATTAGGAGTCAAAATGTTGGCACCTAAAAAGCACAATAAATTTAGGCGCCAGGAACTTGGCACCCATCAACATAAATTGGCTCCAGTTTTATGGAAAAAATATTTCAACACTAGAAACCTAGCTCCCAAAAATAAAAAGTACACTCCATCTCTCTAGCACATGAAGAAAAGAATCTCAAAAATTTTTTTCTTGCAAAATATTCAACTATGTCCAACTGTTTGCAGCTTCTTTACTTCATCAATTAGAAATTGACACCAATTTAGGATATTTTTTAAAAATATCCACTTAGGAAAGGTCAAGGTGGTCTAAAACCCCTCTTGGGAGAAGGATCCATTTTTCTAACCAATTGTTGATAGCCTTTTCTTTTATGCATAAATAATTTTGCATTCATTAGAGCCATCATTACATTTGTAGCATGCCAGCATGCTTACATTCTTTCTATTATCCTTTTTGACACCTCAATGGAGTGGGATAAAAGCTTCAACTACTTGATCTACTAAATTTTGACTAACTTGGCAACTTCAAAATTTGATACTCTCATGAAAAAATAGTGATAGTTTCTTGGACCACAAGAAAGCATTGCATTCTTGGCATGTCTCCATCAATCCCCTACTTCTTCTTCCAATGTGCATGATAATCAAAAGCAAGCTTATGAGCCCCTGATCAGTTTGAAATCCCCAATATATTAAACCAACCTCTTAACGCTTTTTGAAACCAACAAGTCGATCAAAAAGTCAATTATTTTATTATTAAAGGAAACTATCAATTTACCCTTAACTCATGCCTTATTTTGGCATCTCAACAAGGGAGGGGCATCTGTAGATACCTTTTCAATTCTTTAAGCGTGAGACATTTAACCTCAAATTGACTCGATCAGCCAAATCCTAACTCTTATGTGATGCCATGAATTTCAAGGATTTTATTTTCTGAAGTATCATGCAATAATCGGCTTTTCCATCTTTCTGAATATCTTATATTTACATTTTTCAAGAAAAATAACCCTTTAATCTTCAAAATTATGCTTAATCAAGTTTTTACAAATTTTAGGGACTGATTTATAAAATTATATATTAATGGTTTATCTATAAAAATCTATATTTTCTGCTACAAAACATCTTGATATAATGATTTTAAAGTCGTCCATTGTAAAATTGCACTAAAATGGACTTATTTCTAAATATTTTGATTTTTGGAGTTCATTTGTAAATTTGCAATATGTTTAAAACTCTAGGGCCCCATTTGTTTTGGGATCAGGATCAGGATCAACTTGTTTCAAAATTATTTTTTTATTATAAAATTAATTTCTTTTATTTTATGTTATTATTAAATTAAATTATTATAAAAAATGAAATAGTTTTTTGAACTGTAAATTATTGAAGTCTTAATTTTGATAAAAAAATTTTAATTTACAAAAGTTGTTCACTAGTCTTGACCTTGACCTTGACCTTGACCCCCAACCAAACGGACCCTAGAGGTTTGTGAAAAAAAGTGTACCATCAACATGGGCCATAAATCCATGAGAAAATGAGCTAAAAATGGACTGAATATGGGCGTAAATGGCCTACAAAATAGACTAAAATTTTAAACTTTAAAAATTTAAAATTCAAATTTTTGGGTTGTAGAAATTTGCGCCCAAAATCTAGGGTGCCATATTCGCACACAACACACACCCCCCCCACCCCAACCCACCCCCCCCCCCCCCCCCCTCCTCCTCCTCCCCCTCCCCTCCCCTCTCCCCTCCCCTTCCTTCCTTCCTTCCTTCCTTTGACAAGTGCACCAAAATCCTAGCACCAACATTTCTGGGCACTAGCTAATTTGCACCCCCTTTTATGGTGGAGTGCCAACCAGCTGACACTAGAACCTCATCTAGCCCTTGATTTTAGTTGTCTCCAATTTAAATCGATGATATGGTATAGTGTCGACTGCCTAATCGTTGTGTCCTCCACATGTAACCACATGCCTAGAAAATTAGCAAAAATTAATGGCCAAAATCTTTTATAAATACCTCTTTTCTCAACTTGTAAATACCACCCAATTTTTACTAACAAAGGGACCCAAAAACTATAGGAAAAATTATTATTTTGATGAAGTTCTTTGCATTTTGATGAAGAAGAAGGAGTTCTACAATGACCATGAAGCTCCGCTATGATCCAAAGTCGAATACCTCTTCAATGTCAAAGTTCTCACTAAAGAATTGACAACTAACCATCATCCTCTCTTGCGATATACACTGAGTCTTTTCACTTTATTTTCCATCTATCTCACTTATTTCTATTTCATTTTATGTATTTAGATTAGAGTTTTAGTTTTTTTATTATATTGTATTTTAAATTTAATCCTTACGACATCAAAAAGGGGGTAAGGAGGGACCTTCAAGTCCTCCCCCACCATGGTGATGAGTAAGCTTTTAGGTTTATTTTCTTTCTATGATTGCATCCATTCTCATGAATTAGATGCTACACCCAAGAAACTCACGAATTTCAATCTTTTCTCTTTCTTTCATAGGTAAATGAGAAGGTAAGGCTATTAGGGCTGGTGTATCTCACACTTAATAAGAAAGCTCCTACAACCATTTTGAAGACCTCACATGCTTTATAGGCTAGGCATGCCGACCATCGAGGTGCATACAAGTATCAAAAAAGGAGTCAAGTCAAGTAAAACTCAAGAGCTAGCTCTCTGCATAGCTCAAAGCTAAAATTGAATCACAACCAACCAGAGAGAATTGCAAACGACAATCAAGACCCTAAATGGTTCCCTTAGGCCAACAGCATTCAGAATGTCAAAGAATTTTTTTAGGTCGAATGGTAGCCAGTACCTCAAAAGGTTCTTTTAGGTCACATGTGTGATTGGGACCCTAGCAATTTCCTAAAGCTGAGTGGTGGTAGGGATCTCAAAGAATTTCCTTAGGCCAAGTAGTGGTGAAGACATTGAAGGATTCTCGTAAGCCGAATAGTCATTAGGATCTGGAAGGATTCTCTTAGGCCAAGGGATTCCATTAGGTTGAAAATGGTAATCGAGAGACTGAAGATTTTCTTATGTTGAATATCTCAATTGGTAACCAGAAGGATTTATTTTTAGATTGAATATGGTAGTTAGTATCCAAAAGGATTCTCTTAGATAAATATGGCAGTTGGGAACCTAAAAAATTCTCTTAGGCACAGTATGGTGGTTGGAACCTAGAGGAATTCCCTTAGATCAAATGTGGTGGTCAGGACCCTAATGATTGTCTTATGTCGAGCATAACAGTCAAGACCCCAAAAAATTCTCTTATGTTAAAAATGATGATCAACCCAATTTACACATAAATTGAGATAATATAATTTTTATATTTTTTTAGTACATCAAAATTTCTCCTTTTTTATTTTTTTTTCTTTCCTGCTTTTCTTCTTTTCTCTCTTTTCTCTTTGCCTTTCTTTTTCCTACATTTTGTCTTTTGTCTTTTTTTTTTCTTTCTTGTCTTTCTTGGTACAACTCTTCTCTTTGTTTTACGTTATCCTCTACTAAAAGCTAGTAGCCACTACAATATTTTTATTTTATTTTTTTACTTTCTCTTTGTCTTTCCTTCTTCACCTTCTTCTCATCCTTTTTTGGGCAAATCTAGTCCCATACATTTTGATCTGACCGACAGTGGTGGGAGGACAGTGTAGGTATGATGGCTGGAGCATGGGGTAGCTATGAGGCGGTGTGCTTGGGGATGGACCAATGGTAGAGAGGAATGGTGAGGTGTTGTGGGATAGCAGAGTCCCCCTATATAGGCTAGAGGAGTAAGCCAATTTGGTGGGACGGTGTCTAGCAATGGAAAGGGCCAGAGGAGGGCAGCCCGGATGGCCACTGTTATAATGTCACGTGTGATGAATTAGTCCCACATCGGATATTGGATAGATAGAGTTCAATAGATATAGTGAAAAAGACCCATATCCCATAAGCTTGAGCTTTTGGGATGATTTGGTGTCCAACTCACTATATGGATTTGGTTTGATGCTCTTGTGGTTCCCCAATAAGTGGTATTAGAGCTTCAGGTTTGAAGCTATGCAAACTCTTAAGACCAAAAATTACCGCGATGATGCGACTGAATTGAGTTACATGTTAGTCTCTTGGCAAAGACCGGCGAGAGGATGCGGGTGCGAGGCCGGCTTGAGGCCGGAGAGAGGACGCATGCGTTGGTGCCAGGATGGCGAGAACACAAGTGTGGGCACCAGAAGCTGACGCAAAGGCACGGGCACTAGAGGCCAATGTGAGGACATAGGTCACACGGTGAAGTGGTCGAATAAAAGAGTTCTTGATTAAGAGTGTTAAATTGATGTGGTCAAATCACACCTGAAGGGGGAGATTGTTATAATGTCACGTGTGATGAATTAGTCCCACATCGGATATTGGATAGATAGAGTCCAATAGATATAGTGAAAAAGACTCATATCCCATAAGCTTGAGCTTTTGGGATGATTTGGTGTCCGGCTCACTATATGAATTTGGTTTGATGCTCTTGTGGTTCCCCAATAGGCCACGACCTTCAACAGTGACACAAGTGAACTGAGGACGATTGGGCAGGCAAAGTCAGTGGTTTGGGCGATAGAACCATCCCGTTCGGGTGACCAAACCTTGGGTTTCAATACCCAAACTCAACCATGAGGAGCGGATCATCAGAGGTCAAGCTAGAAATTGCACGAGTTGGGTTGGATCAGTGGTGGGTTCCCACTCGCGATATTACAACATGAATTTTGGCCAGAACCTGGTTGGCTGCTTCGTGGGAGTTGCAGGCCTTATAGGTGGTGGAAGTGGCTACAAGTGCACAAGGAATCAGCGATGATGTGTAGGAGCTCAGAGATGGGGAGCAGCAGAGTACTTGCAAGAGGGAGAAGAAAAGGAGGCAGAGAGAGTCCAAAGGAAATAATAAAACATAAGTTCAAATCTTACTCTTCTCGTGTGATTTCCAGCTTTCATCTGTAATTCATTGCTTTTCGTTTGTTGCCTCCCTCCTCTTTCTAATCTCTTCACCTTCTCTAATTATTGTGTCTGTCATCTGCAAAACTGCACAAGATTCAATACTCATCAAAGGATCAATAGATTGGTTTCAAGCTTTCAAATTGATAATGATTGAATCATAATTTCATTTTAACTTTTGAATAGTTTTATGGATAAGTTTATATTTTGATATGGATGAAACTATTTCTGAATTTATTTAGGTACTAGATGAAATTGTTGATATTTTGAAATTGTAGCATTTTGCAAAATCATGAAATACAAGAGGTTATTTGAAAAATTTTTATTTCATGGATTGATTTATAATTTTGAAGAAATTATGTCTCCTAAGACTTATATGCAATGTTTTAAAACTTTCTAGATCCTTTTATAAAAATTTATTTACAAATCAATAAAATTTAGATTTATTTGCAAATAACGGTTTTCGAAAAATTTGCAAAATATCTTATGAAGGGTTTATTTGCAAAGTGTAAAAACCTCCCCAAGAGGTTATTTGTAAATATAAAATTTTGAGTAGTCTTTTTGCAAATCCTAGATTTTGGTAGGGGCCAGTTTCTAAATTTAAAATTTTGAAGGGCCTTTTCAGAAATTCTAGACTTCGTAGAGACAAACTTGTAATTTATATATCCTCCACAGACTTATTTGTAGGAGTTTTTAAGTGAAAGAACCTTTTTGTAAGGTTTTTACCTAGCAAGGGATTTGTTTATAATGGTTTTATTTGATTTAAGAACTTATATGTATTGATATTTTCAGATAAAAACCTATTCGTAAAAATATTTTTTGACCAAAGACTTATTTATAATAATTTTATTTGTCCAAGGATGTATTTATAAAGGTCTTTCTTGTGCTCTTTTTTTCCTAAATTTTAAAGGGTCTTGGTCCTAATTTCAGTCCAACTTTTGGCTCACTCAATCTAATTCAGATTGAACTCAATTTAGCCCAAATTCTATAGTAATTTAGGTTCAATTTGAGCTCAAATTTAGGTCAAATTTAGTAGCAATTCATGTCTAGTTAGAACTCAGATTTGAGCTCAAACTTACTGACAATCCATGTTCAAAATTCTGGTCAAATTCAATAAAATTTAGGTTGATAAAATCAACTAAAAAATTACAAGCTCCATTCTTGACCTACGAAGTCTGGTTACAAGTTTCACACTTGTGCGAGAAACCAGGTTACAAACTCCACACTTGACCCATAAGACCCAATATAAGTCTCACACTTGACTAATGAACCAAGTTAAAAACACTGCAATTGACCCACAAAGCCTGGTTGCAAGTTCCTTAACCAAGGAATCAGGGTACAAGCTCTGTGCTTGACTAAGGCTCAATTACAAGCCCCATACTTATCCATGATGCAAATTTATGAGCTTCGTATTCAAAGCAGAGAGGTTGCTTGCCTTAGAATCAAGGTGCAAGTTTTCTAAGATTGACCTCTAGATGGGCACCACAAGAAGGATCACTCATCATCAACATTTGAAGAGCAAAATGACACCAAACATCTGAAAATAAGGTTCAATTAATAATATGCTATGAAGGAAAGGAATTTCAAGCACTAAAAATCTCTAGTTACAAAGGGTCCTAAAAACCAATTCTATATTTCACAAGTAATAAGAAGGCATACAATGACTCAAACTATGTCATTGGGTTTGGCTGGGACTTCAAAAAGGACAAGCTCATCATCCTCAGGAATAGAGCTGACATCTGACAAAAGCATCACCTTGGGCTAGTAGTTAGTTTCAAAGGCGCTAGGGCTCAAGTGAGCATCAAGAAAGGCCATAGGAGTTGGAGTTGTAAAGATGATGACATCTCTCCATCATGTCTTTATTGATCACTTATAGGTACAGGTCCATAAACAGATCAAAGTCAGGTTTGTTTAACCTATCATGCACATCATACCTATAACATATGTACCCATCATAGATGCCAATTGTGTATCTGTTGGTGAGCTTGTCCTTGTACTCGTTTGACACCTTAAACTTCTCTATGACCTCCTACTAAGCAACCTCAATCTAAACTATCACATAGTAGTGGGCCTCCTCCACCACCTCCACCTTCACCTTTATTGCTTGAGCCAGACTTCCCACCAAATCAGCCCCCTTCTTGGTATCCTATGACCTTTTTCAATGGTTTCTACCTCCTATTTGGCAATTGCAACTTAGGTACCTCTAACTGATCATTATTCTTGGAAAGCTCATCCTCAAGCTTAGCCAACCTTTAATTCTTGACCTCAATGATAGTGTTGGCCTTCTCAAGATAGTTCCCAAAGGAGGAAAGCATTTTCAATCATTGGTAGCAGCTGTGAGGTGCACAATTGGCACCTAGGTAGTTAACAAACAAAAACAAGAAGAAGAGGAATAAAGAGAGGAGAAGATAACAATTATTATTGCCCATAGATGTTGTTGTTGAGCTCAATTGTCATAAACTAGCAAGATTGGAATTTAAAGTAGCTCCTATGGGGCACTCAGGCTAAGCATGTTTTCTCTAAGTTGACTACCTAAATGTGGGGAGGAGCAGAAGTTAATGCAAAGGATAATTTCTCTACCACCGCCAACTAAGGATTAGGGGGAATTGTCAGATTTGGGGCAAATTAGGTTGCTAGGGAACCACAAGAGTCCCACCAAGGTCAACATCAAGAGAAGAAGAACTCTTCTTGCTTTTCCTCCTTTCTATTTGAGGTGGAGAGGAAGAATTAGCTTCATCACCCTACCCTAAGGTAAAGGGCCTTACCTTCTTCATCAATGGGAGTTGGGAGCTACCCACCTTTGCAATATGATTTGAAGAAGGAAATTGGGGAAACCTATTTCCTAGGGCCCATTTGATTCACCACCTATCACTTCCCTCGGTAAAGAACACCAAAGCAACCATTAGTAGATAGGAAAGGAGGAAAGGATGAGGGCCAAAGTGTGAAGCTTGTAAATAAGAATTTTGGTACTCATTAAATTCTTAGGCCACACTAAACCCATAGAGGCATAAGTATTCCTCGAACTCCATAGAGGAGCCTTTATCTCACTCTCAATGTGAAAGCTGACCTAGTTGGCTAGAAGGCCAGCCTCATGCCCAAAACATTTGGGTATTTTGCCACACTTAGAGAGCATTCCTATTCTATGAAGTAACCTCACATCATCATAATATAATATCCTCATTTGGTGCTCCCTCCAATGTATAGAACAAGGGTCCCAAAAGATAGTTGTTAACCCTTCCTAGGTGCTACACAGCAATTTCCCTCATGGTCACCAATTTGACACAGCCTATAGGCACTATTGAACATGTTAACATAAGGAGAGATGCAATAAGCATTGGAAACAATCATCAGGCCAATGTAGCAGCCATCATGTTAGACTTAATCAAGTCCAAATAGAGCCCATAATGCATAAGTCACGAAGGAATGGGAAAAATAAAATTGAAGGCTGACCTTAAACTTGATCCAAAAGGCATCATGACAGAAAGGCAATCTTTGCAATGTGGTATCCAAATTGGGTCATCTTTTTAAAGCTTGACCTCAAGGTGAGTCAAAAAGTTGAAATCAATAATAAGATGGTTAATCTTCTTCTCAACGACCATCCATTTCAAAAGCCAAAAACAAACGTGTGAAGAAGGGTGGTACACTGGGGGGACATTCCCTAGGGGGTCTAAATGCTTGAGCTAAGCTAGATGGAAGCTTGTTAAGATAGCTTCATAGAATGTGCACCCATACCTTAGTTGTTGAGGTAGAACTACTCCATTCCCATGCACTCGGACCTGAGGTGGTATGCCTGAGCTCCTACTAGTATCAATGTTTCGCTAAATCTAGAAATAGGGGGACAATTGTTAGATTGAAAAACATACCTAATTAACTATAGTGAGCCTAGGCTTATCACACTAAGACGAAAGGGCATGCTTAGCAAGTGAAGCAAAAGGGAAGGACATATAGGACACAAAAGGCAAAATGAAGAAAGCTCTAAATAGAACAAAATGAAAGTGCAAAGGAGATAGGTGACTCACTCAACATTTCTTACCAAAGGTGAGACATCCCACGTAGAAGTGCTGAACAAGAATCACACCAACAACAAACCAAGGGTGGTGAAGCTTGAGAGTGAATGCAAAATGAAAATTGAGATGGAAGGTGAATAATCCATAGCTCTTTCACCTTTATAAAGGCAAACTAGCAAATGGAATAAAGTTTGAGTAGCCTCATGATCAACATCAAAAGCTAATCAAAAAATGAATCGTTTCTAATGAGACTTAATGCTTGAGGCACATGGTGTAATCTTGCTAATGCATAAAAGTCAAGAGTCCTCAAGGAAGTATGATGACATAATGATGGTTTAAAGTCTCCCCAAAGGTGGCTAGATTAATGCTTCATATTTGCAATGTGCAAGGCACAAAGAAGATTCTACAAGCAAGCATCAATGCTAAAATTGGGAGGAGGCAGAGAGGTCATCATTACAATAGTATAGTTAACAAAATAGCATACCAAATAGGAGATAGAAAATGATAAAATCTAGAAAGTTTCATTGATTGAAGAGCTATCACACAAGTACAAACAAGAGGAAGACAAGTTTTGTGGAACAAAAAATGAAAATAAATAGAAGAAAGGTTTTAAGAATAGAGGAGCTCCACCATCTATAGCTTAGTCATTGCCCCTTTGAGGACCTTGAGCCCCTAGTGTAGGCTTAGGGGGGACTTTACTGAGAGGCCAAGTGTCCCAAAGGTGACCTACAACCTTGACACTAGTGAGGTACACATCTAGCTACCACCTCACTAAATCCTTGTCTACGCACTTAAGGAAATGGTCACACGAGTCAAACTGTAGGTCCTAGAAGCTGTCGATCACCTCATACCTATACTAGGCATACCCTTGTAGGAAAGAGGTGGAACTTTCCTTAGCAAGGAGGTGTTGTGACTTAATGGCCTAGCCTTGCTAAGCCTCCTATAGCAACTCTCAAAATTTATCACTAGAGTCACTCCATAGCCTAGGTTGCCCACTATTTGGCTCTGCTTGGGCCTCCTCAACGTAGAAAGCTCTTACCCACTCAGTGTTGACCCAACCTCACAAAAAGGCCTCCTGCATCCTCACTCTAAAGAGTTGGTTGCCCATCATTAAGTGGTGAGCAGATGGGCACCACTGCGACTACCCTATCAATGAATGGTGAGGAGTCTTCAAAGTATCCAAAAGACAAAACAAGATGATACATCAACATGCCAACCCTATGGTTATAGAGAACAAGTAACAGAATGGAGATTTACTTGACATAGTGTCATTACAGAGAAGTGGATCACGAAGTAATGCTACAAGAAAATATGATTTCGAGAATGAAGAGGAAGATACCCCTTAATGCCGCTTTTTATAGCACGAATCTGATAGTTTGATAACAACAGTAGGCGATTGATAGAACATTGCACCTCAAAAATTGAAAAGGCATTAACAATGCCTAAAGGGTTATCAGAGAAATTAAGGTGCAATGATGGCTACAGTAATATTGGATATAGGGCATTGAAGCACCAAATGCCTTAGTTCCTAAAAGAGAACTATTACACCGAGGAAGCCCTATTATGAAGAACCTTTGCAAAATGCAAGCCCTCACACTCAAATTGCAAGAATTTGGTTAGAGGGCTTAAGGCTGAGGATGTTTAAAGGTAAACTATCAACCCAAATTCAAAGGTTAAACCAAGCTGAAAGGGGATGCAAATCGAAGTCCATACATCATCTAAAAGAGGTCCAAGCAGAACAACCCATGGTAACTTGGTACCCCTTATATTCTTACTAGATGTGGGATTCTATGGGATAGGCTCCTACAACAATAACCACCTCCTACTCCACCTCATGCTTCACCTCCCACTACCTAACGAAGCTTGTCAAATCATGACACATAGCACCAAGTGGATTTTCTCAAATCCCATACTAACCCATATGGGAACTATGGTTGAGTTATCTTCAAAAGTGAGATTAAATTACCCAAACCACTATAAGAAGGAGCCGAGAACATTTAGGTATCTCTTTCTAAAATCTCTTACAAACTACTGCACAAATATAGGAGACAAAAAGCCAAATGGAGACAAAAAAAACCATTGACATTGGAGTAATTGCAAATGAAATTTCACCACTATAACAACAAAATATTGGAAACTCATCTTGGAATCTTTTTGGACCACAAAAAATGTATTATTGTTGTCGAATAAAAAAATATCTCAATTTTTCTTTGCTTCACTTAGTTTTTTGAGCTCAGTGCCATTGCTAGCCTCTTTTACAAAAGGTGCCTCATCTCTTTTATCTACCAAATTACACATATAACTCATTAAATGAAGGATTTATTTCATATACCTCCTTGAATTATTTGGAAATTACATATAACTCCCTATGATTTCAAGATTCTTTTTAAAAATCTCCTTCGGATAACTTAACTATAATAAAATAGAATATACATATAATAGAGTGGTGGAGAAAGAGAGAGATATAGTGGAGAGGAAGAAGGAAATGTCGAGAGATAAAAAAAAGGAAGAGAAGGCATCAAAGAGAAGGAGAGAGAGGGAGGGAGATGAAGGTGATGGAGAGAGGATGGGGGAGTTCAATGAAGTTGAGAGAGTAGGAGAGGGGGATATTAGAGAACCAGTTAGAGGAGAGGAAGATGAAAGAGAAGGAAAAAATAAGAGGAAGATTGGAGATAGGGTGAGTGGGAAAGAGAGAAAACAACGAAAGAGGAGCGACCAGGATTCAATAGAAGGCCCCACATGTGAGAGAGATTAGGGAAAAGATCGAGATCTTGAGAGGGTGAGGTAGCGAAAAAACAAGGAGTGTCTATCCTTCAAAATATTTTTGATATATTTTTTAGGGTTGGGGTAATTTAAAATTTTTGTATTCTTGGTCGGGGATGTTTACTCAAAATTCTTACATATGTTTCCCAAGGGGAAGTATTTGAAAAGAATCTTGAGACTATAGAGAATTATATATAATTATTGAGAAATAAGAATATTATATGTAACTCTCAAAAATTTTAGGGAGTTATATGAAATAAATCCTAAGTGGAAAGAACAAGATATATTATAAAGGAAATTATGGTACCATCAATTCTAGTGTTTGGTTTGTTAGACAAAGGAGGGTGAGTTATTGTTTTATACATGTAAGCACACAAAATAACTAGCTTTAAGATCCTCTAACGAAGCCTATCTCCAAGGATTTGATATTATCATCTTATTAGTTAAATACAAATCCTTATCATCATTTATGTAGGATTGTTTGTTTTATTTATTGGCTCTAGCCCATAATGTAGGTGGTTAGTTGTAAGATTTCCCTAAGGCTAGTTATAAATTTTTGGAGCATTAAATAACTCTTGCTTCCTTTGTGCCTCTCTTCTCTTCTCCTCTCTTTTTCTATTTCCCTTACACTTTACTGGTGTCATGCCTCAAAGTGAGGCATAACGGAGGCCATATACCTACCTACACAATAGATATACATGGAAAACCTAAAAAAAGTATAAAACTATCTCATTTATGATCACTCTTTTGTTAAGGTCCACACCTGTGAAGAAGTTCTTGCACAAGTATACACAACAATCTCCAAAGATGCTATATATATATATATATATATATGTATATATATATCCTAGATCCTTTGACACTTATTTCAGAGTCAAATCTCTAACATTTGAACACAAAACTTGTCCTCAAAACTTGGAATTGAGGGTTACATCCTAGCCAAAAGACATGAGTCAACATTATGACATTCTAAATAGATACATCATCCTCTAATATGGGGAAGGGATTTGGGGAATTCTAGCAATGCATCCCATATCCAAAACTCCAAGCAAATCCCTAAGATCAAAAACTACAAGAGAATAAGTGATCCCATAATATGCTAGCATTTATATATATAATACATATAAATATAAGGTTTTGCAAGGCACAAACACCACAAAGCAGAAACTCACCCAAAATCATCATATATGTGCACCACATAACTCATGTATAAAATCTATAATAGAGTCTCATAAAGTTGCAAAATTAGTACTTTTTCTAATATCACAACATAATGCGAAGTGATATGGCTGGTGTCTCCTACATGAAATAGGGCACACATAAAGATCATAGCTCAAACTAGAAGTAGAATCATAAGGGGGCCACACTACTACTCTGATGCTTGCAAGTAATAGTAAAACCAATTTTTTACAAGAATATAGATACATATCAACATGGCAATTATTAACCCCAATGGCTAGGATAAAATAGGAATGAGGGAGACCATACAGTGAAAATCCATAAATCAAATATATCAAAATGCCTTTGCTAGCAAGAAGATCATTGTCAAGAATACATGCATGGCTTTCCAAATGTAATACAATGTATGTGAACACATATATTTAATATATCAAAATCCATAGCTGCTTTATAAATTAAAATGCATGATTTTCTTGTTTTCGAGTCATACCATCACTTGCAAATCATAACTCACAACAGAATATCATGTCATATCAAGAAATATCAAAAAAACATTTTAAACAAATGTGTAACAAGGAACATCATATTAGTGATCAAAAGTAGTATTTACTTCTTAATATTATCGAAAGTCACTCATTCACTTACCTAACCCAAAAATCACATCAAAAAAGAATGGATAGTTTGAGCCTCTACAATTTGATCTACAGCATAAAATAACAAATTTCATAATGCAAACGTATTTCTAGCACTTTAATCTTTTTAATCTAGGATATTAGCCTTGAAAACAAAAGTCTAGTACATGAATGACTAGGCTTAAAACTTGACATTTAATCTAATTGGCTTTTCCAATCAAACATAAGAGCTTAGACTGCAACATTTTTAAACCCAACTATCAATATCTTTCCTTGATTGGGAACCATCCCTTAGCTCTGGTAGTAAGATTTTGGAAGGACAAACCTGATGATGAACAATAATGAATTAAAAATAACATAAAACTAGAACAAATCCAGAGCTAACATCAGTGAGAAATAACACAAAATAGTGTTTAGATCAAAATAGATTCTAAATATCAAAGCTAAAACTTGATAAAATCCAAAATAAATTCCAAGTGGGAAAGCTAAAACTTGTTTAGAACCCAAAACAAATGCCAAGTAGTAAGGCTAAACCTGATCATGAATCCAAAAGTGAACTGAACACAACATAACATGAATTTCTGAGAATTTCTAAACTCAAAACTGATATAAAAAATATATATTATAAAGTTGAAAATTTCTAGACTTCAAAACACAAACTAAATAATCTCTATGTCTCCAAAACAAATAAAAATTAGAGTTAAAACTTGAATATTTCTACTTCCAAAACATGTCCAAAACTAAACTAAATTTTTTTTTTGAATGACTAGAATTTACTATTAATGTCTTATTTTAAATAAGGTTTGAACCAATGACCCCCCACATAGAAGAGATTGATACAATCACCAAGTCAACTAAAACTAAATCTTAACATTTATAAGTTTCCAAATTGGTTCAAATAAAACCTAATCAATATTGAACATTCCTTAAGCTTTCAAAATAGATTAAATAACTAAAATTAAAACTTGAATATTTCTAGATTTTAGAACTTTCTCTAATCCTCCAAAACAAATTCAAAAGATTCATTTGATAAAACCTTAAGGATGATGGTGACAAGGAGGTAGTGATGGGATCACCTTTTAGAAATTATACCCAATAGTAGAAGCAATAATTCTCAATCCTCTCATACTTTTTCTCTTGTTATTGCTATTAATCTTGCTCGTGCTTCTAATTGCCAAAAATAAAAGGAAAATGGAAGATGAAATCTCAGGCTTAGGGTAGCAGAATTTAGAAAGGAGAGGGTTTCAAAAAAAAGAGAAAAAGAAGTAGAATACCAGACCTGCTTTTGCTCTTGCTTCATCACTAGAAAATAAGGAAAAGAAATAAGAGAAGGAAGGAGTGGCTTGGGTAGGTAGATATTTGTGGGACTTTGCAAAAAACCCCTTGAACTAATATATTTGAAAATTAGATCCTTTAGCTTGTTCCTTTTTATATATACATATTTCTCTTCTTTACATAAAGAAGTCTGAGTGGTCTAATTGGTCATCATGCTAGTTCTTACATAAAAGGTCCCTAGCTTAGAGCTTAGCCAAAGCATAATTTGAACAATTTTATTTCTCCCAGCCAAGGCATAATTTAACTCAATTTGAGCAACTATTTTTTTGTTCTCACACTATCCCCACATTAAAATATGTTTAGTCCTCTAAACTTAACTCCAAATCAACTCATACTTGAAGGCTAAAATAATTGAGGGTATCTTTCAAATATATCTCCCTTTAGTTCTGAAGTAGTTTCTCATTAGAATGATTGCTCCACTAGTCCTTGAAATAATATATTTTTGGATGCCTCAACATTTTCTATTTCTTATCCACCACATGAACATGATTTTCCTCATAATAGATGTTTACTCTAACCTGCAAAGGAAAAAAAATTTATTATGTAACCCTCGAATGGAATTTTGCCCATAATATAGACACACAAAACACATTATGCACCATAGTAAGTGCAAAAGGAAGAGAAAATCAATAAGTCACATCACCTACCCTCTCTCATATTTCAATTAAAAGACTTATCATGAGAACTTCTCAAGAGGTCACCCATTTAAGCATATTGTCCACAAAGTACACTTAGCTTTGCAATTCAGATCTAAATTGTCACAAACACCAAAAACATTATATCCTCAAAGGATGAGATCTTTGGAACACATGCTCATCTTACTAGAACTCCAATACTTTATGATGATCATAGAATAACTCTTCACCTCAATAAATTTGATCTCCAAATTCCACAATTTACAATATAAATTAATAGAGTCAACAATCTAAAATCTCAAAATTATTAGAAAGTTGTAGCATTTTGCAGCATAACTTATATATGTCCACTATACACTCTGGTTAACTCATAAAATCCTTAACATCCTCCATGTTAGAGAATCTCATAACTTATATAAAAATAACTCTTATTTCATCCACAAATATCTTCCTAAATATATTTTACATATTAACTTCCTCCATGCTAGACTAAATGGTGAAATATTGTATTTACAAATGTATAACTTTAATTGAGTATACTATCAAAGTAATCCTTCCTTTCATAATATAGTTTGACATAGAAATCAATGATAAGATTCATTTTCAAAACTTAAATATCAATCACCTTATGTCATCCAAAGTTTCCAATTTAAGACAAAGCATCTTAAATCTCATGCTAAACTTAAATATAATGGCAAATAATATGAACACATAGATATATCTCTAATCACAAGAACACTCAATACAAATTATTTCTCCAAGTTGAAAAATCCTAGATAGACATTGTTAATAAAAATAATAATTTAAATCTCAATCCTATAATAACAAATTTTACATATCTTATATATAAATTCTCACCGCTCCAACTAAACATCATACGTATTCACAAAACTTATAAAATCAGAGTTAAAATACTAATGCTTTTCCTAAATTCCTTATCATACTAAGAAACCAAAATTCATATAGCACAATCTAAATAAACCTAGAATCAGGACTATTCCAACTCATAGGAGAGTAGGATATGACATCAAAGATTTACTAGTTAGGAAATTTTTTATTTATTGAATTCACATCCTCAAAACTTTGTATATGGTCCAATATTGACACAAATATAGATATACACAAATTAAGGGAAGAATAAAAGGGAGAATGGCATATAACATATAAGAAAATGCCTCTGATGTTTCACAAAGAAACTAAAACTTTAATATGATTATCTAGATATATTTAAATATAGAGTTAAGTCAAAACTTGTCTTATATGTAATAACCCCAAGAATCATATAATCATCCTTTTCGATGAGAAATCACAAATTTGAACCCCCAATATCGATATACATCAATTGTCAAGAAAACTTGATGATTTTAGTTTAAGACAACTTGGTTCCATCGCAAACATAATTATACACAAAGGAGTCATATTCATATACTTTTGATCAATAAAACTATCAAGATAAATTATTGCTTCCTCAAACTAGTCTCTGATAGATTATCATGAATTGAAAATTTAAATCCAAAACTTAAACCTTGCTGGCAGCAAGTTATGTGAATGTTTCAAATAAAATTTAATCACTATCAAAAGTATCCAAATTTAATCACTAACTCATAATATCGAATGTAGGAATACAAGAATTTTCTCTCACAAAATCAAAACCATATCCAAATTCTTGATATTACTTTCTCACACATGTCTAAAAACTATATTGAACTCAACATGCATATAATCCCAATTCACCTTCCAACTCCAAGTTCACCAATAACTTCTATAATCAACAAGCTTGACAATGACATATGCATAAAGGTGATCCTACAAATGAACAATCAAGAATATGGATTCTGATTATATCCAAAAGTTTTACTTGATTGTAAACACTCTTTTCTTGGAGAGAAAATTAAAAAACATGCTCTAATATATGCTTGTACAAGATTATGTAATCTAACAAAGTTATCTCATATCTCCTCTTTACAATATTATATGATCTATAAAGATAATACAAACTTATTGGTCCTCAAAATCTCTAACTTATAGAACAAGATCACAAAAAATTAATAAGAATATTCAAATGCAACATGAAATTACTTCCTTCCTACAATCATCATCAATTTGCATTTCTCATCACTCATCTAACTTAATCAACACTCAAACCTAGAGCTCTAATACCACTAACTTAATAAAAATTTGAACCTAGAGCTCAATGCCATATACATTACTACATGATAGATATACAAGGTAGACCTGAACAAGTATAAAACTATCTCATTTACACTCACTCTTTTATCAAGTTCCATGACTTGTGAAGAAGTTCCTACAAAAGTATAAATAACATTATCCAAAGATGCTATCAATATATATATATATATATATATCATAGATCCTCTAACTATTATTTCATAGTCAAATATTTAACATTTGAACATAAAAAGTGTCCTCAAGACATGGAGTTGAGGATTACACCCCAGCCAAAAGACATGAATCAACATTATAACATACTCTAATCTAGGGAAGGGATCTAAGGCAATTTAGCAATGCATCACACATCCTAAACTCAAGGAAATCCATAAGATCAGAACTTACAAGAGAATGATCGATCCTATATAAAGCTAGCATTTTCATACGTATTCTACATATAAATATAAGGTTTTATAGGACTCAAACATTAGAAAGTAGAATCTCACCCAAAATCATTAGATTGTGCACCATGAAACGCATGTATAAAATTAATAAAAAAATCTTATATAGTTACAAAATTAGTATTTTCTCAATATCGCAACATAGTGTAGAGTGATATGATTGGTGCCTCATACACAAAATGGGGCACATACAAGGATCATGGCCTAAACTAGAAGTAAAATCATAAAGGAAACATGAGAGGGGATCACACCACTTCTCTAATACCATTGGGTTACAATTCAATCAGTTTCTCACAAGAATACAAATATGTATTATTATGACCCAGGGTAGCATGCTATTTGACTAGACATCCATAACTCCAACCTTAAAAGGAGCTAAGCTATGCTTATTATTCCTTAAAGAGGCTAAGAGATTGCACCCCACTAGGTATGACTAGTAGGTCAAGGGACTAGTAGTGCAAACAAAAGTAACCATGCCCTTATGTTAATCCATAAGCTCACACAAACTCATAATACAATTATACTAGTGGGAGCTCACCATAGGAGAGTCTATTGTGGTCATACAAAATGCAACCCATGGGTTGGTTGTACCATCTTCCCAAACATAGCTGATGTGTGAAATTGGAGATTGGTGACATTCTAGAATACCATCATAGGTTGCAAGAGGCTAATAATCCACACTTATATCCTAAAATTAGCATAAATTATTTACCAACCATGTCTAATGAGATTTTTGAAATACATAAGCTTGAGTTTTTTGAGCTTATGAATTTTGTTAGTTAGAAATGGGGTCTTAAAAGAATAGTTGTGATAATATGCTAAGCTAAAACTAGCTGAATAAAAAGCAAATCGAAATTTAGTTTATAGGTTGAGCCACTAACTAAGGTTACCAACCAAAGTGACTAAGGTCAGTTCTCAGAGGGAGCATTACCGAGATCAATGTAGCCTAACACTATGAGAGTTGCTTGTCTAATGAATATTCATCCCAAGGCAACCAAAGAAATATGGTAGGGTTGACTTACATATGGAAACTAACAAATAATATCCCTTGGAGATTAATTCTCAAAGGATCTAGGAGTCATAGTAATTAATTATGAAACATCCAGTGAGATCAATGTAGGAATTGGTGATTCATGAATCAATCAAATCGCCTTCTCAATCTATAAAGAGAAAAGGATTTTTGGAGGTAAGAACTAATTGCAATTTGTATCTTCCATTATATTTTGAGTAACTTCCATTAACTTGAGTGTCGGAGCGACTATCATCAGAGAGCTTTTGACAGTCTCCTTAATGGTTTCCTTCCTCTTAAAAATTAGTGAGAGAGTGGCCTAGAGGATCGAGATCTCATGGAGATCTCAAACTAGAATTGGTGACGAACTAGACTCCATCAACAAATTGGTGCTTTCATTAAGATCTACTCTACCTCTCTTCTCAGCTATTCTAAGAGGTCTCTAACAAACTTCTAGCTATGCCTCCTAGAGTAGCAAGACCCTCATCATCCAAAAATCCACCTAGGAAAGATAGCCCTAGCATCAACAAAATCACATAACTCATTCAGTAGACTAGGTGGGCCAGCTCTGCAAGCCAACTCAACAACCCTACTACAATAATAGCCCCTGGGAGCCCCCTATAGATAGTTCTTGAGGTACCACCAAGTCCCTCCAACTAAGTGAGCGGGCATGAGTTTCAGACCCTAGTTGCTATCATCTAGTAGACGACATATTACTTAAGGTTCAACTATAGGCTATGCAAAAACTATAGGCCCAACAACTACAAAACTTGACCCAGATGATGCAAAGTCTCCATGCTAATTACGCTCAATAGTAGGCTCTAGCTCAAGCTCAAGCTCCAACCCAAGGTGCTACATCAAACCAAGAATACTAGTCATAGTTGCACACTATAAGCTAGGTATACCCTAGTTGGCATCGTCACCCTAGTTCTCATGACCCCTTGGTGGTAGTTTCACTTAGGTATCAAGCCTAGAGGGATTATGATAGGCATTACCACACTTATGATCCAACAGACAAGGCCACATACTATAGACATGCTAGTTGAGCTTCAACTACAATGTAGCCAGATAGAAGCTATGTCACATGCAACTTGGGAAAGATCTGGGGCACTAGCTCACTTGAACCATATGAGGTACAATACTCCTTTAATCCCTAATATAGCATACTCCTCTATACAACCAAAGTTGTGCCAACTTGTGTACAAAGTGGTTTAAAGGATCCAGTGGATCATTTTAGTATATTTAAGAATGCCATGATCCTACGAACGGCATAGAACTTCACTATGTGCAAGGCTTTTTTGATGGCATTACAAGGCCTGACCCAAGCCTTAGCACTTCAAATTGCTAAGATCTCCATAATCTACTTTAATGACTTGGCAAACAAGTTTGCAAAGCAGTTTATCCCACTAGTACCTTGGTAGAAAGACCCCTCTATACTCCTATCACTGAATTAGAAATAGGAGAAAATCTTAAGAGAGTATCTAGCTCAATTTAACAAAGCATGACTAGATTATCGAGCTAGATAGTTTCATCATCCTTTCTACTATAATTAATAGAATCAAATATGCTTGTGTGGCTTATGAGATGGTTTGCCAACATCCTAGAAGCTTGATAAAATTCATTCAACTACTTTGAGAGCACATCAACACTGAAGAGGTAATCTCAGCTAAAAGGGAATTTAAGGGTAATGGCTAGCAGAAGAAAGAATAAGAGGTCAAGCTTCTTGAGCCAAAAAGTAGATAACTAAAAAAGCAAGAACTTGAGTTCCAAACTTACACACCCTTGAACTACTCAAGGTTAGAGGTGTTAGCCCAAATTGTGCATAGAAACTTCCAATGTAGGCCACTGCCTATCCATGACACTAAACAAAGCTTGGGCAAAATAAGGTATTGCCATTTTCACAGGGATTATGGCCATGACATAAGGAATATAGGTAACTCAAGGATGAAATTGAAAGACTCATCAAAGAGAGCCATCTCAGACATTTTGTCAGCCAAGGAGAATAAGTTGAAGAAGCTCGTGCCCAATAGACTCATCTATGGCCTCTCCTCAAAGGAATCCTACCCCTAAATTGCACAACCCTCTTGTCAAAGGCCACCTCAATATGATATTAACAAGCTCATTAACTCAAAGTGAAGCTTTGAAATTGATCATTAAGTGCCAAACCTTTACTAGGGTGTAGGAGGAGCTGAAGGAGGAGATGAAGAGACAACACCATGAGCCCAAACATGGGGATGTAGTCTTTTCTACAAAAGAGATAGACAAAGTTTCTACTCTCCATAATGATGCATTGGTAATCTCGATGATCTTGGACTAGTAAATGTTGAACCATTAATGGGGAGTAGGAGGCAAAAAGATAGCACCATTAGCTCAAACATGGGGATATAGTATTTTTTGCAAAAGAAGAGGAGTTTCTACACCCCAAAATGATGCATTGGTAATCTTGACAATCTTAGATGGCTATACCATACAATGTATCATGATAGATATAGGAATCTTGGCAAAATTTTATTCACTCAAGCTTATGATCAAATGAAGACTGAGTAAAATATGGAGTCATATGTTGGGATGCTAACTAAATTTTCTAAACTATGAGAGACTCAGTCACCATGCTTGGCTTGATTGAATTACTCCTCATAGTTGGACAAAATCCTAGAATCCCCATAATCAAATCAAAGTTTTGTGATGGTGCTCATATGCTCTACTTATAACATAATATTGGACTCAATTAGCTCCAAGCTATAATCTCAACTTTGTAGTTGTGAGATTTTCAATTAAAGATGGCACAGGTGAAGTGCAGGGTGACTAAAGCCTTGCTAAGAAGTATGAGATAGCTTATTGGCATAACAACTCTGACTAGGTCTAGCAGTAGCAGAAATTAACAAATCTACCCTCAAGCCAAAAAAGGCTCACACAAACCAATGAAGTAGCTCATCAACTTCGTTGTCAGAAAAAGCTTAAGGAGAATATTAAAGCTTGTGAATCTCATGGTGCCTTTGCTCACCAAACTGGGGGAGTTCTTGTGGAAGAGCCACGATGTCATTACATGGTCTTTTGAAGACATGCCGGGCATAGATCCTTTGGCTATGCAACATGAGCTTACAGTGGTAGAAAATTATAAGCTAGTCAAGTAGAGAGAAAGTACTTCACTCCTGAGCATTGAAAAGCCAATCATTGAGGAGGTAAGCAAACTTCTCAATGTAGGGCTCATTACTAATGTAGTGATGGTGAAGCAATCCAACGGCAAAATGAAGACTGTGCATCAACTTCACCAACTTGAATAAAATCTACCTGAAGAGCAACTATCCTTTACTAAAGATAGACTAACTTGTTGATTTTACCTCAAGCTACCAACTCCTGAGCTTCCTAGATGCATTCTCATACTACTATCAAATTTGGATGCACCCCAAGGATGAAGAGAAAACTATTTGTTTCACTGATCAAGGTACATTTTGTTATATTGCAATGCCTTTTGTGCTAAAGAATGCAAAAGCAACATACCAAAGGATGGTGAACAAAGCCTTTGAGGCTTAGCTTAGGAGGAATGTGGAAGTGTACATTGATCATATATTGATAAAGAGCCTCCATGTTGATGGACACTTGAAGGATCTAAATGAAACTTTCAACACACTTCAAAAATTCAGGATGAAGCTGAACTTGGAGAAGTGTTCCTTTGGAGTAGGATCCAAAACATTCCTCAGCTACTTCATCTTTGAATGGGGAATAGAAGCTAACCCCAAGAAGATTGAAGTAGTCATGCAAATGAAGCCTTCAACCTCTATCAAAGAAATGCAAAGGCTCACTAGTTGGTTGGCAGCCCGCAACTTCTCCTTATCTAGGTTAGCTGAAAAGTACTTGCTATTCTAGGTTCAAATGGACAAAAGAGTGCATTTGAGCCTTTGAAGATCTTAAGAAGTATTTAGCTGAATCTCCCCTACTAATGAGACCCAAACCAAATGAGGTACATTTTCTTTACATAGTAGGCTCAGATCAAGTAATTAGCTTGGTGTTGATAAGTGACCAAGGTGGAAAACAACATCCTATATATTATGTAAGTCATGTACTCACTGAGGTAGAAGTTCGGTATCCTCCATTGGAGAAACTCAACTATGACATGGTGCTAGCAACCTGGAAGCTTAGCCCATACTTCCAAGCATATCAATCATTGTACTCACTAATCTCTCACTTCAACAAACACTACAAAGGCCAAAAAACACTGGGAAGGCTGCTTAAATGATCCATTGAATTAAGCCAATTCACTATAATTTTTTAGCCTCGAAGAATAATCAAAACTCAGCCCTTAGCAGACTTCTTGATGGAGACCAACTCGTACCCATCAAGACCATAATCTGAACCATGGGAGGTTCATGTAGTGGCTCATCTGGTGAGTCAAGTTGTGGGATCAATGGTGCCCTCAAGAGCCTAGATGAGAGAGTGGCTGAATATTCAACTTGATTGGAGTTTGAGTCTTTAAACAACACCATGGGATATAGCTTTCCTCCTTGGATTACATGTGACATTAGAAGTGGAAGCTAAAAAATTGAAGGTATTTAGCAATTTTTAATTTGTGTATTTATAGGCTATAGGGGAATATGAGGCAAAAGATGCCACTATTTTCTAATAGTTGGCTAAAGCATAGAAGCACATGGCAAAGATAGATCAGTGGAGATTTTTAAGTACCTTAGAATTACAATACAAAGGTAGATCACTCGATTGGCCTCAACTTCTAAAAATTCTAAATTAAGGTAGATTTTGTAGAGAATCTTCAGTAGCCAAGTTATTTGAGTCTGTTGAGGTGGATGCGATGGATTGAAAACCTAGTTGGATGGATCTACCTCAAAGATAGACAACTACATGACAATTAAAAATATGCTCAAAGGATCAAAAGGATCAAAAGGCTAGCTCTGAACTTTGTCTTAATGGATAAAGTTCTCTACAAGAGGTCATTCTCCTAGCTACTCCTCCACTATTTGAAGTTTGAGGAAGCTAACTATGCCCTTTAAGAGGTGCATGAAGGAATATGTAGAAGTCATAGTGGAGGATGAGCCTTAGTGCATAAGCCCCTTAGACAAGATTATTATTTGCTCAATATGGCTTTTGAGCTAGCTAAATTCATCTCTAAATACAAACAGGGCCAAAGACACACCTCGATACATTATAGCCTAGTAGTCTAACTCTAACAAACCCAAGCTGTATAGCCTTTTGACCAATAGGGGATGGGTACTTTGGGTTTGTTCCCACTAGCCTCAAGACAAAGAAAATTCTTGGTTATCACTATTGACTATTTTACTAAATGGGTGGAAGTTAAAACTCTCACCATGATCACTAAAAAGAAAATCTAAGAGTTCCACTGGTAAAACATAATCTGTAAATTCATATTACCATAGCACTACTCACAAACATTAGGAAGTAGTTCGATAGCTCAAGGTTCAAAGAATATTGCAATAGCCTTCATATAGAGTAAAGATTCACCTCTATAGTACACCTCCAGTCTAATGATTTAGCTGAGAAAATAAACCAAACCCTACTCTCAGATATAAAGAAATGCCTTAAAAGGATAAATGGTGCATGAATTGAAGAATTATCATATGTATTTTCCTCTAACCAAACTACACCTCAAATGATAACTAATGAGTCTCCTTATGCTTGCCTATAGGGTCAAAGTGGTCATTCCTATATACAACAATCTCACTTCACCCTGAATCAAGGCTAATGACCCTAACATGAATGAGGCAAATATCCAAGCTGAAAAAGGCCTCATTCTAGAGATGCAAGAGAAGGCTTGCACCAGGATTGCTAAGTACTAATGATAAGTAGCCAAGTACTATAATGCCAAGGTTCATAGCCAAGGACTATAACTAGGTGATTGGGTGCTTCATTTTGCCGACTCATTAATCAAGCCTTGAGAAAACTATATCCAAACTAGGTAAGCCAATTCAGGGTTTCCCAGGCAATGGGATTAGGAGCATTCAAGCTCAAACACCCAAATGGTAAAGTACTCTCCAGTACATGGCATGTTGATAACCTTTGAAAGTTTTATATTTAAACTTTGTGTTTGAATAAAGTTATAATTTTTTATTTAAATCGAGTCCTAGCCATCTAAAAAACCTAGCTCTATGGTTTATGTATCCAACCAGGTGTCTCGACTCTTCAAATGCCCAAAAACCTAGCTCTATGGTTTGAGCTTCCAATCAAGTGCCTCGTCACTTCAACCAAGTATTGTCTCTTCAGTCATCTAAAAACTTGACTTTGTAGTCTAAGTATCCAACTAGGTATCTTACCTATTCAACCAAGTATTGGGTTGTGAAGCCGAAGTCAACCACTTGGGATAGCTAAAAACCCTAGGAGCAATCTCAAAATAACAAATAAAACTTAATGCACAATCAAAAATCATAAGAACATGACTTCCAATAGGGGTAAAACCTTATTGTTAATTACTTTGACAATCATTAGGAACCTCCTAAAGTAAAAAAACCTAACTAATAAGATAGAGACACAGAAGAAAGAAAGCATGACTTGATTCATATAAGAAAGGGATTACATGGCTTAAGCAAAAGCATTCCATCACTTTATAATTTTAAATGAATTTAAATTCATATGAAATAAGAGAGAAAATGGAAAAGGCTTTGACGCTTGTTGCTATTGCTTCCATGCACTTGATTGAGTGGAATTTGACTCAAATGGGTGCTTGGATTGATCCTTAGTGAATGCTAATAACTTTACTAAATTTTAAGGTGTGGTTGACTATTATGATCTATGTCAGTTGACCCTAGTAAGATATGAAGTAGCACTATGGCTTTTTACTTATTATCAGCTGACTTTTTTGGTCTTTGATTTGAGAGAATAATTTGCAACTTATGCTAATCATCATTAATTTGATGATCAAAGGCCTCATTAACATGTTATCAATTAAGTTTGATACATCACCAATGACTTTTTAGTTTACTTAGCATGCTGTTAGTTGACTTCATATGAACAAAGCATTTCACTTACTGACTAAATGAGTTTAATCCTACCTTAGTCTAGTTCAAAATAGATAGTAGCCTTGATTTTATGCTAACCATTTTTGATTTGATAATTGATAGCCTTTTAGGCACATTATTAATTAGGTTTGAAGCGCCACCAAAAACTTTTGAGTTATTTTAGCTAAGCATCACCAATGGATTTTTAGTTAGTTTAGTTTTGAAGTGTGGCCAAAAACTTTAACCATGTTGTCGATTAACTTTGTTTAAACAAGACATTTGGCTGACTGACTAAGTAAATTCAAACTTGTCTTAGCTTGATTTGGTTTGAAAAAATGATTAGCAAACTTGACTTGTCCTAATCATCTTTGATTTAATAATTAACTTTTTTCTTAGTGTGCTATTGATTAATTTTAAGGTGTTGTCGATGACCTAGAGCTTGTTGTCAACTAACACTAATTAATCTTGGATCCAACCTTGATTGAGTTCTTATTAGTTTTTTAATGGACCTTGAATCCAAACCCTAATTATGTTCTTGGTGGATCTAGGTTCAACCCATTAATAGGTTTGGGTTTGACCCATGTTGGACCTTTATTTGTTTTGGGCTAGAACCTTAAAGTTCAAGTTGGTTTGGTACAAGTTGGTTCTAGTCCAAGTTTGACCTAGTTTTGTCTTAGGTTTTACTTGGTTTTAGTTCAAGTTTGACCTAATTCTAGTTTAGATTGACCCTAGTTCTAATTCAGGTTTGACCTAATTCTAGTTTAGGTGTGACCATCTAATTCAGGTTTGACCTAGTTCTGATTTAGGTGTAATCTAGTTTTGGTTTGAATTTGAGTTTGACTTATCTTAATTAAGGCTCAATCCAAACTTAGTTTAGTTTAATTTCTTTATTTGATTTGGCTAAACCAGCATGAATTTAATGTGATTGAGTCATTTAATTTAATTAATTTACAATAATAGATTTAATTAATTTGCTTTGAGAGCCCTCAAGTTGTCATAATGACTTGGAGGAGCCCACGGACTAACTTTGAGTCGCATTTAATTTTTAAGCGAGTCTGCAAGCTATTCTTTAGTCTAAACTTAGTTTTAGAGTGAGCCCACTGGCTGGCCCTAAACTGATTGGACTTTGAAGTAAGCCCACAAGCTAATCTTTGGCCCAAATTAGCTTTTGGGTGAGCCAGTTGGTTGGCTCTTGGACAAATTGACTTTCAGGTTAGCTTGTAAGCTGGCTCTCTAGGTCAAAGTTGGCTTTTGGGTAATCCTGTAGGCTGACCCATGGTCAGAGTTGACTTTTGGGTCAGCCCACAAGCTAGCTCTATGTTAGTTGATAGGAGCATGTTCATTCAGGTGAGATTATTTTTTTTTCTTATTTTTTTCCTTTATTCTTCCTTTCTCTTATTTTTTCCTTCTTTTCTCTTCTTTTCCCTTTTTTCTTTTCTTTTCTTCTCCCCACATGAACTAGCAGTAGAAATTTTTTTATTATGTTTCTTTTTTACTTTTTCTATCTCTTTCCTATTTTTCTCCTTCTTCTTGCTCTTGCCTGGGCCCTCCTTCTTCTCTATGTTTCTTCTTCACTAGAGTAGGGTGGCACTTCTCCTTTGAATCTAGGCTGAATCTAGCCAAATCTTGGCTAGATCCAGCCGCAAGTGGTGGTGGTGGACAGCAATTGGAGGTGATGTGGTTGCAAGTGGAGCTTGAGGAAGCACAGGTGGAGCTCCCATAGTGGTAAGAAGGAGCTTGGGCTCGATGATGGAGGGGGGCTGCAAGTTAGTGCACCACAGGAGATGAAGTTGTGGGTGGTCACAATGGTGATGGAGCTTGCAAAAGGGATGGAGCAAGGGAGCAAGGGCCAAGTAGAGTTCTGACAGTGGGTATCTTGGTGGGAGACAAAGGAAGAGAACGAATAAAATAGAAAAGAGACAAAGAAGGAATAGAAACCTTACTTCTCTTGTTTTTTCTTTGTTCTTTGATTGTAGTTGAATTCCTCCTTGACAATGATCTTTTGTCTCCTCCTTGATGATTTCTTTTTGATCTCCTTTCCTTTTGTTTTTGATGCTGAGAAGGCTTATATAGGGCTTTGAGAGATAGAGTTAATTAGACCTCAATCTCTTTTATTTGAAATTTTGAATCATGGATGTGTTTGTAGATGGATATGGATAAGTTTGTTTTGAGATTAGATAAAGATGTGTATGGATTGGATGAGGATTTGATTTGAGATTGGATGAGTTTGTTTTGAGATTGGATGAGATTGGATGTACCCATCACGGATATGGAATTTATAAAAGGATTATTTGTAGATTTTTTGGAAAGTTTGGAAAGGGATTATTTGTAGATTTTTTGGAAGGTTTGGGCTAAGTTGTGATTTTGTGTCAAGGACCTTTTTGCACAAAAAATCTTGTAATTGGCTCATTAGATGACTAGTTTCTTCTAATCCAAACACACACTGGGAGACCGGTTAAGGAATCGGTTGACTGACCAAGTAGTGTTGCCAATATTAGTTCATCAAAATTGGTTGACCGATTGAGAAATAGGTCGACCAATAGAGGGGTGTCATCAATCTTGATTTATTAGGACTGATTAATTAGTTTAGGAACCAATCAATCAGTAGAGAGACGTGATCAGTTTACCAAATTGTCGATTGGTTTAGTGCATTTAAGCCACATTTTGGTGGCGTACAAGTCTTCAGACTGACTAAATTTCAATCGGATTTGATTTTTAGCTAAAATCAACTCAAATAAAATGCCCCTTTCGCATCGTATTTTTGAGTTTTGATGAGAAGAGAAGGTGTGAAAAATTTTTGGTACTTGCCCCCTATGCTAACATTTTAAGAGTTGAACACGTGGGTTTGAATTGCCATGTGAAAGTGAACTTAGTTTGCTATGTGAAAATAGAATTAATTTGTTATGCGGATGTATTCTTGATTTCCATGAAAAATAGACTTAATTTCTCATATGGGATTTCATGTCTATGTTTTATCTCAAGAAATGTGGAGTGCATATTTGCTTGATATTCTTTTAAGAAAGTCGGTCATTTCGTGATAGACAAAACATAGATACCTTTTTTTTATTGTTGACCCTAGAGGCTTATGCATAATACCTCTTTAGGATGCGGGCATTGATTTGTGGCATAGGCATTTCCCCTTTGCCATCAATTAGTTGGTAGAATCCACCCTTAAATATTCCTTTGATGATATAAGAGCCTTCCTAATTAGGCTCAAATTTGCCTTTCTTACTTTAGTTTGAGATTATGGGTCTTCTTAGCACTAAGACTATTTTTTCCTTCTGAAAAGATCTAAGCTGGGTCATCTTTTGTAGGCCTGAGACATTTTTGGTGGTATATTTCAAAATTTTATTGAGCTACAAGCATTGTTTCATCCAAGGAGTGTAGCTCATCTAGGTGAAGATGAACATTAATTTTTTTTTTTGAAATTTTCTCTTGCAAAGCAATCCTTAGAGAGAAAATTTGTACCTCCAATGGCAAGACTGCCTCAATCCCAACACTAGTGTATATGGTGTTGATTGGATAGGGGTCCGACAAGTGGTGCAATAATTCTACAATGCTTTAAAAAGTTTTTGGTGCCAATCTCTTTTGTTTTTTGTAACTTTCTTTAATATTTTGGAGGGAGTCTTATTGAATGCCTCAGCAAAGCCATTTGCCCTTGCATTATAGATAGATAAATATCTCCAATCTATTTTGTGATGATACACATATTGTCCTACATTGATATTTTTGAAGGATGGTCCATTGTCAAAAATAATCCTTCAAGGAATACCAAATTGATATAGGATAGTTTCACAAAAGAAATAGATAATAGTATTCCTTTTTTTACTTCTTTTAGTGGATTACTTTTGTCCACTGAGAGAAATATTTTATTATTGTTAATATGAAGCAGTGACCTTGGAAGAAGATGGCTCAATGGGCCAATTATGTCTATACCTAATACCTCAAATGGCCATGAGAATACTATTGGATGTAAAAGATTTGGTTGTTGATGAATGAAGTCAATGTGAATTTAGCATAGGCAATATTTCTTGCATATTCAATACAATCTCTCAATATCATGGGCCAATAGTAGCCCATATACTTAATTTTCATCATTATTTTTGGGTCTAATTGATGAGCTCCACAAACTCTAGAGTGTCCTTTGTACATGACTTCTCTTACTCTTTATCTAAAAGGCAGCATACAAGTAGTTGAGGAAAAGACCTCCTATAAAGAGTGTTTTTAATGAGAAAAAGGCACACGACCCTCTTCTTGAGTTGCATCCGTGTTGATTTATTTTTCAAGAGTTCTCTATTTTTGAGGTAGTTAGTGAATGGTATTCTCTAATTTTTTGCTTCCTCTATCACTTTAGGTTTAGTCTGCTCATGTTTGATGCTAAAGACCGAGCTTATCACTTGTCTATTATGAACTATGATCAGGATTTCTCCTGATTAGGGTTAGCCAGTGTCTTGGATAACTTGGCTAAGGAATTAGCTTCTGCATTGATGGACTAGGGAACTTTAATTATTTGATCATATGGGATTTTCTCCATAAGTTCTCAAGCCTTTTTATGATATTTTAGTAGCTCAAATATGTGGATTTTAAATCTGCCTCCCACTTGATTGATGACCAATTACAAGTCACCAAATATATGTAGGTGTGATAATCCTATATAAGGGCCATTTTTAGTTCTATAATTAGAGCCTCATATTCAACCTCATTATTTATACATGATTTTGAGAGAGAGTAGGAATATCATAAAATTCCCCCCATTTGGAGTGACAAATATGAGTTTGATACTACTTTAATTTGCAGAAGCTTCAGCCTAATTCCTGGTCTGATGGATGATGCTCCAACAAAGTATAGCTTCCAATAGGGCTTCCCTTCTTCAACAAGAAGAATTTCTTGACTGGGGAGTTTGCACCTCAATGGAGAGTTGTTTGACACTTGGTGAGGTACAAAAAAATTAGCAAGGGCTTTCCCTTTAACTGCCTTTTGAGGAGTGAAGTTGATATTATACTCTATGAGGATCAAGGCCCATTTTGCAAGCCTTCCAATGAATACAAGTCTAGTCATTAAATATTTTATGGGGTAAACACTTGATATTAAAATGATTTGATGTGAAAGTAAATAATACCTGAGTTTTTTGACCAAAAATATGAGCACCAAACAATGTTTCTTGATGGGAGAGTAGCTATTCTCTTCTCCCACTAGCATTCTACTCAAATAGCAAAATACTTTTTTTTTTCCTTCGTAATTATTTTGTGCAAGAAATGCCCCCAAGGATCCTTTCATTAGAGCCATGTAGAGGATTAAGGGTCTACCAAGCACAGACTTAATAACTATAAAGGCTTATTATCATTCTTGATCCTAAATAAATGGAGCATCCTTTTTCATTAATTTAGAAAAGGGTTTGCATTTTCCAAAGAGGTTCAAAATAAATTTCTCCATATATGTGAGTCTACCTTGGAATGACCTTAATTATTTTAAGTTATTGAGTGGTGGCATATCCGAAATAGCTTTGATCTTAGATGGATCAATTTCCAATGCCTTGGCGTCTAACAACGAAGCGGAGGAATTCCCTAATGATACTCTAAAGGGACATTAAATAGATTATGTTGTTAAGAAAATATATGGAAGATAGCTTATTAGGTCCAATATGGTGTGACTAAAGTATTTCCTCCTTGATGATGGAAAGACACCCTTTCTGCTTGACTCTAATGAAGAAGTGCATACGATGTGGGATATCTATCATATGGCTAAGAAGTGGATCATAGCGATTATGGTCAATGTGAGTGATGATTAGGCAAATGTCAAGTCACAATATGTGCCTATGAAATAAATGGTGCAATTATTTCATGAGTATTATTTTACTCAAATCATTTGGTTTCTTCTAGTATGTGTTATGTGTGATAGACATTCTTCAATATGAAGAACGAGTTATTTATTTCCTTGTTCATCAAGCTATGGCTTGCAAGGCTTTGCAAGACAATATGTACAACTTTTGCACTAGGCCTATTATGGATATGTATGAATAAATGATTATTTGTACTTGTCATACCATTCAAAGTTTTAATAGCATGTTCTCATTATGAATTAAGTTGTTTTTATTTTGGAAGTAGGTGGTATATAGTTTTTAGCACAAAGCATTCATTTCCTAACTATTAGGTATTCATTTTTTAAGATAATATATTCATTTTCTAACTATTAGTTTGACATCATATTGAAGAAAACTTGTTCCCATTTGAAGGATTTGATTGTAATAGGGTCTATCAAGATCATAAGTATTCCAAGTTTCCAACTTCATGTATCCATCCAATAGAGCAAGGATATTCATTTTTATGAACAATATTTATTCGTATTGGACTATAATTGTATTCATTTATAACTTTGATGTATTCATATATTACTGCTATAGTATTTGTTGAGTACATGTGTAGCTTACAAGTAAGATGTGTTCTATTGTTGTAGTTTTTATTACTCTTTGTTTTGAAAATGAAAGGAATCTAATGATAACAAAAAGCATGACTCCTATTGATGAAAGCTTGACAAACCTTCATTCGAACCATGTATAAGCTAGGCCAAGAATGTTGATTCAATGGGACAATGCAGTAAGTGGGGTAGGTTAATATTTTGATGATGCAGACCATTTTCAATGAGAGCTTCAAAATTGTGCCATTAAAAAAACTTTAACTACTTGTTTGTTAAGAATAAGAAGAAATATGTGACCGTTAAATGTCAAGTACCAAGTTGCAAGTGGAGGATCTAATCATTAAAAATTAGTTCCCTTTCTGTCTTCAAAATTAAGAAGTGTAACCTTGAGCAAACATGCGATGTAACCCTTGAAAGAGCAAATCATCCTAAAGTAAAGCATCAAAGAAGTAGGTGAGTAATATTTTTCAGTCAAAATTGAAGAAGCAATTAGATAACTAGGTGTAAATATAAAATACAAAAGGGCCTAGGAGGGGAGAGAGATCGCACATGTGGAGTTGTACGGTGAAGATATGGCATCTTACAATCTTCTACTATGGTGCCGAGATATGATGAATGAAACTAATTTAGGAAGTGTGGTGGTCTTTGAGAAATAGGGATAGATTTAAGAGGACTTTCTTTTGTTTTGTAGCTTCTATCGAAGGCTTCAAATATGGGTGTAGGCCATTGGTTTTCCTTGATGGCACATTCATGTTAAATAAGTATAGTGGAATTTTTCTAGGTGCTACAAAAAAAAAAAAAACAAAGGTGATTATCAATAATAAGGAATCATTATTCTCCATAGATTCCATTTATTCTGTGATTTTCTAACACACGTTGTTTGTTTATGTGTAGGATTCTTCCATGTAGCATTTGCAATCATGAAAAATGAAAATAATACAAATTGGGTATGGTTCTTGCAAAATTTTAGAGATGCTTTGTATTTTGGTATGGAATCATACGATAAGACCATTACATTCATCAACTACCATGCGAAGGGCTTAATAATATTGTCCAAAGCATATTTCTAGGAAGTCCATATGCATATTGCTTTCATCACCTTCAAGCCAACTTTCACAATAAAAGGTTGAACATATCGAAGGCTACAAAAAATGAATGTCGGAGATTAATCAAACAAGATACCTATGCATATACAAAGAAGGAACTCAAGGAGTTAGTGGAGTTCCTATATGCAACATCAAGAGAGGCATATGAATGGTTCAAAGAGAAGTATGATGTGCAACAATGGAGTAATTTTTTATTTGAAGGTGCTCAATGGGGAGAAATGACAAGTAATATTGCTGAATCTTTCAATTCTTGGATTAAAAAAGCTAGACATCTATTCATGGCAGGCATGGTTGATTCAATTAAGTTAGGACAAATGCCTCTCATTTTTATTGTGGTTTGACTCTATTTGGTTTTGTTTTATTTAGGGTACTATTGTGTAATATATCATAGTCTAGCATTACTTACATTAGTTTGTGTTTCCTCTTAGGTACAAGATAATGATGTCAATATTTGGTCACCGACAGGAGGTGACAAAATGGAAAACTCATCTATACCCAGAAATAGAGATTAAATTTGTAGCTACTATAGAGGATGCTCGACGCATTCAGATGTTCTGATGGGGATATATTTAAGGTTATTGACTAGAAAACTAACTGTGTAAAGCTTTTGGTGAGGACACGAACATGTCATAAATGGCAAGTGTGTGGCCTTCCATGCAAACATACTTGTGACACAATACTAGATGAAAGACAATTTGTACCGCTTTTGTGGCAGCTACTTCACCATCCATTGATTTCCTAATCATAAGTATGTAAATCCTAGGTTGGTGACTAATGAATATGTGATATACTCACACTATTTTTATGTGGATATAACAAATTGGTCATTTCCTACATTCACTTATTCCTATAAATATTTATTTTACTATGCATATGTACTCATTTCTCTAAACATAAGTATTTTTTTTTTGCAAAAATATATTCATTTTAGTATACATAAATATTCATTTTCGTCACACATATATACATTCTCTTTTATATAAGGATTCACTTTGTTGTTTCTAAGTATTCAGTTTGTAGCATATATGATAGGAATATGCCTACACAGTAGCATACCTAAGAGCATACAGAAATATGGAGAATATATTTTTTTCTTCCACATAAATATGACATCCATAACGAGTTACCTTTTATAGCATTAACATTTCCAACATAAATGTGGGAAAATATTCCAAAAACACATAAGGTCATCAAAAATAGCCAAAATATCACAAGGATGAAAACAACAAGCGGTATCATAAAGGCCTATAGGCTATGCCTAACCTGGCCAAGGAGAGTCTGCACCCAATATGCTCAAACTAGCTATTCACTATAGCACTATGCTCTTTTAGACACCGAGCAATCTCCTAGTACTACAATGTCAAGGTAGTCTCGAGACTGTGAAGTCAATGATCCAACAAGGCTAGAGTAACCCATAATACTAAAGATATCTTATTGCTTTCTACTCCCACTCCACTTGCTACCTCACCCTGCTCTATTATTGCTATGCCAATGCCTCCATCAGTAGGAATGTCATTAATCTAAGAATCAACATCATCCTTAGGTTTAGCATTATTGTCCTTGCCATGCTCGAAAAGCTCCACCTTTTGAACTCAGCTAGATGGGGTTTCAATGAAGTGCAAGTGGCTTGGAGTCCCCACAAAATGTTATCGACATGTGTAAATATGTGAAGGAGATGTGGTCAGCTAGGGTGACCTACTTGAAAGTGGTCCAAGGCCATGGTAATGATATATGCATATCCCAAGGCATATTTGCAGTGTTGAAGCAGTTTTGCATGTGCTTAAGAATCATATACAAAAGGTGTTTATTTTACACCTAAGGAGCATGGAGTAGATCATGTTGATGTCATTCAAGATGACCTCATCCTTATGACAGGATCTAGGAAGAAGAATGTACTAAAGAAGATGCTCCAAAATAGAAGGTGGAATCAGTATGCTTGGGTCTCTTTACATTATTTCGGCCAATATAGATAGTATGCACAATATTCTTGATATCAATGGGAATGTTTATAGAATTCCAACTTTAAATAGTATCATGTGATATACTATCAGTAGGAACATTGAGGATGGAACCTAAAGTGGGCACATCTAAGATGATATGAGTAGTATCAAAGGAGGTGAACAAAGTGCATGTAAGTGGGTCAAATATGGCATTGGAATAGAATATACATATATCATTGTCGACATAGGGTACACTACTAGTCAATAGGCCTTTCCAACATTAGTAGTCAAACATTTTTGAAAAACCAAAGCTAGCTAGTGAATCAAAATCTGGGCTATGTGGTGAAATTACTTTGGACTCTTAATCATGGCCCTTGCAATGTGGCATGATGAATCAATGGAGGGAAACAAATAGATTGGAAAGGTGTTAGGAACATTAGTGGCTTAGTTTTCCCTTTGTAACCCAAGCAGCATGGTGGTTTAAAGGAAGAAGCCTCCTCCTTCCTCATTCCAATGCTAGGGCTTTTAACCCCTAGATCATGAAGTGGAAGTTCCCTTTGTGAGAGAGCAGACTTCCACCTTATTTGAGATTCTGGAAGATCGGAACTAGCCCAATGAGCAGACTTCTGCTCTAATGGTTTAACACAAATATATTTAGAGTGAAGTCTACTAAGAGGAAGAGCATACTTTTTTCTTATTTTAGACTCTAGAAAATCAAATGGTTTAACACAAACATAGTCAGAGCAGAAGTCTGCTAGCTCAAGGAGCAGATTTTTGCCTTATTTGAGATTCTAAAAATTCAAAGTGGAAGTCTACTAGCTCGACGAGCAAACTTTTGCTCTAATGATTTAATGCAAATTATTCAAAACAAATCCACTAGGTGGAAGAGCAGACTTCCGCCTTATTTTTTACTTTAGAAAATCAGATGATTTTTAATGCAAAAATAGTCAAAGCAGAAGTCTGCTAGCACAAGGAGTGAAAGTCCATCGAACCTTCTGTGGGCTTCCACTCTAATAGTTTACACTAAAAATATTTAGAGTAAAAGTCCACTGGGAAATTCTGTGGATTTTAGTTGTGCATTTCCAATGGATCAAGAACTCATTTTGTTATGTACATGTACTCATTTTTTTAGCCACAAGTATTTATTTTCTTGTCAATTTGTATTTATTTTCCTACATATAAGTATTCATTTTTCTGACTCAAAGTATTCATTTTGCTGATACATACATTTCCATGTTATTAGATACATGACAAAAATAAATTTACATAAGAGTGTGTGTCAAGTAACACCGTCCATGTTAACACCAAACTTTGTCTCCACTTGTAAATGATAAGTTAACAATGAAACATATATAAATGTGTTCAACACCCTAAAAGTAAGATGACTTTACAATATAAGATAGTCCATCCAAGTCATAGGTCAGGACATATGGAAAAACACACGATCATAATGTCTTCATCGACAAATAGATGAAATTAACTATTCTTTCTCTCCTCAAAATGGAAACTGCACATCAAACTATTTTTGGGTTTTTTTTTGTTGCCCATTCATAAATAATTGCATCATATACTTGGCCCACAATTGAGGAACTTCATTGCTTTTGAACTCTACTAGATGGCCAATCATTACCAAACATGTGTAATGTAGCATAAAAGTGACACAATCTAGAGATTTACAAAAAAAACACATAAAAATTTTTAGAAAGATAAAAAAATTGGCAAAACTTTATCTTCTACACACTTAATATTTTCACATATCCTACAGGTTGTTATAGACATTTAGCCACTTTCTTGTAAGTCTACTTTGATATCCCTTGAAAATCTAGCTTATTTCGCAAATGGATGCTAATCTGATACTTTTGTAATAATAAGGATATAATATTATAGTACTATGAAGAGGACAACAATAAGTATGAAATTTAGAAAAGTTGCATGGATGATAAAGTAACACCAACACTTACCTCCATTCTTGCAACTCTATTATGAATTCCCTCAAAAATAGACAAATAGTGTGACCATTGTTTCTTCTCCCAGTCAAGTACAACAAGATGTGAATAATTATGTGTGATAATCAAGGAAATAAAACATGCTCCCTCCAAGTCCCTATCCAAGTAGTCCCAAACATTGGCATCTATATGGGAGGTATTGTAGGTGATGTTCTGCATCATGGAGGAGTGGACAAAAACACTAGCAGCATATTTCTCGGGCCTCACCTTCATTCTCTCCCACACAAAGAACATGCATGTGTCTACAACATCACCGTTATAGCATTTCTCAAAGAGTGGATTGTGAAGGTATACCTAAAACAATGTTAGCCCATCCTTAGCCCAAACAATGGAACTATCAACATTACAAGCACTTGTGATTAGGTTTAGGGAATAGAGTATGTATATTAATGAGTTACATAAACAACAAATTAAAACACTAGGGGTTTATCCATTAATATGATCCTTTAAAATGGTGTGGATGGAAGCTACATGATGGTCACTTAGTTTATCTAACTCCCCAAGCACGTCTATTTTGAGGAAGACTTCTTCAATAGTTAACGGCATACTAGAAGCGACAAGTACCAACTCTTTATCATTTGTCATCATAGTATTAGCTCTCCTTGTGCACTTGCATCTTGTGATTGGCTTTACAAAGCTGACATAAAGGCTATCCAATGCGGCCAAAGGTTTCCACTACCTTTTAGATCACATTCCATGACTCAATAAAGGTGATTTCCCTATATTCATAATACAACAAAAGTAATATATTTTTATTTAGCAAAAGACAATTCAACAAATTTTCTCTTAAATTAACTATTCAAACAACCTTTTCTTCACTAGCTTTGAGTTATATGGCCAGTCAGAGCTACATATTCTTATTCTTCTTCACTTATTCTTTATTAATATTTCTTCATCTTTGTTCCTTTCTTCTTCATCATCGTTTCCTTCTTCTTCGTCTTTATCTTCTTGGCCATTTATTTCTTTCTCATTTTCTTCTTCTTCTTCATCTCTTGCTTCTTTTTTATCATTTTTATTCTCATTTTCAATGTCTCATTCAATATTGTGCCCTTAGTTTTGACATACCTCAAAGCCACCAAGCACTACAACATTTTATACTATTTTCAATGCTAATTTAGCACCAGTAATAGTAAAATTATTGCCTGAAAGTCATTAATCATGCTAATTTATGGAGCTAACCGAGCGCCACATTAAGAAGTGCCTCAAATATTGATGACACTAAATTAGCGCCTCTAAAATCCAATTATGGTGCTACTTGATAGTGCCACAAATGAAGAAATTTAGCACTGCTGAAAAAGATTTTTAGCAGTGCTAGCTAATAGCACCACTAATGGGGGCCATTGGCAATGCTTTCTATTTAGCACCACTAATGGCCGATTATAAATCATGTATAAAGAATATAATTTAAATTCTATAATTACTACATCAATCATTCTGAATATAATTTTATTTATAAATAATACAATTGATATATAAAATATAAACCAATTGATACAAATATAATCTCCAAAATATACATACAAATACAAACTCCAAAGATAATTGATACTTCTTCAAATACGAGTTTAGCAATATAAGATAATGTTGTTATAGAACACAACCCATCTAAAGAAAAAGAAAGAATATCACTTTGTATCCCTATCCGCCTGTAGGGCTCCTGATCATTGGTTTGTAGATGGTCTTCTTATATAGATTTAAGTGAATATAAACAAAATTTTAAAATATGTATAAACAACAAAAAACATGAGTAACCCACGCCTAGAAAATCCCCAAGTCCACACTCACACCTATGTCCATTAACAAGTCTCATCCCCATGCTAAAGTCCCCACTCTCTTCCCTCAACCCGTGTTCATAAACAATAAATGTTTAACATATGTAATATCAAAATACATTTGTACCATAGCAGCCTAAGAAGTGGAAGGAGTCTTTCTCGATCCAGCCTAGTTACTACTAGCATTGCCTTATTCCTGGGATGCTTCACTTGACACCTATATAATAACTCATGAAAAGCATATATTAGCATTACAAATAACTATTTCATACATACTACAAATTAGTAAAATTTGATTTGTACCTCAACTTGTGGGGTAGACTAAGACACAGTGCAAGAGATATTGTCGAACATCTCCTTTTTGAATATCTCTATTGCTGAAGTAACTTCTACCTAGATCATCATCTAGACCTGACTATGTATATACTGAGGTTGCTCACCTTAGGAGGATCTGAAGAAGGAGCCAGAGATAGTCTTTAGAGTTGGCTCCATGACAAATATTCACATATAACCATATTTGGCAAGCCCAAACACCTGATCTTGGATCATATTGTGAGCAGCCATATCTAAAAAAGAGTTATCTGACTGAGACTACCTCAGCTGAGTGATATTCTCCTATTATACGATGAAAAATATTAATATTATATCATTAGAACAAATATTCTCAAAAAAGTAAGTTAAATACTCACTATGGTGGCAACAAATGTTGTGTCAATGAGTTATCCATCCTTATTAGTATAGGACATGAGGAATACATCCAACCTAGAAGGCTCAACGCTAGTGGATATCTCAAGCTACAAATAATACAATTCAAAATAAATCATATATACTAAATAAAGTGATCTAACTTCTGATTATAAGTTGAAGAATATACCTCAATCCTCAAGTTGGCATACCCATTGCGTCTAAGAGTGTCGCTCATAATCTAATACCTTCAATGCCTTCTATTTATTTAACTAAATTCTTGAAAGAAAAATATAAAATTATAAAAACATGTAGTGTTAGTGATAACCATATTCATATTCCAATAGTCAAGGGGTTAGAGTAATACTCGGGATTATCTTATTTACTAATGTTTGACTAGGACATACCACTAGTCATCCTCTATCCTCAGATCTAGATAGGTGGCAAGTCTCTTTAAATCATTTTTGTATGGCATAATGTGTTTCTTCTTCACATTCACCTTCCAGTCTCGTCAACACTTGCCATGGGTTCAAATAACACCTTTCTTTGTGTTATTCTCCAAATTTGTACTGACCTAAATAGAAAGACACTAAAAAGGTCAAAAACCTACAAAATATAATGAATATAATTATGTGAGAAGACATAATATAAGTAGATATTACCTTTATATCTAACCAAATATGTTCTCTCTTTTCTAGGGGTATAGCATGCCAATCAGTGTAGGTCATCGATAACTTTTTTTCATCTTTTACAAAATTTTCAATTAAGTCAAGAGCTGCACTAAATTCTTGCCAATGACCTAGCCATGGTAGTTAATATTGGGTAGTGATTTGGATCTGTCAATACCCCAAACCTCTATAGGCTTGTTGGGGGATGGGCCTACTGTGGAAGCTGCAGTTGAAGGACCTGTAAATCACATAAAATTTAAATATAAACTACATAAATTTAATAATGAGTTATATATCTTCATCACTATTAGGATGTATATCCTAATCTACCTACTTTGGAGGGGCAGAGTCTATGCTATTGCCACTGAAGTCCTTATCGGAATCTTCACTGGTCTCCAATATCAAATATATAGTATCAATATTCTATAACCCCTCCGTGATGTCTCTGACATATCATGCCTTTTCTTTGTGATCTATAATGATTATAAATGGAAAACACATTCAAAAAAGAATAAAATAGTTTCAGATGATAAGTATATTACAAAAACAAGTCAAATATATAGAAAATACTTACAAATGTGAAGAGAAATGATGACTGCTATGTTGGCTACTGAAGCTCAGTCTATGTTCTTTTGTGGGAGTTAGTAAAATCATATTTTTAGTGCTACGTTTCATATTTTCTCTACTGTGTTCTATCTCATACAACTTGATGTTAATGAATGTAAGGATATAGTTCTTATACTATTTATAATAGAACACACTAAGTTGTCCCAATGTTTTTCACTGTTGATATAGCAGGTTATGGGATTCATTTAACTAGTCTTACATAATGCATGTCAGTTTCATAAACAATAATAACATACAAAAATGTATTTTAGGATGAAAATAAGTCCTTAGTGTTCCAATGTCAAGGTTAAAAATTCTCAGTTCAGTTCTATTGCATTCAAACTGCTAGAGATAAAACGATTTTTGCTGTCCGTCTATTGAAATTTTCCTCATTTTGGTGACAAGTCACAAGCATATGCAAGGGAAGGTTAAGAATAAACAAGTTGTGCTGGTCAAGCTCAAGTTATGAAATGTGTATGACAATTTAAAACAGAAATTTTGTATTCTTGCAGCTTTCATCAAGCATAATTTTTAGATTAAATAACAAGAAAGCAATTATGATAGCCAAGACATCTATTCTTATCAATGGCAATCCAAAGGGGCAATGCATTGTGCAGAGGTCCTCAAAAATGATCACCGTAATTCCCTAATCCTTTCAGTCATAATAGTAGAGACACTCCATTACATCCTATGAAAAGCTAAGGAAGAAGATTTGCTGCACAGGCCTCCTATATGAAGTTTTAATCAAGCATTATATTGGTCTCATTTGCTAATAGAACTCTCTTACGAAGAAATGTAAGAACCCAAGCCCAGCCCTTTATAGCTATGAAGATGAATTAAGATCAAAAAACTTGCATATACTTGTACAGTCAGTACTAGTAGAGTTGCCATTATGGTGTAGGAATTGCATTTTATACTTGGGTATCAAAATAACAACTAGGAAGCCCCATACGATGTGATTGGTTGCTTCATGTTACTACCTACTATAATATACTAGAGGGTGAGGTTTGCGTTTCTTCCTTGACCAAGGCCTTAAAAAAGATAGTAGTCTAGTTGTGCCATGATCTCCCATGCACGTCGACAAACTTCAACTATAGCAACAATTGGACTGTTGTTAAACACGGTTGTTGTAGGCTGGATAGGCTCGGAGTGCCCAGTTACATTTGTAGAGATTCATCAACCAAGGGAATTCGATCGTCCAACACGGATATTATTATCAAAAAAAAACATAAAAATAAAAATAAAAACTTTCATTTTTAGAAAAAAAAAATTTGTAATTAAAGAATTTTTTTACTTCAACTAGTCAATTAAGGAAATGGAGAGCATGCAGGTGTTGATAACAATATTTCAATTGAAGAAGCAAATGATGATAGGGATGGTTGTAAAGACACATGGACCATAGCCATTATATGTTGCTACAATAGTGCTATTTTTGCTTACACTCTAATCACACTGTTGTTGTTGTTACACATAAAAGAAACATGATAAGATCCAAACACTGCTTACACTCTAATCAACCAATAACTTGACTAATGAAAAATCAACATGATAAGATCCAAAAACTTGCTGATGAACATCAACTTGTGCTCGAGAAGAAAAGAAATGAACTGGGAGCTGAAATCGAAAAGAGACGCATCTCATTTTAGGATAGGTAGAAATTAAAAGATTAGCTTGCAAAATCAAGGAAGTTGAGCTTGATCAGAGAGAAGTACTGCAAGAAGGAGAAAACACATACCAACAACCTGAGACAGGAGTTGGGGGTGGAGGTAGGGAAGCTTCGGCGATGGGAAAGAGCTGGTAGTGGGAAAGCTCAGGCAGTGGGTAAGAGCCAACGGGAAGAGACAGCGATAGGGAAGCTCCGACAATGGAAAAGAGTCAACGATGGGGAAGAGCCGGTAGTGGGAAAGCTTCGGTGGTGCAGAAGAGCTGGTAGTGGGAAATCTCTGGCGATGGGGAAGCTCTGGTGATGGAGAAGAGCCTGCGATGTGGTTGCAGCCAAAGGCAGGACTGGAGGCAGCGCAGCGGTGAAAAATGCAATGAGCCAAAGATAGTCACCTGAAAATCGCTGAAGAAGACAATTCCCAGCTGCATTTTCGGAGATAGGGCACAAGCAAGTATGGGGGATTTAAGTTGTCATTGTTGGTGCTAAGGAATTAGCGCCAGTAATGATCTAATTAGTGCTGCCTATTTCCATTAAACCAGCGCTAATTGCTTAGCGCTGGTATAAATCGTAGTTTAGGCGGCGCTAATTTCTTAGCACCGCCTTAGATTTTGTTAAACCAGCACTAATTGTTTAGCACTGATATAGAGTTAGCATTGGTAGGGCTCAGTTTCTAGCTTTGCCAATACTTTCTTTAAAGCCGACACTTCACCTTGCGCTAGTTATGTAGCACCATGAATAAGGTATTATGTTATAATGAGGATTGAGAATAATTGTTGGTTGGATATCAAGAGGTTTTTCTATTGTCCCCGAACTCCTACAAAAGAAGAAAGCACATAAGCCATATGGCTGATCTCCGTGGCAACATCAACTTATTCATCTACTCATTTGGCACAATCACCTATACCTACTCAAGAAACATTAAAATATGCATAAAATAAAATAAGAATTTTTCATCCAGAATATACCTCTAAAATATGTGAATATATATTTAATATATAAACTTTATAAATACACTTACATCATCCTCAAGTATGATTTGAATAGATGATTGTACTCTACTTCATCCCTCCTTGTTTTGCCCACCATAACCACAAATTTTTGGGTACACATCAAATAATGTTCTTCTTTCTTTATTGGTTACCTCTGCATACCAAAATGGGATCAGAATAAAGAAACCATTCAGATTCTAACCCTACATTGATGACCTTCATTATAAGCATGGATCTTATCAGACAATAAAATGATCCCTATATCAAGAAAGAATGCAATGCATGGTCCTATGCAAAATGTCTCATCCCAAAGATATCTTCCACATACCCATAAACCCAATTAGATATCTCCATCTCACGACGAGAAAAAAAAGATATGCTAGCAAATATGGTATTAACATCCTTATAAAATCTTCCACCTCTTCCACTCCCTTAGCTTTCACATGACCCAAGAGTTGCATCTTTAGTCTATTTCTTTTGCTCCTTAGCATAGATGTCATATTTCTCTTCATAAAAGGTGTCTTATTTTTATACTTCTTAGCATAATCAACATGCCTACTATCACACCCGTTGTGAGTGGTAGGTGCCACCACAATGAGATTATGTAACGGACCTCATGATCTCACAGGCAATGGAGTACCTCCAACGTATGTGTGCATGGGCAATACACATATAAGGATATAACCAACTATGGTGGTCGGTGTCACTACAAGGAGAATCATACGAGGGAGCGCGTGATCATGCGAGGCAACGGACTGCCTCCAATGTATGTGTGCGCAGGAAGCACGCATACGAGGAAACAACCAACTATAGTGGTCGGTGCCACTAAAAGGAGGATCATGCGAGGGAGCGCGTGATCATCCGAGGCGATAAATTGCCTCCAACGTATGTGTACGCGGGCAGCACGCATACGAGGAAACAATCAACTATGGTGGTCAATGCCACTACGAGGATGATCATCCGAGGGAGAGCATGATCATGCGAGGCAACGAACTGCCTCCAACGTATGTATGCGCGGGCAACGCACATGTGAGGAAACAATCAGCTGTGGTGATCAATGCCACTACGAGGATGATCATGCGAGGGAGCGCGTGATCATGTGAGGCAACGAACTGCCTCCAATGTATGTATGCGCGGGCAACACACATGTGAGGAAACAACTAGCTGTGCTGATCAGTGCCACTACAAGGAGTATCATGCGAGCGAGCGCATGATCATACGAGGTGATGGACTACCTCCAACATATGTGTGCATGGGCAGCACACATAGCAGCAAGTGACAGAGTCACGACATGTTCGGATGGAGACCCGAACAGCCCAAACAGTCTTGCAGAGTGAGCAACGGGACAAGTTGATGAAAGTGGGCTACAGGAGTGTGTGAACAGCCTGGACACTTGGCACAACAAGCTGAAGACACGTGGCTGCAAGCTGGAGAATCAGAGCTGCAACTGCCAAGGGACACATGTCTAGCAAAGAGGCAATTGAGGGCTCATGGAACAGATGGCGGCAGCTGGAGGGAGTCAACAAACTGCCAGGAGAACATTGTGGAGCATGTTCTCCATGACTTCCAACAGTTGAATTGCAGGGAGAACATTGTGGAACATATTCTCCATAATCTCCAGAAGTGGCTCACAGCCAAATATGTGTACTATAAATAAACCAGGGGGTCTATTAAGTTGAGACACACACAGGTAGAGAGACTTGTAGTGTCACTCAGCATTAGAGTTGTATTCCTTTTATGTGAGCAATAAAAGATTGGCAAGGTTATTGTACTTCTCTTCTCCTCTATACTCTTGTGGGCTTGTGCAATTTGGCGGGCTAAGGTGGCTGAACCTTGGCACCATCACGGGCAAAATTTCAGGGTAGAAGTTTGGCCGTGTGACAAGTGGTATCAAAACCCCATTCCTTTAATGGTTGCAGGAATGCAAAAGAGTTGGAGAACTTCTTGTGGGATATGGAGCAATACTTCAAGGCTGCTCACATTCCGGAATGGGAGAAAGTCACCATCACCAGCATGTACTTGAGTGGAGATGCCAAATTATGGTGGCGTACCAGAGCATCGGACAATGCTCGAGCTGGGAGAGCTCAGTTGGAGGATTGGGAAATCCTCAAGAAGGAACTAAAGGAGCAGTTCCTTCCATGCAACACAGGGTGAGTTGCACGAGAATCCTTGAAGAAACTGCGGCATTTGGGGACTATAAGGGAGTATGTGAGGGAATTCAGCTCCCTCATGCTCGACATCACCAACATGTCCGAGGAGGACAAGTTGTACAACTTTCTTTCTGGCTTGCAACCGTGGGCTCAAGCTGAACTTCAATGGCAAGGAGTGAGGGATCTTTCTTCGGCCATTGCTTCTGTGGAAGGCTTGGTGGATTTCAAGTTGATGACAACCACCAAGATGGTTACGAAGGGAAGGAAGATGGGGCATGCACATAAGGATGGCAAGAAGCCTGAGGGTAAGGGCAAGAAGGTTGTGGAACCGAGCCAGTCCAAGTTGCAGCCCACCAATAGAGAGCAGGGTTGTTTTATATGCAATGGTCCTCATCGGGTAAGGGAATGTCCAAGGGGAAAAATGCTATCTGCTCTAACTCTCAAGGAATCTAAGGAAGAAGGACGTGGTGCGGCGGCAACACCATGCATGAATCCATTGTAGCTACTCAATTCAATGACGGCAAAAGGGCAGCCACCTTGCAAAGGATTGATGTATGCACCAGTGCTATTAAATGAGAGGCCTGTTTTGGCTATGCTGGACACAGGGGTGACCAGCAACTTCTTCTCGCATAAATTGATAAGTGAATTTGGTTTGTAGGTGCAACCAAGTTCATGGAAAGTGAAGGCGGTAAACTCTGGGCCAACTCCGATTCATGGAATGACCAGTGCAACTCTCAAAGTTGGAGCTTGGGAGAGAGAGATCAATGTGATAGTCTCGGCACTTGATGAGTTTTAGTTTATCTTGGGGATAGACTTCTTCATCCAAGCTAAGGCTAGCTTGATGCCTCACTTATCAAGTATGCTGATTTCTGTGGAGGAATCACTATACTTTGTACAAGCAGCGTATGGAGGGAAAACTGCAGCAACAGGTATGCAGTCTCCTCAATAGCTGAAAGTAGGTCTCAATAGGGGCGAGACCACCCATGTTACAGCACTAATCGAGATACAACTGGATCAGGTCGTGGAGTTACCTGATAATGCTGCAACTATCCTGGTGGATTACGCGGACATGATGCTACCAAAACTGCCTAGCGAACTTTCCCCCGGAGGGTAGTTGATCATAAGATTGAGCGGGAGCTAGTTGCTAAAACTCCTGCTCAGGCCCCTTATCAATTAGCTAATATAGAGCCTTTGGAGCTGAGGAAACAGCTCAATGGACTGTTAGATGCGGGATTGATCCAACCGTCGAAAGCTCCATATAGCGCTCCGGGGTTGTTTCAGTGGAAACAATATGGTTTATTTCAGAGGTGCATGGACTATCGAGCGCTAAATAAGGTGTTCTCTCAGCTTAGAGAATACAATCTCTTCATAGAGGAAGAGAAATGCGAGTTCTATTAGGAGTGACAGAACCAAGTGGCGGAGCATTGAGCCGAAGGGAGGTGCAATGCTACGCAGCTGCGCTGTCCATAGTGTAGTCAACCCTACTGGAAAGGGTTAAAGAGTAAGCCGACACAGACCCAGCATACGTCCAACTCAGGGGAGAGGTACGTGAAGGGGTAATTAAGCATTATTGGCTTGAAGATAACTTGTTGTATGCTAGAGGCAATAGGTTGTACATCCCCAAGGTGGGAGGGCTGAGGCATGAGCTGCTACGAGAGACTCACAATCCTCAATGGGCAGGACATCCTGGAAGGCAAAGGATGATGGCACTCTTGTCCAGGTTATACTATTAGCCAAAAATGGGGGAAGACATCGAGATGTATGTTAAGACTTGTCTTGTGTGCCAACTTAACAAGACGGAGAGGAAGAAGAATTAGTTGGAGCTGTTGGACATAGCCCAATTTTGTTACAACATCCATAGGTCATCAGTTACAGGAATGAGTCTTGCAGAGCTTGTCATGGGACAGCAACCTCTCACTCCTCTCAAGTTGGCTCAATCGACGGACCAAGGAAAGTGCCCTGCTACATATCACTTCGCCAAGGAGAAGGAGGAGCTGATAGAACAAGCTCTAGACAGCTTGTGCAAGGTAGCAAAATGCATGAAGAGACATACAGATGAACGAAGGCATTCATTAGAGTTCCAGGTTGGGGACATGGTGTTGCTGAAACTTACTCCACATATATGGAAGAAAATTAGTAGCAAGACCATACATCGTGGGTTGGTACCAAGGTATGACGACCCCTTCGAGGTGATGAAGAAAGTCGGACGGGTTGCTTACCGGTTGAAGCTACCCTACAGGCTGAAGGTACACCCAACATTCCATGTAAGCTTTCTCAAACCTTTCAACAGGGACTTGCTTGGAGATAGACAACAAGCCAAGAGAGCTCCACCAGTAGTTTGAAAGTAGTTGGACAAGGAGGTCAAGAAGATCCTTGCACACCGGACTATGGGGCAAAGCAAGAAGAATCGACAGACTAATTTTCTTGTGACATGGAAAGGCGGCACAAGGCCGATGCCACATGGGAGCGGGACTCTACACTATGGCAGTTTGAGAGACAAATCAAGGAGTACATGGATTCTACTCCGACGAGGATGTCGGACTCTCCTGGTGGGGGTGGTTTGTCACACCCGTTGTGAGTGGTAGGTGCCACCACAACGAGATCATATAACGAACCTCATGATCTCAGAGGAAATGGAGTGCCTCCAACGTATGTGTGCACGAGAAGCACACATATGAGGATATAACCAACTATGATGGTTGGTGCCACTACAAGAAGAATCATTCAAAAGAGCGCATGATCATGTGAGGTGACAGACTGCCTCCAATGTATGTATGCGCGGGCTGCACGCATACGAGGAAACAACCAACTGTGGTGGTCGGTGCCACTACAAGGAGGATCATGCGAGGGAGCGCGTGATCATCCGAGGTGACGAACTGTCTCCAACGTATGTGTGCGCGGGTAGCACGCATACGAGGAAACAATCAACTATGGTGGTCAATGCCACTACGAGGATGATCATGCGAGGGAGCGCATGATCATGTGAGGCAACAAACTGCCTCCAACGTATGTATGCGCGGGCAACACACATGTGAGGAAACAACCAGCTATGGTAATCAGTGCCACTACAAAGAGTATCATGTGAGTGAGTGCATGATCATGCAAGGCGATGGACTGCCTCCAACATATGTGTGCATGGGCAGCACACATAGCAGCAAGTGACAGAGTCACGACATGTTCGGATGGAGACCCGAACAGCCCAAACAGTCCTGTAGAGTGAGCAACGGGACAAGTTGGCTAAAGTGAGCTACAGGAGTGTGTGAACAGCCTAGACACTTGGCGCAGCAAGCTGAAGACACGTGGCTACAAGCTGGAGAATCAGAGCTGCAACTGCCAAGGGACATGTGTCCAGCAAAGAGGCAATTGAGGGTTCATGGGATAGGTGGCGGTAGCTGGAGGGAGTCAACAAACTGCTAGAAGAACATTATGGAGCATGTTCTCCATGACCTCCAAGAGTGGCTCATAACCAAATATGTGTACTATAAATAGACCAGGGAGTCTATTGAGTTGAGACATACACAGGTAGAGAGACTTGTAGTGTCACTCCATATTAGAGTTGTATTCCTTTTATGTGAGCAATAAAAGGTTGGCAAGGTTACTGTACTTCTCTTCTCCTTTATACTCTTGTGGGCTTGTGCAATTTGGTGGGCTGAGGTGGGCAAACCTTGGCGCCATCACGAGCAAAATTTCAGGGTAGAAGTTTGGTCGTGTGACACCTACCACATAAAGATAAACTTTAAGAGTATGAAAACATCTTCTACCTTGAACTTTACAATCTTTCCATCCAAAAGAAAGCCTCCCCTTTTTCTATCATGCACACTTATCAATTTATCTAACAAAACCTTATCTTTGTACAACATGAGTATATCCAATAGCTTCGCAAGAGTGTGCAATATCAGATTCTGATGCTCCTCAATCATATTTGGACGTAGCACAAACATTAACTCTACAAAGTTAGATAGGTAAGATATATGATCAATCAAAAAAGTCTAAGATTGTGTAATTTACAACCTACCACAGGATAATAGCACAAAGAATAAGGAATACCTCTTCAAGCTAAAAAAAAAGAAAGAAAAGAACAATATACATACACTAGACATGAATATAAAATGAAAGCATAATGAATATATTATATACTTTAAAATAACAAACTACATTATACTACGTAGGTAAATTATACTCATTTCTCTATATATTATATGTATTTATTTCTACACAATTTGGTATGCATCATACTGCTACATATATCCATTCACTTTCGATGATTATGCACTTATTTTCCTATAAATATCTATCCATTTGCCTACACATTGGACATGTATAACCATTTGAAATCATAAGTAGCACACAAAAACTACTAAACAATGTATTCTATGTACCTCTATAAACTAGCAAGAATCCTAATAGTATGCATTTACAATTATTTCAATTTAGGTAGCACAACAACAAAATATATCTGATTTTATTATTCTGAAAGAAAATGCTCAGTACACCAATTTGCAATTTCATTGAAATATCATCTATATTATCAATTCATGATCAACTAAATGTGTGTTCACTGTAAAGTTACATATTTTTTTTTTCATATATTGGCTACATAAATACATCAAATGCTGATCAAATAAAAACATTTAAACTAAGCCTCAAATTGTTACCATGAACTTGAATGATTATTACACCAATTTTGGTAGTGTAATAAGCAATATCATCTTGCTGGGAGAAAGTCACGAAAAAACCGCACAGAAGGACAACACTTGTGAGGGGAAAGCTAGAGAAGGACATGCAATGAGGCCAACTCTAGAATAGCTAGCTACCAAAGATATGACCATATGTGATTGCACAAAGGTCACAAATTTGATGTTGCATAAGAGGACACAAAGATATGGCTGGACATAACCATGCAAAGGTCACCGAGTTCAATGTCACATAGGAAAATGAAGGGATATGACCAGACCTTATGATACATAGGAGATCTCGCCAAGACAGAGGATAGGAGATTGCTACCCCAAGATGTTGTACAGCAGGAGGGAGATCATGGGGTTCAATGTCAAGATTTCATTGGCCTAGGCTGTCACATAGGAGGAGGGTGATCACTAGTTTTAATGTCATGAATAATGTAGATCACTAGTTTATGAAGCCCTAGATATGGAAAATGAATTTCTTTGGGAGAGATAACTAAATAGCAAAAAAAGGGGCAATTTAGTCCCAAAAAAAATGAATTTCTTTGGAAAATGAAGCCCTAGTTTATGAAGCCCTAGATATGGAAAATGAATTTCTTTGGGAGAGATAACTAAATAGCAAAACAAATGGGGTAATTTAGCATCATTAATTTTTAAGGGGTTGATAAAACCAATGTGGCACACAAACAAATTTTAGAAAGAAAATGATGTGATTAGATTTAAGAGGAAGAAAAAATGTCAAGAGGAAAAAGGAATTTTCCCTACAAGATACTTGCTTTTTGTACGAATTCTATTTTCTCTGGTTTTTGCATATGCTTTAAGGGATGTACTTTTTGCAAGCAATACTTTAACGAATGTATTGGTAATAAAGAGAAAAATAAATACAATTTTTCTTGGAAAAATTTCATATATAACTTGTAAAGTCATGATATTTCTCATATATGCCTATAAAATTATAATTTTATGTATATCTTAAAAAAATTAATTTCTTTTTCACATGCCCTTTCGAGAGGGTATTTGAGAAAAAATAGAAATATTTGGGATATATAACAAATTTAGAGGTCATTTGAGAAAAAGCTTCACAAAGGAGAGATATCATGATTTTGTAGGTGTTAATAGAGCTTGGATCACCGATTTTATTTTGAGAGGCTCCTCAAGATCAATCTACTAGACTATCCTTCTACTAATCTGTAATACAAGAAAATGTGAAGAGGATTGCCAGGAGCTCTCCTTTGATAGTCATTCCAATGCTCAAGTTAGTTACATGCACCCAATATAGTGGAGAGAAGAGAAGGGCATTAGTTCTTACCTCATTAGAGATGGTAGTATTTGTAGAGTGTAGAGCATATCTGGATCTCATAATTTGAGGATCATAATATGGCCTTATTACTTATAACAAATAGCTATGAATCCTGAATCTTTTGAGATCTCCTTCTAAATGAGAGTCCACAATGATCCAAGCTCTGTGCTACTCACACTAAGGTACCCGAGCTAAATGGCAACTAGGTGTCATTTCCTTTTGGGACTTTTAGTTGATGACATCAAGCTTCTCATACTTTGTTGTTAAGATAAGTTAGGCTATTTGCAACTCGTGAGCCAAGGGCTCTCCATAGCTTAGATTCAAGGCGATTTCCCACCTTGAATGTGTCAGTCTTGGGGTTAGTTTCTATTGACCCTTTGACCTGACCAATTTACTTTGGTATATCATCAATGTCCCTCAAACTTAGATACTGAGCTTCCAATACTAGGTGTTCAAGGTTACTAAGAGGTAGATGTTCCCTCAGGATGCTCGATGGTCTCTTGAAAGTTACATAATCACCCCTCATAAAATGTAGCATGTCATCTCCTAATCATGGCATTTGCATGTTCTTAAAGTGCTACTCTAGTGCATCATTATGTAGATTAGGGGTTTGATAGCTTGGCTAGATGCTTTACATGTGTCCATTAGGATTTGTGCCTTGATTTGAAACAATGTGGGCTATCCCACATGGTTGGGATTCTTCTACATGTCAAACATCAAGCAACTCTGAGGTTATAAAGTCAAATTTTGGGAGTAATGATTCCACTTTTTAGCTTCTTTGTTCTCAATCCTGAGCCCTAGCTGCCCCACTTTTCACTCTTACTAGTGGTTTTTATGGCTAATAGTGAGCAATTCCTATCAATGACATTACGCCTCCTCCTATAGTTACTACCCCAATAGCCAAAATAGTTGTGCTAGTGATTCTGGCTACAACCATGCCCAATTATGCTTGTGGGGACTTTGCACTAGTCACTACTATTTAATTGGCTATGAGCATCTCTTTTGCCCATGCTTCTGGTACTCCTTCTTCACTACCCTTCTTGTATAGGGAGCTAGGAGCTAGGTTCTATTTCATGTAAACCTTGATTTTGGCAAGAACCATCTTACCTTTTGGTTTGGATGCCTTGTTTGACTTGGGCATTATATGCTCCTAGATCACCCTAATTTGCAAGCTACTCTATCTTTAGGTCTTGTTTGTATGATAAGATGCATCAAATGGGCAAATTTTCACTCCCTCAAACCATTCATATTATAGCTCGGTGTCTTTATAATTTTAATATCAAGCTGGGATTATGTTTTCAATTAGTCTAACCTTAGTTTTTCTTACCTTGATAGGAAATCTCCCTCTGTTCGGGTCTAGATAGCCAAGCAAACCCTCCGAAAGAAGAAGATATAACATCTCATTCAACTCTTTGGCTTTTTTGATAGCATCGAGGTGGGCGTATGGGTTTTGACAGGAATAGCTACTTAAGGGACCAGTTTGGCCATTTGTTCATAACATTCTAGGAGATGTTTGAGGGGGATTGACGTATCCCATAGGCAATTTCTCCTCGAATGTGTTGGCCGATCTCGATATCACATTAAATCAGCTTGCCCCTAACACGATGAGGTTTGTCATCACATTTTGAGTTTTGGCAATTACAAGAAATGTTTTAGGATGCTTTTTGAGGTGGTCATAGCTTAGGCTTGGATGGAAGATGGTATCTTGTGCCAAGGAAAGGATGACACTTTTTCAAAGCTAACCCATCCTCGATCCATTTCTAGAAGGATCACCTGATAAGCGTGCTTTTGAAGGAGGATTTAGGATTCTAAAGTGAATGGAGGGTGCCTTTTGAAGGGTGTCTCTTGGGTAGGTGAGACATGAATGATGCGATTTGCACCAAAGTGGTTGAGCGAGAAGAAACTCCATAGCCTCAGATTGTCAATGGCTCAGGAGTTTGGTATGTTCCATACCCTCGAGCTCTTTAGTTGCTTAAAATTCTCACCTAATGATTTTCTTGTCATTTCTCACAGGTCTCAACATGGTTGTTTTCATGAACAAGGCTCTTCAGCAATGAGCTAGCACACCTTGAGTTGCTTCACCTCAACTTTCCCAAAACTAGGAAGGCACTGAGGGACCTTCCGAACCACCAGTCCTACTTAGAAGGCAAAAAAAGTGGAAGAAGAAAACAACAATGTGTCCTTCCCATTGACTCTAGCCAAGTTCCTTGGAGATTGTGAGCCTACTAAAGGACCCAGGGGGAACCCCTCTGAAGGTGCTGAGGTGTCAGAGGAGAATCTTCCTGAGCCTGAGCTACCTTGAGAGGTAAACATTTCACTTCCAATTCCTCCTCTGAATGAGTCTCATGTACTACACCCAGTCCCATGAGGCACCACAGTAAAGGGCCTATTGGTGAGGGAGACACTTCTGAAGGAGCCTTCAATCTGAGTTCCTGCATTGTAGGGATGTTGGTCTTAGAGTTTTTTTGTAAACAAGGTTAATGCCTTGTGTGATGTAAATTTTTGGTAATCTTCATTGTCCTCACTTTTTAAATGTATGAGTTTACTGACCTTCTACTCATCTTTTGGATAGCTAAATACTTTCATCGTGCAAACAGGCATTTTTTAGAGGTGCAGAAGGAGACTAATGTTTGTAAAGCAAAGCTCAATACTGCTCAGGCTAATACTAAAGCTCTCAAATTTGAATTGGGATTACTTTGGCTAAAACTTGCAGAGTCTCAACCTTCCACTAATGCAAAGCATGAAAGAAATAAGCTATGGAAGAGAATGGCTCAACTGAGGAAAAATTGAGATCTACTATGGAGAAGCAGAAATCAGCTGAGGAGAAGTAGAGATCAGCCAAAGAGGAGTATGATGTAATTCTACAAGAGAGTGAAGAATAGTAGAAGCTCCATGCCACTGAGCTCATCAAAATTGAGGAGAATATGATCACCTCATTTCTCTATAGTGAAGAGTTTGAATTGCTCATCAAGGACACCAAGGCTCGCCATCCAAGAATACAAAGAGAGTGAGAAGTACTTGAGAGAGGTAGGTTGCCTCATTGTCAAGGCATATGAGAATGGTACTTGCCTTGTTGAGATACAATGATTTACAATTCAGTAAGGCCAGACTTCAATCAACACATTCTGCATGTGGAGCTCTTCAATTTAGACTAAGTGGAGCAAGTTTAGCAGGAGTATGGGGATGTCATTGATGTGACCCACTCTCAAGAGAGAGCACTGAGGCCCCTACTAGCTCTAGTTCTACTTATTCTCTTGAATCTTCCAAAGATGAGGGGGTTTAGTAGAAGTTCCTAATCCACCAAAGGATAACTAGGATAGCATGAACCTTTCTTTTGTAACTGGCCCTTTATGTCAATGCAATGACTCTTCAGGGCTTATAAGAATTTTTTTTCTTCTCATTCGCCTTTTTGCACTAATGTCATTTTGATGGAGTATTTTTTTCATGATGAGTAGTGAAACAACTCTATTATTGTTCATGGTTCAGTCAAAATAAGCTTCAAGAGTGACTCCTATTTTCAGTAGTGAAGATAAGCTGAGGCTTAGTTCAATACATTTGGGATTTGAGTTTCAACCCTACCCTAAGGGGAATCACATTCACAGTGGCATTTTCTTGGTGGTTATAGCTTGGGTAAATTTTAGAATAGGAACTAACTACCCCTTTTTAATAAAAGGGCTATGGTTTTCCATATAAGCCCCAAGTTTTACACCTTTGCACCAATTAAGGTTTCATGCCTCATGTGAAATAAGGTCTTTATGCCTAGAGTAGAGTTGAGGTCTTATGCCTCGTATGGAATGAGATCTTTATGTCTGGCATAGAGTTGAGGCCTTATGCCTTATATGAAATGAGGTCTTTGTGCTTGATGTAGATCTGAGGTCTTATGCCTCATGTAAAATAAGGTCTTAATGCCTAGCGCAAAGCCGAGGTCTTTTGCCTTGAGTGAAATGAGATCTTTGTACCTAGCATGGAGCCGAGGTCTTATGCCTCATGCAAAATGAGCTTTTTGTGCCTGGCACAAAGCCAAGGTCTTATACCTCATGCAAAATGAGATTTTTCTTTTTCCTAGCACAAAGCTGCGGCCTTATGCCTTATGGAATGAGGTCTTTGTGCCTAGTGCAAAGTCGAGGTCTTATGCCTCATGAGGCACAAGGTCTTAGTACCTAGTGCGAAGCCTAGATCTTATGCCTCATGTGAAATAAGGTCTTTGTGCTTGGCATGGAGCCAAGATCTTATGCCTTGTGCAGAATGAGGTCTTTATGCCTTATGTGAAGCCAAGGTCTTATGCTCTATGCAAAATGAGGTCTTTATGTCTAGTATCGAGCCGAGGTCTTATGTCTTATGCAGAATAAGGTCTTTGTACCTAGAGCAGAGTTGAAGTCTTATTCCTCATGCGAAATGAGCTATTTGTGCCTAGTGCAAAGCTGATATCTTATGCCTCATGGGGAATAAGGTCTTTTAACATAGCTCTTAGAAAAAATAAGTTTTCTATAAAAAATAAAAAAGAGATATTTTATTTTAGAGATAGAACCTTTTGAGGTTGCTAATGTTGCCATGTGCTCAGAGGCATTATATTGCCTAAATTGGGTGTTGATGGGTTATGCCATTGGTCAGGCATGTGCTTTCTTTGGGTTGGTGTTGGGCTTACTGGCCTCTACCTCTGTTAGACCTTTATCCTTATGGTCAAAATTGTTCTACCAATAAACTACCTCACAAGTTTTTGCAAGGCTTTGATCCCCTCATGCTTCCATGTGCCATGTTAGTTGAAAATCTCACAACTAAATGAAAATTTAAGATTACCATTTAGAATTAGTTGAGTGCTAGTTGGCCTAATATTACATTGTAGGTGGAGCATATCCATACTACCACACAACTTTGCTTTGACCGTGGTGCTCTTGGGGCTTTCTCCCACTCTAAGGAGTAGGCTAATTATGCCGGATGGAGTAATCGAATCTTTTGTAAATTCAGTGAATGTCCTGACATATGGTTCTGACTTTTGATAGGTCTTCATTAGATCATAAGCTCAGGGGAATGGATCATTTGCCAAACTTTTTGTATCAACCAGGATGCACTGTATAGTGTAGCCATCCAAAATTACTGATATCACTAATGTGCCATTATGTGACATTGAAACTCCCTCCATAAAAATAATATTCTGATGCTCAGGCTTGTGGTGATTAGTTTTGTGGTGATGAATTTTTGTTCCCTCATTTTGCTCCTTATGTCCCTCAATGATGATTTAACATTCATATGTTAGAGCCAAGGTGTCACTCTGAGTTGGAGTGCTAGTCAAGATCAGATTTAGGCTACCTTTAATTGGTGGATTATGCAATTTAGGAATGGTATCCCTTTGAGGGAAGTCTTGTCAATAAGGTTCCGTGTTCGAGCTTCTTCAATTTGCTCACCTCAATGAACAAACGATCTGAGGTGTGCTTCTCTGATGAATCTTTCAACTTCATTTTTTAGGTCTCTATACTCTTCGGTGTCTTCACCATAATCCTAATGAAAGTGACAATATTTTGATTTGTCATTTGTTGACATACTGCCATGTATCACAAGTTGGTAGGGGGCCTTTGTAGGAGATACCAACAGAGCACATCTATATATAGGCCTAGAACTCTGGTTGATGATCCTTTTGTTTAGTCCTTTGCTTTTTTTATTTGGGGAATTTGACTTTCAAGGTTCATTCCTTGCTTTGCTCCTGCCTTCAAATTTTTTTTAGCTAAAATCACTTCTTTGACATAGATGTGCTCTGTAATTATCTAAATAAACTCTACTAGGCTCTTGGGAGGTCCATGAGCCATTTTGTAGGCTACCCGTACTTGTCTAATTTCATTAATTGTAGTAGTGAGGATAATGAAACTATCTAACTCAATAACCTCCAATCGAGCATTGTTGAAATAAGCCAAATAGTCCCAAAAGCTCTCTCTCTCTTTCTACTTCAATGTCAATAACATAGAGGGGTCTTTTTGCCAAGGTGCTAGTGAAATAAACTATTCTATGAATCTGTCGGCTAAATTATCAAAGCAGGTGATAGAGTGCCTTGGGAGCTCGGTGTACCAGGCCCTGATTAGGCCCTCTAGCATTATAGGAAATACTTTGCACACAATATAGAGTCTCATGCTCATTGCAAAATCATGGCATTCCTAAATGTACTGACATGATCGACCAGATCCTTTGAACCATCATATACCTCATAGCGAGACTATTGAAACTTTAGTTGAATGGGAGAATATGTAATCTAGGGGGTCAAAGGAGTTTCATACCTCATATGGCTCAAATGGCTGGGCACTCTAAACCTTTCCTGAGTTGTCTATAGTATCTCTCTGGCTATCATGTGGACCTCTAGTTGAGACTTGACTAGTGTGCAAGAGATATATAGCCTCGTTAGCTAGGTCATAGGTTCGGTCACCCCCGCCCCCCCCCCCCCCAAAAAAAAAAAAATCCCTCGAGGCTTGATCTCAAAGAGGAAACACCATCAATGATTCATAATACTTTGCATGCTATTACATAGTGGGGTGTACCTGACCCACGATGTGCTATGGTGGTTCGTATCATTGGTTTGGTATAACACCTTTGAATGGGGCTTGATCTTGGACTCAAGCTTGCTGTTAAGCTTATAGTTTCTATATAGTTTATGATTGAACCTCAAGTGTCTATGTCATTTACATGATGGTGATGGCCAAGATTTGGAACTCCTGCTGACTCACCTGGTTAGAGGGTCCTAGGGGCACCTCTGATATCACCTGGAGGGGGCACCCCTTGACTGCTACTATAGATGTGTTGGCAAGTTAGTCTATTGATGTAGCCTAGGTGGCTTGCTTCACAAATTATAAGGCTTCAAGGCCTCTCTAAGCTTTATGCTGAGGGTTCATTTTACCCTACCTCAGTCCCCAGCTATCTACCCCTTGGGTAGATCCTTTGATGATGATAGTCATGCTGCTCTAAGAGGAATGGTAGAGAGATTGTCAAATATCTCTTAGATTAGCAAAAAAGTGTGGTAGAGTAGTATTTTAATGAAAGCACCAATTTACTGATGGAACTCGATTCACCATCAATTTTATTTTGAGAGGTTCCTCAAGATTGATCCATTAGGCCACTCTTCCACTAATCTATATTACAAGAAAGGATGAAGAGGACCATCAAGATCTCTCTAGCGGTAGCCACTCACGGTGCTTAAATCAGTTATGTACACACAGAGTATAGTGGAGAGAAGAGAAGGGCATTACTTTTTATCTCGTTGGAGATCGTGGTATTTGTAGAGTATAGAGCGTATCCAACTCCCATGATTTGGAGGCTGTAATCTGGCTAAATTACCCATGACAAATATTTATAAATCATAAATCTCTCTAAATCTCCTTCTGAATGAGAGTCCATAGTGATTTGGACTCTGCCTTGCTCATACTAAGTATTTGAGCTAAATGGCAACTGGATGCAATTTTCTTTCAGGATCTTTAGTTAATGACATTGAGCTTCTCATACTTTGGTGTTAAGATTAGTTAAGCTATTCATAGCCTATAAGCTGAGGACTCTCCATAGCTTGGATTCAATGTGATTTCCCACCTCAAATGTGTTAACCTGCAATTGGTCTCAATTTTGGTTCCCATTGACCCTTTAATCTAATTGGCTTACTTTGTTATATCATCAATAGGATATATAAACATGATGATACGTCAAGCTAAAATCAGCCAAATCAAAAGCGAACGGGGACCCAATATGAGGATTGATCCTCATGTTGAGGTAATCGAGGTATAGATCGAGAAGCTGACATCTGAGGTAATACCATTGAAGTCAAATTGGCTCAATAGTACAAGCGATGAACGCCCTACAAGCACATATCTCAACCTCTATAGAAAAATATAACAAGCTCGGCCCATATCTAGATATGGCCAATTATTCAAGGAAATTAGAGAACAAGGACCATGGAAAGATCCATAACATAGAATTCAGGAATGATCTTAACTAAATAAGGAGAATGTAGTATAATCAAGACTAAAATCATAAGACTTCTGGATCCACTGAAAGACCTCCTTAACCTATAAAACAAACGACAACCTATGAAGGTAAGGGATCGAGACCTCAACCTCTCTTTGCCTCTCTCCCTCTCTCTCTCTCTCAAATACTCTCTCGAAGAGTTGATAGAACCTTTTCTAGCTTGAGCATCAGAGTGGTCGTCACCATAGAGCTCTCGGTGGTCCTCCTTATGGTTCATATTTTCTATTGTAGATTAATGAAAGGGTGACTTAATCAGTCTGATCTCAAAGAGCCTCTTGGACCAAAACCAAAGTTTGAACTAGGCTCCGTCAAGATCTGCTTTGCCTTTTTTCTTGGCTAATCAAGGAAGCCACCAATAATGTTCAAACTATGCCTCCAAGAGTAGCATGACCCTCATCATTAAAGAACCCACTTAGGGGGCAAACAGCCCCAGTGGTGACAGATTCTCATAATTCATTCAGAAAACTAAGTGCATTAGCACAACTAGCCACCTTAGTCACTCAGACTTAGCCAAAATCTTGAGAAACCCTTTTATAAAGGGTTTTAGAGGTGCCACCAGGTCCCTCTAATTTGGTGAAATAATAAGAATTTCAAACTCTAACTATTATTGTTCAATAGATGATGTAGTTACTTGAGGTCTAGGCATAAGCTATGTAGAGCCTACAAGCCCAACAACTGCAAAATCAAATCATGCAGAGCCTTCAAGCTTGTAATGCTTAGTAGTAGCATGTGTCAAAATAGGCTTCATCACCAACCCAATGTGTTGCGTCAAATCAACACCACAATTCATAGATGCACATTGACCTTCAAGTAGGACACCATCAACAAAGCCCTCATAACCCTTCAACAATAATCTCACTTCGGTACCAAGCATCGATGGATTGTGATGGATGAGATCCAACTTTTGATTCAGTTGTGAAGCCACCTATCAAACACATACTAGCTAGGTACTGAATGCCAAAGCATAAAAATTCTTGAGGGATGCTATGTTACATCCAATCAGGGGAAGGTCATGGATACCAAGTTAACCTTACCAGCTAAGGTATGATATTCCTTTAATCTCAGAAATGGCATACTCACTAGTGTAGCCAAAGTTCCACCAGCCTCCCTACAAGGTATACAATGGCTTAATGGACTTGATAGATAATGTCAGTACCTTTAACAATGCCATGATTTTACAAGGCACTTGGGACTCAATCGTGTATAAAGCATTCTAGATGATGCTACAAAGCTTGACCATAGCATGGTACTCCAAACTCCCAAGGTACACAATAGCTTATTTTGACAACTTGACAAATAGATTTATTGAACAATTCATCTTGTTGGTCCCTCGGTGAAAGGACCCATCCACTCTCCTCACATTGAAGCAAAAGAAAGGAGAAATCCTAAGGGGATTATTTAGCCTAATTTAACAAAACTCAATTAGAAGTTATCGAGTTAGACAATTCCATTATCCTTGCCACTGCCATTAATGGAATTAGACAAGCCTAGATTACCTATGAGATGGCATGCTGGACCCTTGGCAACCAGGCAAAGTTCAACTCTTTAGTTGAAGAGCACATAGATGTTGAGAAAGTTATCTAGGCAAAGAAGAGTCTAAAGGCAATGACAAGAATAGGGAGTCTCGACAGAATAAACCCCTCGAACTAAAGAGACAAAAGACTAAAAGGAGGGAGTGAAGGCCTAAATTTTAAGCCTATACTCCACTAAGAATTCATGGTTTGAAGTTTTAGTGCAAATCAAGCACCAAGACTTCTTGTGGAGGCCCCAACCTATTTGCACTACAAAGACAAACCTCAACAAATCAAGGTATTGCCACTTTCATCATGATTACGATTATGATATAGAAGAATGCAAGCACCTCAAGAATAAAATTAAGAAGCTCATCAAAGAAGGCTATCTCAGGCAATCTATTCACCGAGATGAATGAGCTGGAGAAGCTCACATGTAGAAGAACTATCAATACTCCCTCCAAATGGACCCTAGTCCCAAACTACAAAAATTCTCCTATCAAAAGCAACCTCAACATGATCCAAATGAGCCCACTCACTCAAAGTGATGCTTTGCCATTGACTGGCAAACATTAAACCCTCACTAGGGGGTGGGAGTGCTTGAGTGAGGAGGTAAAAATAAAAAAAGATATACTATTGCAAACCTAAGTAGGGGGAGATAGTCTTCTTCGCCAAGGACTTAGAAGGAATTTTCACACCCTATAATAATGCATTGGTAATCTTAGTGGTCTTAGATGACTGAATCACTCATTGTATCATGATAAATATGGAAAGTTTAGTGAACATTTTATTCACTCAAGCCTATGACCAAATAAAAATTGAGCAAAAACTGTAGCTATACATCAGGACTCTCACTAAATTCATGAGAGTGGGTCACTCCACTTGGTGTGATCAGCTTGCTCCTTACTGTTAGAGAAGATTTCAAAAACACTACCATTAAATCAAAGTTTATGGTGTTTTGGACACATTTCACCTACAATGTGATATTGAGGAAATTGATGCTCAATCAGCTCCAAACAATAATTTTAACTTTTATTTGGTATAAGGTTTCCTATTAAACTTGGCACCGATGAAGCATAGAGAGACCAAAGGCTCCCAAAAAAGTGTGAAGCACCCTACTAGCAAAGTAGTCCTAGGTAGAAAAACAAGGGACCGCTAATATGGGAGATCAATGAAACTACTCTTGAGTCCAAAAGTGGATGCACCGAACCTGTGGAGTCACTCATTAGCCTAATCATTGATGAAGGCTCTAGGAGAGCATTGAAATTAGGGGCTCATAGAGCTCTTGTATTCCAAATTACAAGAGCTTCTCTTAAGAAGTCACGATGTATTTGCATGGACCCTTGAGGACCTCTCAAGCATCAACCCCTTAGTTGCTTGACATGAGCTCTTAGTTACAAAAAATCATAAACCAACCAAAGGAAAAAAAAAGGCATTTTGCCCTTAAGCACCAAAAAATTATCACCACAGAGGTGAGTATACTTCACAATGCAAAATTTATAAGGGAAATTCATTATCCTGAGTGGTTGACAAATATGGTGATTGTAAAAAAATTCAATACAGAGTGGAGGATGTCCATCAACTTCACCAACCTGAGTAAAGCTTGCTTGAATAATAGCTATCCTCTATCAAAAATTGACCAACTCATTGACTCTACCTCAAGTTATCAACTCATGAGCTTCTTAGATACATTCTCTGTCTACCATTAGATCCATATACACCCCCAAAGATGAGGAAAAAATAACCTTCATCACGGATCAAGATACCTATTGTTATGTTGCAATGTCTTTTGGATTAAAAAAATGCAAGATCAATGTACCAAAAATTATGAATAAAATTTTTGAGCCTCAGCTCAAGAAGAATGTGGAGGTGTATGTCGATGATATGCTAATAAAAAGTCTCAATGTTTTGAGCACATGAAAGATCTAGAAGAACCTTTTGATACACTTCGAAAGTTTAGAATGAAGTTGAACCCAGAGAAGTATGTCTTTGGAGTAAGCTCAAAAAAGTTCCATGGCTACCTTGTCTCAGAGTGAGGAATAGAAGCCAACCCTAAAAGGATTAAAGTAATTATGAGAATGAAGCCTTCGAGGTCCATCAAAAAAATAGAGAGGCTCATGGGTTGCTTCGTAATGCTCAATCACTTTCAATCCCGATTTGGAGAGAAGTGGCTTTCTTTTTTTAAAGCGCTCAAACAAAGCCCCAAATTTGAATGGACAAAGGAATGCAACTGAGCCTTTTAAGACCTCAAAAGGCACCTAGCTGAGCCACCTTTGCTAGTAAAACTATAATTAAATGAGGTACACTTCCTCTAAATAGTTGCTTTAGACAAAGCAGTTAGTTTGGCATTAATAATTGATCAAGATAGAAAACAACACCCCATATCCTACATGAGTTATGTGCTTACAAGAGTAGATATTTGGTACCCTCCTTTGGAAAAGGTAGCATATGCCATGGTGATGGCAATTTGAAAGCTTTGCCTTTACTTTTGAGCACATACAGTTATGGTACTTACTAATCTCTCACTTCGGCAAACATTATAAAAATCAAAGACCTTGGGAAGATTAATCAAGTTGTCAATCAAGTTAGGTCAATTCAACTTGACTTTTGAGGCTCAGAGACTATCAAAGCCTAGGGTTTAGAAGACTTTCTGGTAGAAACTATCTTATATCTTGCAGGATCAGAATCTGAACTATGGGAGGTTTGGATAGATGGCTCATCTTGTGAGATGAGCTATGAGGTTGGCATTGTCCTTCAGAGTCCAGATGAGAGAGTGGTTGAGTATTCAACTTGGCTTGAGTTCAAAACCTCAAATAATATTATAGAGTATGGGACATTCCTCCTCAGATTACGCATAACATTAGTAGTTGGAGCCAAAAAATTAAAGGAATTTGGCAACTCTCACCTTACATGCTTATAGTTCACTAGAGATTATGAGATGAAAGATACAACCATCATCTAGCACCTAGATGAAGAACAGAAGCTTATTGCAAAAATAGACTAGGTAGAAGTCTACCAAGTACCCTAAGACAGCGACGTAGAAGTAGATGCCCTAGCTCAGTGGGCTTCTGCTTCTCGAATTTTATACCTAGGCAAATCTTTGTGGAGAGTCTTTAGCAGCCCAACTATTCAAAGACCATCAAATTATATGGTGGAGCAGGGCCCAACTAAATGGATCCCATCATCTCCTACCTCAAAGATAGGTAACTTTTTGATGACCTAAAAGAAGCCTAGAGGATCAAAAACCTAGTCTTGAACTTTGTCTTGCTAGAAGGGGTCTTGGATAAAAAACCTCTCACACAGCCCCTTTTTCACTACCTAGGACTCGAGAAAGTTGATTATGCCCTTTAAGAGGTCCATTGAGGGATATGCAAAAGTCATGATGGAGGATGAGCTTTTGCACACAAACTCCTTAGACAGGGATGTTATTAGCTCATCATAGCCTCTAAGACATTTGCGTTTATCTTGAAGTACGAATAATGCCAGAGACACACATCATTGCATCATAACCCAATGATTTAGCTCCAAAAAACTCAATCTATATGGCCTTTTGACCAATGGGGATGGACATCTTAGGTCTATTCCTAGTGGCATTGAGATAAAGGAAATTCTTAGTGGTCACTATTGACCACTTTACTATGGGTGGAAGCTGAACCTCTAGCCATGATTACTGTGAGGAAGATTCAGGATTTTCTATGACAGAGCATTATATGTAGGTTCAGGTTACCTCATGTGTTGCTTATTGATAATGAAAAGCAGTTTGACAACTCAAGATTTAAAGAGCATTATAGTAGGCTCCATATAGAATAGAGGTTCACCTCCGTAGTATACCCCCAATCTAATGGCTTGACTGAGGTAACTAATTGAACCCTATTTTCAAGCATAAAGAAATATCTTAAAAAAAGTCAAAGGCATTTGGGTCAAAGAACTACCACATATCCTATGGTCTTACTAAACTCCACTTCAAACACACTAAGGAGTCATTATTTATACTCGCTTATGGGGTCGAAGCTATTGTTCCAGTAGAAATTGGTCTTATTTTACCTTGAATTAAGACCTATGACTCTAAGGTAAATAAGGCAAACATTTGAGCAGAGAAGGACCTCATTTTGGAGGTTCAAGAGAAGACTTGCACTATAATTACTAAATATCGACAGCGAGTGGTCCAACTACAATGCATGAGTGCACAACTGAGAACTGTAATTAGGTGACTTGATACTTCGGTGAGCTAAACTTATTGATTAAGTTTTAGGTAAATTATATCCAAAATTTCCAAGACCATGGGGCTAGGGACATTCAAAATTGAATACCCTAATGTAAGGAACTTCCTAGGACATGACATGTAGATAACTTTAGAAGATTTTATCTTTTGTTCATCTATAGTATAATTTATGTCTTCATTATCTACTTAGATATTGGCAAGTCATGACCAAAAAATAACCATAAGACCTTGGCATTACGTTAGGCATAAAGACCTTAATTCACCTAGGGCATAAGATCTTGATATTACACCAGGTATAAAGATATTGGTTTACCCAGGGTATAAGATCTTTGTAGGTATAAAGACCGTGGTTTACTTAAGGCATAAGACCTCAATATTATGCTAGACATAAAAACCTCGATTTAATAGGGCATAAGACCTTAGCGTTACACTAGACATAAAGACCTCAGCCCACTTGGAACATAATACCTTAGTCTTATGCTAGATATAAAGACCTTAGTTCACCAAGGGCATAAGACCTTGGCATTATGTTAAGCATAAAAACCTCAGTTCATCTGGGACATAATAACTCAATATTACATCAAGCATAAAGACCTCATTTATCCATTGCATAAGACCTTGGCATTATGCTAGATAAAAAAAAAAGACCTCGATTTACTTATGGCATAAGATCTCAGCATTATGCCAAGCACAGGGACCTTAGTACTACACCAAGTAGAAGACTTTGACTATCAACTAGTCATGAAATCTTGAAACTTTGCCAAGACAGAAAAGATCTATACAAAGATTTCACATCAAATTATACTCTAGTCTGGGGCTTTGCCCTCTTAATAGACCACCTCTTTCTTCTAAGGTGGCTTTTTTGACTCCTGGCGAAAGGACAAGTACCATTCATATCAAGATGAAATACCTTTACCTAAGGCAACTTCAAAGCTAGTAGGCTACAGTGACGAACTATGACTCGTTGCATGAAATGTTATCTTCATCAAAGCAAAAGAGCATATTGAAGGACAAAGGACCACCAAGCAAGTTCAGACAATATCACAAGGAAGAAAACACACAAGCAAAAATTGCAAACAAAAAGGCATAGGTGAAAGAAAAAAAATCTCTTTTATTTATGTTATATCTGAGGAGAAACTTGGTTATAAAATGTTCTTTATAAAAAAGAAGAAGAAGCGAGATCACTTGGAAGAAGATGAAGGTTGGCCAAGTTCTTCAAAAGGAATAGGCATTGGGGGGCTAGCTTTAGGTAGCAGATCCTCAAGTTGTCATAGAGCTCCACTCAAAGATCATCAAACTCAAAGTCAAGATCATGATAAGTTAGCTTTACCATGTCCTTGAAGCAAATATAGCCCTTGGAGAAGGAATTGGTAGATAGGAGGCCTCATTCCTAAAGATACTTATCACTAGCCTTGAACTCGAGGATGGCTTGCATCAACCTCAAAGTCTTTAAGTATTTTGAGCTATGGCAAAACGTAGCCACTACCTCCTTGGCTTGGCCTAGTTCAGTCTTCTGCTTATCCTCAAGTTCTTTTAGCGTTGTCAAGGTTGACCCTCACTTTGCTCAAAGGATATTTTCTCCTCCTCTGCCTCCTTCTTCATCTTCTCAAACTCTAGTTGGAGTGACTCAAACTATAAATAGAGTGTTTACATCATCCTCATCATTACTGGTCTTATTCTTCTCAGAGGCCCTTTGCCTTTGAGCACTATAATAGTGCTGATATGCATAATAAAAAAATATAGTGCCTGTTACCAAACCAAAAGTCAATGAAAAAGAAGAAAAAGAAGCAATACTAACAAAAGAAGTTCAAAGGACTTACAGCAGCATAATTTTGGGTCCCCATCATGAAGATTCAATCTATGAAAAGCTACTCAATATAGGGACTCCCATTGTCTCCAAAGTCCCTGAGAAAATTCTCCTAGGTGTCTATCTCCTCGTCCAAAGAGTTCTCACAATAAGAAGAAGGCTTTGCCTGTGCTTTTGTCCAAGGAGGAGGAGATGTAGGTGTGAAAGTCACAATTGATTTTTTTCCCCCGATCGGCAAACTTCATAGTAGAGGAGCTTGGTGCTCGAATAGCCCCTCTTGTAGTTTCAACTTGAGAGAGGTTGGCTAGAGAAAGTGACTCAAAAGGATAAGGTATCGCCTACCCCTTCCTTATCTGACCACCCTCTGTGGGTTGGCTTCCTTCTTCCTCTCACCTCCTCTTCTCGTGAGCAGGAGCAATGTCTTTTACTTCGATAGACCTCTTCTGAGGTGACGGAATAGGGGGCACCCAAGGAGCACCTACTCGTTCCCTCATAAATGCGTTCATAAATGAGATTTGGGTTAATTCTGCACAAAACCAAACTTATAGTTAGATTGAGGAGAAAGTAACTAGAGAATTAAGAGCACAAAAGTTTAAAGTACATACCACCTTTTCGAGCCACAAAAAAGCCATGTTCTAGTAGACAAGCCTCATTAGACCATGTGGGGATGGACCTAATATCCTCACCCTCATTTCCCTAAGAGATCAAAAACTGGTGAAATCTCAGGATGGATCTCTGGATCTACTCGATGGCAGAAATGATTGTCCCACTTACAAGAAAGTCTTAGATCGATTTTGGGGAAAATCCTAAGGGTATGGTTTTTTCAGGAGTGGATCAAGGTGGAGTTCAAGGCAAATAGCCTACATTAATTTTTGAGAGTAAAACACCTCCTTCCCCCAATGTTTGAACCATAGTAACCTTTGAAGGTGTCCCTAAATATTTCTACAAGCAGGATGAAATCTTCATATTGGACTAGGATTTAGAAGATGGTTATAAATTTTATGATATTAGGTACAATCTGGTTAGGGCAAAAGTCCCGGTCTCATAGGACATCCTAGGTGAAGCTATCCACAAGGTACTTAAAGTCACTCTCAAACATCTTTCATAAAAGTACTAAATTAGAACTTAAAGTCCCCTTTCAAGTTTTTGCTCTTCTCCTCATGCCGCCATAGATCCAACTCGATCCCATCGGAAAAATCAAACATGTTGCTAAGTCCTCAGGTATTTCTTTTGAAAAGTGAATTCAAAAATTGAAACTCTCACCTTAGGGACAGCTAATGAAGTATAAAATCAAGCCTCACTCTACTAAGCCAACAAGGTTCCCTAATCCAAAAGTAAAATATCATAATGGGTAAAGAGAGTAAAAAATGATACTTATTCTGGGGCAATCCCTTGATAGGACTTGGAGCCACCGGTATAGGAATAACTGATGGCTGGGAACCAATTCTTATGGGAGAAGATGGGACAATTGGAGGAGTAGGTCCCGTGGAGGATGCAGCAGTGGTAGAAGGCATAGAGCTTAACTTGCCAATGGGTGGCGCCTTGGTGGAGAACATCATAGGTTTTGAGATGATCAAAGTCATGACTGCCTTAGAAGATGAAACTATGATCATAATGATCGACGGAATGATAGGTCCTTTATCGGACGATGACCTCTTTCGTGAGGAGAAAGGTGCAAAAAAGGACGTTATTTTGAAAAGATTTAGCAAATGAAGAAGGAAAGGAGTAGGAGTGAAAAAGGCTACAGGATGCAAAGATTGTTGAAAATGGATGAAAAGGAACAGAAAATCTCTTGGGTGGTCTTTCCTAAATCATCATATTGTTGACACATGTAATGAGAAAGAGTAAAAGGTGGAAGCCAGAGGTTGTTGCATTGATGATATATTGAATTAAAATTAGTCAAACCCAAAGCGAATAGAGACCTGACATAAGGATTGATCCTTATGCAGAGTTAACTGAGATATGGACCGAAAAGTTGACATCAAAGATAATACCATCGAGGTCAAATTGGCTCAACAGGACAAATGATGAATGCCCTATAAGTATATATCTTGAGGTATCTGGATGTGATTGAGTATTCAAAAAAACTAGGAAATAAGGATCCCGAAAAAATCCTTAACATGAAATTTAGAAGTGATATTAATCAAATAAGAAGAGTTTAATATAATCAGGATTAAAATCATAAGACTCCCAAATCCTTTGAATGACCTTTTTAACATATAAAATAGAGAATAACCCACGAAGATAACAGATCGAGACCTCAATCTTTTTCTGCCTCTCTCTCTCTAATACTCTTTCGAAGAGTTGGTAGAATTTTTCTGACTTGAGTGTCAAAATGACCATCGTTAGAGAGTTTCTGACGGTCCTCATTTCGATTTATATTTTTTTGTAATAAATTGGTGGAATGATGACTTAACTGATCTGATCTCGAAAAACTTTTCGAAGTAAAATTCATGTTTAAATCGGGCTGCCTCAACAATTTTTTTTTTTTTAATTTTGGGGGTGGTTCAAGTATAAATAAACCTATACCAAGGGAGTGAGCATAAGTAAACCTTTCCATTTCTTTCGAAAATCCCAACCGCCTGATCAGAATCACACGAACAAGGTTCTCCAACATCAATCTCAACGCCGATTAAGTGAAAATCTCGCAAAAATAACAAAAGCGCCCTTCCCTCTATTGTCTATTAAGAACCATAACCCTGTAATTCCTTCCAGTCACAATGTAGGGCCAAAACCGTCATTTCATTGTGGAAACTAATAACTTACTAAATCCGTGGGGGTCGCAAGAGGTGAAGGTATCGGCTGTAGGAGCACACGGTGCGGCTAGGGTTACACTCCATTTCGCTCTACCGAGTTCTTCCTCCTCTCTCCGGCGGCTACTGAAACCCTAGCTCTTCGCCTTCGATTTTGGGCTTCCATGGCAGTGATGGACTTTTGGAAAGCCTCCTCCTTGTAATCGGGTACCTATCTCTTTGAGATCCTTCTGTTCCCGCCTCCGAACCTTAGGTGCCGGAGATGGCCACTGCCAACCCCTTCGATCTCCTCGTCGACGTCGACAACGATGATCCCTCTCACCTCATCGCTGTCCATCAGCAAAAGGCCGCTGTCAAGAAGCCCGCCGCCCCCACCGCTGGCGCCGTTGCCCCCACGGCGACTGCCAAGCTCCCCTCCAAGTCTGTTCCCCCGGCTCAAGCTGGTGAGACAAACGTTGTGTTTTTACATGTTTTTGATGCGATATTTGATATAAAGTCGGGCCTTTGGGGTAGATTTAGTCAAAGGTTTGGTTTTTTTATTCCATTTTTACAGTGAGGGAGGCAAGGATTGGCGCAGCACCAGCGCGAGGTGGTGCTGGGCGTGGAGGGCCTGGGCGTATAAAGGGTGGGCGAGGAGGCGGGACCGGCCCAAACCGTGATGTTGGAAATGAGAATGCCAATGGATTCACTGGCGGTTATGGCAGCAGTGGTAGGGGTGGGGATGGGGATGCTGTCAAGCCTGTTGAAAGAGAGAGGAATTATGAAAAGGGTCGAGGTGATCATGGAGGACCTAGGACATTTCGTGGTGGTCGGCGCGGTGGCTATGGGAATGGAGAAGCTGGAGGAGATTCTGATCGCCCGCCAAGGAGGATCTTTGAGCGTCGGAGTGGGACTGGGCATGGGAATGAGATGAAGCGTGAGGGTGCAGGGCGTGGAAATTGGGGAAATGCAACCGATGATGTGATTGTACAGTTAAGATTGCTTTCTCGTATTCAATTGTTTTTGTCTATTTTTTTTAATAAAGTTTTTATTTATTTTTTTTGCTGTTTGATTGAGTAGGGAGACTGAGGAGATTGTCACTGAGGAGAAGGTAACTATTGCTGAAAAGCAACCTGAGCAGGAGGGTGAGCCATCATCAGAGACAAACAAGGAAAGCAAGGAAGGGGCAGAGAATGAGGCAGGAGAAAAGCTGGAAGACAAGGTGAGATTTTTATGGTAATTTTTTCTTTAGTTATATTGATATCCCTTCATGTTTGTTCTTCAAAATTTTCATTATGCATTTAAGATTGATCAACATGACTGCATCACAGCTGCTGTTACTATTGTTAATTATTATTTTCAATGCTACTTCCATATAGGGCTGCATGTGCACTTGCCTATTGTTCAAATAACCAGCATTTTTGCAATGAAGTGCAGTGCCCACTAGATGGTTCAGTGTTAATGTTAAGTACGTTCCATGTCAAAAAGTTGTTTTGCTCTTTTTTTAATCAATCATGGTATCATGCTTTAACCATGCCAGTGTATTTTTTTCGATTAGGAGGGTGTTTTATACTTTTGTCTTTTGTGTCAATAATGTGGTTATTGTGTGTTGTCTCTTCTTTTCCATTTATGTTCTTTATTCAAATCTTCTACCATTCCTCATGTTCTACTATCTAGCTTGATGCTTTTCTGGTTTTTAACATGATGAAAGCTTCATTTTTTCTTTATTTGTCCTTTCCTTTGTTTTCTACTGTATTCTGAATTGTTTCTATGGTTTAGTTTGTAATGGCTCTTGCTCTGATCTGGTCCAATCAAACTGGCATTCAGATTTGTGTATACGTGGATATGATGCATGTTTTCCAATGGTCCATATGATTAATTTTTGTGATGGACATTTAATCGCATTCTTTAGTTAGTAGAAGTTGGGCCATGTCCACTAAGGTAACAAAAAAATTATGACCATCTAAATTGTTGCTTTGCACAAAAAGTGTTAAGATCTGCTGTATTGTCATTACCCATAGTAACAATCTGCAAAGAAAAGCCTCATTCAGAACTTTTAATGTCATTTTGACCTTTTCCTAATATGTTGTAGATATCTGTTATTACCTTTTCTGTTTTCAATTACACAATGAACACTACTATCAAAATACGTTGGCTAGTTTATTATACCTATTAACTGTATCTATATTCACACTTACCTTCTTGTAGAATTAATATGAAAACTTCAGTCCATACAACTGAAAATTTTCATATTCTACTCAATACTTCTAAATCCAATCTATGTCGCTGTCAATGCTGTTGCTTATGTGTTGTCCGTCATTTCAGCACATTGCATCTCATACCCGCATATGTGGTCAACTACCTCTATGTAGACAGGTCTTTGTTTATTAACTTTGACTATGTCTGTTATATTTTTCTTTGATGTTTAAAGAATTGATGGACAAGTACTATTGGTTGCATTACATATTGTTTTAGATGGTTTATTGGAATTAAATTGCATTGGTACATTATTATTACCCTGATAAACTAATAAAGATATTAATAAAATGTATGTTAAACCTCCAAGCTGATTTGTCCCATTCATTTATTTAATTTTGAGTTACTATGTACTTCTATCCAAACTTTGTGCTTAATTTTTGATTTTTTATTATGCCACATTTGTGGTCACTTATTCACCAATATACTTATGCGCTTTGCGGTATCCCAATCATCTGCAAACACCTACTGCATTTAGAACATAGGTTTCATGCTTGAAAGATGTGCATATAACTATTTTGGTGTTGTCCTATTCAGTACATAATTACTCAGAGCATAGCCTTAGCCCAAGGATGTTCCTAATAAAGCTAGACAAGTACTTCAATTTTGTTGAGACTTTAGGGTATCCATTATGGACTTGTCCAAGGAATTATAGTTTGTGGGTATTTGCCTACAAGAACCTGTAACAACCTGAGGACATCAACCTTCATAAAACAATTGTGGTGAATGGTGATTCATGAGTTTGATTTTTTATTCCAAGAAACAAGTTATTGAAATATGTTGCCCTTGTGAGATGGTTATAGACATTTAGTGGTTAATGCATTTTCATAAGTGGTGGATGAGATCCCTTTCCAGCTTGTTCAAATATAGAAGTGTTTTTCTAGTACTTTTTTCTTTCTCAGTGTTTGGCATTTTCTTTGTGCAACTATGGTACTTTGCTACTTCTGAATGCTGCGAGAACGAGGGGGTTTTGCTATTTGTAGAATTTTAAGTTTATGATCAAATTGTTTTATTCTCCATAGTAAGGAAAAGGTGCGAGGACAACTTGAATTGGACATAGGAGCTGCTGGAATATTGACAAACCATTTAATTACCCTACCAAAATTTCAATTGAGTAAAGTCAAGTGATTATCCTTTTGCCATCTTGAAGTTCCTCATTTTAAACCGTTAGACCAACTTCATTATCATGTTGCCGAAGGCACTATCTCAATACAAATAAACTGTTAAAAAAAAATTCCTTTGAGGGTTTCTAATTACCTTTTGAGAGAACCATGTGACGAGCTCCAATGCTTTAGAATGCCACTTGGTTCTGTTGCGGGCGTAAAGTAAAATTTACCCAAGGCCATCTTCAGATTTCTATGCAAGCAACGCTTCATTGATAGCTAGCATGACCTTGGAACAACTCTGGGATGTTTCCTATATTTCTAATTCACGCAAAGCCATATCTTCATATTTTATCATGATGGATGATGCCTTGTTCATCATATTTGAAGATCTTTTCCTGGTACGAAATTCTTCTGTCTTTTATGTGGGGGCTGTCAATGTGACTACTTGATTACCTTCTTGTGCATGTTTGTTCACGATTCAATAATGAGGGTTCGAAATGGAGTTGTTCATCTTTTCTTTGATTCGCTCTTTTCTCAATATGCAGATCTGTTATTTTTAATATTGTGGTGTCTGCCTGATTACGTTTTGTGTGCATGTGTGCACAATTATATATTGCCTTCATTCATGTGGCTTTTGTAACACATTGCTGAGTTCTTGGACCTGTTTCAGCACTGTTGGATACAAGTATTCTTTTTTAATAATCTTGAGTTGTCTTTAGCCCAACTCATGTTCCACTCAAAAATTCTGCACCTCTAGCTGTGTAGTTAATAGACAGAGAAATGTTGTATCCTAACAAGTAATATACAAGCATAATTGATTTTATAATCCAGCAAACAGTCTCCTATCATTGAGTTTCATTCTCATATATCAACAAGGAAGCTACATTTATGCCAAGAGTAGTTCTCTCTTAAAAAAACTGCAAGAAGAGTAGAAGTAATTTTTGAAGTTTATCCAGAATTATCATGCAATATGTATAATTGTGTTGTTAAGGCATATCAAAGTGTTAATAAAATACATAGAGAGCATGTTTTCAAGATTTCTTGCTTGTTTTTTTTTCTGTATTGCCTTTGAGAGAATCATGTGGCTGGCTCCAATGCTCTCCTGTGCCACTTGGTTCTGTTGCGGGCATAGAGTAAAGACCACCCAAAGCCATCTCTTCGTACTTCTCTACAATCAAGGTTTTGTTGATTCCTCAAATGGCCTTGGAGCAACTTGGTGTGGGATGCTTTCTTAACATGGTTAGCTTAATTTTTGCTTTCATTCTGTTTGTGTTCCTTTATATAATATTTTAGGCTTGCAGTTCTCGTTGTATAGATGTCAATTTTCATTATCTTAAGGTGTCTTATAATGAATAATGCTTTTTGTTGTATTTGTTTGTTATGATGGTGTACACAACCCTATTGTTATCTGTGTTGGCAAGAACAGTTTCCATTGGCTTACTGAAAGAGGGGTGCCCATCGCTTTATGCTGGTAGAATATGGTTTGAATTGCAAGTTTAGGAACACAATGTATTTAGTTGTCTCAGGCAGGTAATTTTCATGCTTAGGTGCTTGTAGAACTTAGCAAATTGGACTGCATTTATGTGCATCTAGCAGAAATTTAAGCTATTAGGCTCAGATTGCAAGTTGACCTTTTCTTCATTTACCTTGTTGACAATATCGTTTGCTTTAAATCTTTGTAAGCTTTATCCTGTGAACTTCGGTTTGCAAGACCTTCAGTTTTCTCCTTTTGTTCTCTGATTCTGTTTTATTGTTCTTGAACTTGGTTTCTTTTAGGAGATGACTCTTGAAGAATATGAGAAAATAAGGGAGGAGAAACGAAAAGCCCTTCTTGCATTGAAGGCGGAAGAGCGGAAGGTCGATTTTGATAGAGAGTTCGAATCAATGCAGCAGCTTTCAATTAAGAAAGGGAACGATGAAGTCTTTATTAAGCTGGTAAGTCACTTTCAGATACAGCTCTTTCCACCATCTCGATTTTCTGCTAGGAGCTGCTAGGATTCTTATAAAATGATCTTGATAGGGCGGTGACAAGGATGCAGGAAAAAGAAAGGATAATGCTGACCGCGAAGAGCGGGTCAAAAAGGTATACTATCAAACTCTAGATAGGTTGCAGTTTTGCTTCTCAAAATTTGCTGTTTGATGAGAGCCATTCTTTTGCAGGCTTTGAGTATCAATGAATTTCTGAAACCAGCTGGAGAAAGGTATTACAGCCCTGGTGGCCGAGGTCGTGGCAGAGGTCGAGGCCAAGGTTTGGGTGGCTTTGCTGGCGGGGCTGCTAGTGCTCCAGCTGCACCCTCAATTGAAGATCCTTCCCAGTTTCCCACACTTGGCGGGAAGTAGCTGAACTTGTTCTGCTACAGACTTATGCTGAGTACTATTGTGCCCTTAATTTAAACTAGTTTTAATTGAGTAGAATCATATGTTATGATGAATAAGACTGTTGTTTCCTTATATCAAGAGAAGGAGTTTGCTTGTTTTCCTGTGTAGTGTATATTCAGAGTTTTGGTGGATTTCCTTGTAGCACTTTTTCCTGTTTTGATCATGTCTTTGGCTCTCTTACTGTCTGGGCTTGTCAGGCCAGAATCATTTTGGCTCCAGTTTATTTAGCAATGAGCTAGTATTGTGCTGAGTGTGGCAAAAGTTAATTAAATCCTGCTGGAGATAATAGTGACTGAAGGATTGGCGCAAGTTGTATTTAGAATTACCAAATATGACATCAGCCAAATATCCTATCAACTAAGCACATTCAATGGACAAGCTGGCACTGGAATGGGTATCTCTTCAGCTGAGATGGAAGCAGTTTCAGGTAGAGCATGACAAGATACCAGTAAGCGGAAGCAGGTAAAACAGCTAGGAATGCAAGAATTCAGGAATTTAGGAAATTAAACAGCGAACTTACAGAAATTAATTACGGCTATGAGGCCAAGAGGGTGATCTCAAACTTTTCTCTGATGATTTATTTGATATCGGCCCCTTGTTATATATAGGGCCAAAGGTTACAAGCAGAAGCGATAAGGGTGACTTCGCTTCAAGGTACAGGAGATGCAGACAAATTGTAGTAATAGTACAGACAAGCACCTAGTAGTTTGCCCAGGTTTGGTATGTAGCTGCGGGCATAGTTCAGTATACCAAGCCATGATCGAAGTCCCTTGGTGGTCTTCAGCTCTTGATCCTGGAAAGCCGCTATTTTCTTTATAATGTGAGGTTGGAGTTTTACCTTTTGGTTGCCGATGATGGCGCCTAAGAACTCAACCTCCCTGACGGCGATCTTCATTTTTGTAGGACTTAGGATCAAGCCATTGTCCTCACATATCCTTAGCATGGTCCTCAGGTGCTCTGCGTGCTGCTCTTCTGTCTCTGAGAAGACTAAACTATCATCAATGTAAACTGCTATAAAGTGTTCTGTACCTGAGAAACACTTATCCATTTTCCTCTAGAATATTGCCGGTGCGTTCTTCAGCCCAAACGGCATCACCAGCCATTCATACAACCCTTCGGGAACCCAGAAAGCGGTCCATTCAATTGAATCAGGGTGCATTGCAACCTGGTGGAATCCGCTCTTCAAATCAAACTTTGAGTATATCTTGCTCCGGCTTACCCTTTTCAAGATTGTGTTGATGCCGGGGAGGCTATATTGATCTTTATTGGTCAGATCGTTAAGCCTCTTGTAGTTGAAGACGAGGCACTCCTTCCCTTTGACTTCGCACCCCGTTGCCGGATCAATGCTCGTGCCTGAGTGGACGATGATGGCCGTCGTCCTGTGCCTACTCTGGCTTGGTCTGATTACCTTTATATCCAGCAAGGCCTGGACATGCTTCTTGAAGGCATCTTGAAGCTGAGGTGTCACATGCCTTAGTGGTTTATCTGTGATGGTAAATTCTGGGTTCTTCAAGTCGAGGCGGCAAACCACCTGATTCTTCGACCAATGCTGGAGGGGGTTCTCACCGATGTACCCGGTATCCTTGAGCCGCTTCATCAGTGGCTCGAACTTCCTTACGAATGTCTCCCGAGTTTTTTCCTGGTTGTAGTACACAGCCTCCTGAATGCTGATGTACTCATCTTCCTCCAGGTCAAGCTCCTTTAGTGCTGCTGTCATGGCTGCAACTAGAGTTGTATTGATAACAGTGAGGTTTTTGTAAAATGTAACAATACTCCCTTCAATTCTTACCCCCCCTTGCATGGCTCTGATAAAATTACAGCCAATGATCATTTGTATTCCGTCCCCAAGCTCCATTCGAAAGCTGTATGTGTAGGGGATACGAAAAATATTTTCGCCAATGTACATACGCCCTTGCTTCAGCTTTCGGTTGGCGGTCTGCTTTGAATTAATGCCGCTGAAGTGGACGATGAAGCTATTTCCTTCAGTGGCCTCCTGCGGGATGGATGATTCGTCTATACAATAGGTGGTCGCTCCTGTGTCCAGAATTGCCCTGACCTGAAATTTAGTAAGACCAGGAATTTCGAGTTCGACCTGCATGTTGTATAACATGTTTTTAACGATTCTTTGCCCGGTTTGCTGTTGCTTCTCTTCCGGGCTTGTTGTAGAAACCTTGTGGATGCTTTCCTGTATCCACACATTTGCTCCTTCAGTGCTGCAGATCCCTTTGCCCTTTGCTCGTAGCCTATCTCCTTCTTCCAGCTCCTCCCGGCTTTGTAGAAGCTCGCCTTCCAGCTCCAGCTCTTGAACCTTCCTCTTGTAGTACTCCACTTCTGCCTTCAGCCTCTCTATCTCGCCATTGCACCAGGATATATAATACTGCTGCTCCTGGATTAGCTGATGCGAGGAAAGTTGTGCTGGTGCCGCCGGTGTGACTGGAACCTGTTCCTTGAAGTAAAAGGGGCCACAAAGGTTACATGCAGATACCTTACACCCCGAGCAATGGATCCTTGCTCTTTGCAGTGTCTTCCTCTTGCAGCACGAGCAATTTTCGTATTGCGCCAGTATGAATCCGTTGTGCTCCCATTGGTGCAGGCAGCTCATTTGCTCTGGCGGTAACTTGATGAGTGGCCGATAACTTCCTTCTATTTCCCCCAGCATGTAAATTGTTTCTCTGGCGCTGGGAAGCATTGCTTTGAGGGTTTGCTCTAGCTCTTCGTTCTCTCCTTCTGAAACGCTGAAGATGGCGTCGCTTTGAGCTTCTCCTTCTTGGACTGACAGAACGTCATAGTCCTCTGGTATTGAGAGCTGTTCGAAGACCGCCATCCTTCTGACATTTCGCTTCTCATTGGGGCACTCCCGGGCGAAGTGCCCCTCCTGCCCACAAAGAAAACACCTGCACTTCCTATTCCTTATCAGATGTTTTCGTTTTTCCACCCTTATATGGGTCTCATGCGGCTTACCTCGGTAGGTTGTGGACCTTCTTAAGCCGTATTTCTTCTCCTTCTGATAGTAGCCAGGTATTGGGATCTGGCTACAGAATGACAGGTCTTTCAGTGATCTTCGAAAGGCGGCCTCCTTGCATTCTGCTTCCAGGAACTTGTGTGTGAAGAGAATGCGAGGCAACACTCCTACCGTTACTCCAGAATACCGATGGTCAAATGCTTCTTTGATGCGCCTGCCCAGGTCCGCAGGCATCTTTAGCCAAAACTTTTCGGAGAGCTCTGCTCCTGTGTACAGCCTTCCTGTTTTAGCTGAGAGCCGCAGGTAGTCGTTCATGAATTTGACAATGTTTTTAACATTGTCACAGGATAGCCGTTCGAGGTCTCTGTAGGCCTCATCCTGAATGGCTATGGAACCTGTAGTTGGGTCTTCCAGTGTGAATACGTGCCTCATTTGGGACAAAATGTTCTGTGTCCCTTCTCGCCCTTCTCCAGTGGTCAGTAAACCTTGGTATTCAGTGCTATACTGCATTCGCCACTGAACCCAAGTGAGCTTCTCCACTTCTCCAAGGAGATTTTCAATGTAGTCCAGCTTATCCCTGACATCTGTGAATGCAATGCTGGTTACGTGGTTCCTGGTTACCGACTCCCACCGAGAGAATGCGTCATCAAACATTCCCAAATGTTCTGGGATAACAAAAAGGGCTCCCCCGTTCTGCTGGGCTGAGGGTAAGGTCCACATTTCGTTGTTCACTGCCCTTCGGAATGTGGCCCTTTCAGGGACCCTGAAAGTTGGTCCTTGCCTGTGTGAAGCCTCTGCGGGGGGGTAGCTTGGCGGCCCCATTGATGTATCAGCAGGGGGCTGATATGGTGAAGTGACGGCGCTGGATGAGTAGAGCGCCTCGGATAAACGCCTGAGCGCCGGGTATTCAAGCTCACTTTGGGGGCTGGGGTCTTCGAACCCTGCGGCGATCACATTGCCGCCTTCTTCAACTTCATCATCCGGGTACCTATCCCAGATTGGTCCGAGCTCGCTCCTACCTTGACAGGGATCCCTTGTCGGTTCCTCCCTTCTCACTGGGTAGTCAGTTGTTCCTCCTCCTTGGAACTCTTCGTCTATAAGGCAGGAAAAATAAGTTCCCTCCACATCATCAGGCTCCTCCTGAGGTATGACCATGGACCGAGGTGCAGAGGCCCCTAGGCGTGCATCCTCTGCATGGGTTCCCTCAGGAGCGGCCTGCTCGTGGTCAGACTCCGCAGCCAGGAGTACTGCTACTATATGCCTGGTGATCTCCTCTTCATCGCTCGGCAACTCCTCCTCCTTCGAGTACACTGACACCCGTGGAGTAACATCTGTATAATTTCGAAAGCTAAGAGCAATGCTTCCGTCAATTAGCTCTTTGCTTAATACCTCGGTTGGCTGCAGTGAGCCCAAGGCTTTTGTCGGCCTAATGACCCAGTTGAGACCCTGAAGGCTTTCTGCTGTGTATCGCCTTCCTGGGAGTGCTTTCACCCCATGGCTTACGAGGTACTCCACGACTCCCTCCACTTCGTAGGCGAAGCCGACATTGGGGGTGTTTGAGAGTCTGCCGATGAGACCCCTGGTGATTAGCAAATTGGCCTCACCATTCTGCCACTGCTTATACAGCCTTCAGCCATAAGCCAGTGCCATAAGACGGCCCACCACGCTTCTGTTGATGTTGTGGGTAATGGGCCTGGGCCTAGAGTTGAAAAGAACGAGCTCGATGGGCTGAAGAAATAGTTAAGTTAAGAGCCCGCCCCAGTTGCTCATCCACCTGTCGTGTAGATGGATACCACCGGGCCCAAATTTTGTCTGAGGCCTGCAACCTATAGCACTCATTTGTTTTCAGAGCATGTAACTCCCGAAACTGAATTAGTGCTGATATGGCCTCTCGGGAAGTTTGCTCCTCAATGTGTTGCAAGTCAGCTTTGATGGAAGCTCGTGCAACGGAGGAAATTGATTTAGTGCTGAGGAGCTTGATGGAAGCTCGTGCAACGGAGGAAATTGATTTAGTGCTGAGGAGCTGGAGCAACTGCTTGTATTGCAAAACTGGTGCAGTAGCCCTGCCAGGTGTTGTAGTTTGTTGTCCTGGGGTAGTGCTTGTACCTCCTGCAATGCAAGTGATATTAGGTGCAGGCGCTCCTGTTCCGCTTCTGCTGGCCATCCTGCATGTATAACAGAGTGAACAAGACGGGATAGCGAGTCCGCCAACTGGTTGTTACTCCCGTCAATATGCTCAAATTGAACGGTGACTCCCATTCCTGTGATGTAATCAGCAAATGCAAGCCACCTCACCCTAGATGGCTTATTACCAGCTGATTTGTTAAAGAAACTGATTATTGCCTGGCAATCAGTCCTAATAATCAGCTCAGACCTGTCTAGGTAATAAATCTTCAAGGACTCCAGCGAGTTCATCACTGCATGTATCTCAGCGTTAATGGCTGATTTAGGAGGGTTGAATTTCCCGCTTGCATATGCGCACACCTTCTCTGTTGATCTGGGGTCGAACTTGTGCCACTTACAGACACCTCCCCATCCATCCATACAGCCGTCGGCCTCCAGTATTATGTAACTCATCTCGGGCGGAACCTCCAGGTCTGGCAGCGTTTGAATCCTGATACTTTATTCAGTCTGAATCTTGAAACGCTCTTTATGGATGAATATCTAAGTGCGTTTTGGTTTAGGAATTCTACTAAATCTCCATCATGGAAACTCAAGTCCAATATTGAGACCAGGTATTTATGGAGTGAGATTTAGCCTCGCCAACATGGATTTGATTGTAAACTTGTGACAAATGATTCCAAATGTTTGTGATCTTATAAGAACGCAAGGGGTTGTTGGGTTAATAGAAAATGAAAAGAAGTTATTTTTCTTTATTTCTAATTTACTTTTAGAAATGGTTGGAAGTAATTTATTTCTTGTGTTTTGTTAGATGGAACTAAAAAATGAAAGTGAATTTAGTTTCAATTTTTTTAGTTTGGATGGAGAGAAATGAAATTAGAAAGTGTGGATCAAATCACTACCTTTTTTTGGTAAAAAATATAACTTTATTTTTGTAGTACTTTTTACTAGTATTTTACTAAAAATATTTTTTTCGCAAATTAAAATATGCGATGATATTTTGTTTTTAAAAATTATTAATATTTTTAAATGTTAATAATTTGTTAAAGACTTTGCAAATACCTTGAAATAAATGCATGCATTTATGTACAAATAAATAGCAAATTGTATTCATAAAAAAGTGAAAAGACACGACATTGTTAGCTTTTAACATAAGGTTTTAATCCATAATCATTTTAAGTCATAAAGTAAAATATAATAATACATAATAATTTGATGTTAACAATAAAAGATACATAAATAAAGTCAACCAATGATAGAAATGAAGTCTAACATATATAAACTTAATATAATATAAATGAAGTTTAATATAAGCAAGTATATATTAGATATTAGATCTGAGGTTGTTAAATGAGGCATATTGAGCATTTTTATTATAGATAAGAAAATGATCAGTTTACCTATGCTACAAATGAGGTTTCTTGATCATGAATATATGAGCTTTTACGCTCATCTTTTGATAGATAGTTGAGCACCAATTTCAATTGGTTTTTTGAGTACTTAGTGAAGAAAGTCACTTTGTCCGTAAGACATTTCAACTAATGATATCTCATTTTTTATTTTATTTAAAGTTTGTCCTATTTTCTTTACAACAACAATTTGTCTTACCACACATCCTAGGGTCTGAGTAGTACCTTAAAGAACAAAATTCTTCTTTAAACCATTTCATCAAACATGTGACATAAAACATGATCTATTATGACAACAATCATATCATGTGAAACATATCCCAATTTGTTGTACAAATTAAGTATTAATTGTCAATCAAACATGATCTAATGAAACACTATATAATGATACATTAAAGAAGAAAATTTTAAGTTCTCATTGAGTTAATTAAGACCAAATTAGTTTTTTTCTCAAAACATAAATTCATAAAAGAAATAATTTTAAAAAATAAAAAATAAAGATGGAATCACTTCTAACTGATGTGTATGAACCTAGATTGAGATGAGATTAGAGACAAAAGTTGATTTGGTAGAGATGGTGCTTGGGCTAGCAGGGGTGGAGGTATGTGTAGAGAGGCAATATGGGGTAAGAGAATCATGATGGATTAGAAGTGAAGGAAGTATTGTTATATATTTTATCTTCAAATCTTACTTGGGCCAATTTATTTAGAAGTGAGGTTTAGTTAATTTTTACTTCTATTTTGGAAGTGGGTAGAAATGACTTTTGGATAACTAAACATCAAAAGTGGGTAGAAGTGGATTCACTTCCAACGATTTCTCTTAAGTTTCTACCAACCAAAGAACTCATACCATTAGGTTTGCATGTGGTTTAATTGTTTCTTTGATTAATCATATCCAATGACCTTTCCAAAGTTTTTTGGGTTATTTGTTCCGGGTTAATCATATTCAAAGGTCTTATGAAAGTTTTTAGGTTATTTGATTCAAAATAAAGTGACTTTTGTGTTATTTTCTTCAAAATAAAGAGCATATTTATTTCGTAAAACTTTGAAATTTGAGAATTTTAATATTTTAAAATTTTGAAATCTGGAAACTAAAGTTCTGATGGTATGTTAGTATTATAAAACATGTAGATTCAGAATTTTGATTGTATATTTATTTTATAAGATATGTAAGTTTAGAATTTTGAAATTGTGTGTGTGTTTTTTTTATTTGTAAATTTTAAAGTTATAAGTTTTGTTTTTTATTCTATTATAAAGTTTAGTATGTGATTTTACGTGTTAAATTTTAAACTTCAGAATTTTTTATTATAATTAATTTTGGAGAACTAATAAATTCTACATTTATTAAAAGTTACAAATTACAAAATTTCAAAATATTATATACCAAACATCAGATTTTATATATTTTAAAATTTAAAAGTTTAAAAATTTTAAAATTTCACAAAACAAATAAATCCTAAGTCATTTGTCTAATAAGTTTTGGGAGATCATCAAAGATTTGATAAGATTGTACCGTGTTGATATGAAGTACAAGAAAGCATATTAGAACACACTAAGTGCAAAACTTGAGCAATTTGAATCAAATAGTGAGATATACAAAACAATATTTATTGTGCACTTGTTCAACTTTAAGATTATAGAAATCATTAAGCTACGTTATGTAGGTGATAACATATTCAAGTCCCTTTTGTTAGCATATCACACATAGCTGCAAAGGTTCTATTCTCAAAAGTTCATGACAAAAAGTGTAATGCTTACTACCATCACTTTTTATTGACAAAATTGTCTTCTAAATTGTTGTTAAGAGCTATTGTGGATGTAGATGATGATCCCAGTTGGTTTATATTTATGATGAAATTGAACGACATGATGCTTGGGAAAAATTAGATTAACAAGTTGCAATAGTCGAGACAAATTTAAGGATAAAAAATGTTTCTGCCACATGATTGCAATCATTTGTAATTTTATTTTCATCTATTATTGCAAGCAATGGCATGTTTTCTTCACGTTAATTGTTGATTTATTTATAAAGATCTTTAATTTATCTTGATATCATTTGAAGATACTTGTTTCATTGTGCAATAGTTTGTGTTGGTTTGTCCTTAGCTGGGAGATTTCAAGACCATTGAAATGGATCAACACAGTGCGCTGAATACCAAATAAAGTGTAAGTGAGAATTATTAACCTGATTATTTAACTTAATCTGACAAAATTAAGAGATATGGATATGAAAATCAAATCCGATATCCGGCCACGTACACACGCAGAGTTAATTAAATATAATCTTTTTTGAAGACCATTTGAAGAATGATAGCATAATTAAAACTAAAATGCATTTCATTTCATCTTATTTGTTGTCAAATTGACCATTTTATTTATATATGTTCCCTCGTGGCAATAAGATTGTCTCTCGTAATACATAATGCATATTTTACAAATTTTGTTTAAGTATAAAAATTTGTGAAGTGATTTGGAAAAATCAAGCATGCAGAAAGCTTTTAATTCTTTATTGGTATGCTATGAAACATACTTATGGATGCGACTACAGAAGTATTAAACAAATATTACAATTATGAACCATCCTTAAAAAATCCAACCAACAAGGCTTTAATTTGCTTGTTAGAATAGAAAGAATTTGAATGTAAATAATATTAGCCAATACATACATTCTTTCTTCTCCTTTCAACCTTTTTTGGCAACTGAAAATTTAAGGGTTTGTCCAGGTACAAAAAAATATTTCAGTTTTTTAAAAATATTTCTACAAAGACAAAAACTAGTAATGTTATTCAGAAGTAATTTTTTTTCTAACTTGAAAAATTGAGAACTACTTTTCTATTTTCTAAAATTATATTAGATTTTGAAGAATAATTTAAAGTTAGTTTTTGAAGTTTTCTTTATAACTTATCTCCACGAGAAAATACATATTACTCGTGCTTTCACTTTGTTTTCATCCTTTGAATTCTATTGTTACCCTTTTATTATTATTTGGTATTTTATTCACATTCGATTTTTTATTTTTTCCCTAGATGTATGTCTTTTTTCTATTTTGAACATTTCTTTTCTATCATTATGTGAGATTCATAACCATTTTTCTCTTTTCCATATGTTCTCTCGCAGCCACTAGAGTTTGTATCTCTAACCTGTTATCTACTTTCACAAATTGTGATAGAGAGAGGAATTTTGAAGAAAAATTTGTAGATAGATTTCATATTTTATTAAAATAAATATATTTTTTTCTCTTTCTAGAGTTTTTTGTAAAAATAAATGCAAAAAAACAAATATGAAAATTATCGATGCAAAATAGAAAAAAATTTTGTAACTAAATAGGCCCTAAGTATTTCAATCATTTGTTTCTTCAATTGAATACCACAACAGAAGTACTCAAGTTCTATTAGACGCTTTGCTTTTTTCCCATTCAGAAGTAGACTTAGTATCAATTCTCACATCTTGGGGCCTTCATTCGGTCCAAACTTTTCTTATTTGAAAATAATTGTTTTTTATCCTATAAATTGATAACAGCAGATGTGCAATAGTTTCTCAATTTGAGTTTTGTCTAAGCAAATTTTTATGAGGTTCCTGTATCATACTACCCAATTCGTCGGTATTCTTCTAGAAACCAATGAACAGCCTATGGTGTTGATCAATTAGATAGAAGTTGCTACCTTTTGATGTGAAATAGTTAATTTTTTATAAGTGGATCTCAGTGATCTATAATGACCTCCACCATTTCTGCTAGAGTTACAATTATCCTTAGAAATCTAGAAGCCCATACATAGTGTTGTACCTTTTTTTTTTCTCCTTCCTTGCAAAACAAGTTAAATAATTTTGATGATCTATTTGGAGAAATAAGAACAACTATCATCTCTACTAACCATAAAGTGAAGTAACAACATACAACTGCCTGTAACTATGATTTGTCCATAATATTCTCGCAACAAGAATATTTTCCCTATAATTGTTCTTTAGTATAAATAATCCATTTATGACATATATGTAAAACATCATCCCCATGATCATATGACCAAGTTAAAAACATTTTGTACATCTGAATTTGCCCTTACATCAGTTGCAGAAACCTTATTTCTTTACATGTATGATATGATTGGTGAGCTTCAAACTATATTGAGAGAAAAACTTAGATTGAAAAATAGAGAAAATCCTTAGTTATCTTATAACTTTTGGGTATTATGGGGACTTCATTAATTTCAGCTCAAAAACAGGGCTTTGCATGCCATCTTGGAAAAGAAACACATAGAGGAGCTTAGGCATATTTAAACATTTTGTAAAACAAACTAATATAAGTTGCTGAGAATAACATGTATTAGTTTGAGAACTTCAACTCTCCATTAAAGTGTCGCTTCATTTGGAAAAAGGTACATCTCTTACAACTTATTACAAATTGCAAGTGTGCTTCACAATTAGAACCAACACTCTCTCATGCTCCTAATACCGTTGTAGTGGTTATAATGAATTTGAGAATTAAAGTTACATTTTTTCTCACTACAAGATACTCTCAAAGTTTGAGCATAAGAGAAATGAGGATTTGAAAGTAAAAATTATTTTAAAGCATTTGATGAAACATGGAATGATTTTGGGGGCTTTGATTCTTTCGCAAAGAATGTCAAAAGATGTAAAAGTTATGAACAAAGAAGCCCAAAGTCATTGTATAACTATTGGAACAAAACTAGATATTGGGAGCAAACCCATGCCTTTTATCTTAAGTTTAGACAAACAAACTTGTATCTAAACCCACTCTAATGGTGAACAAAATTTAGCCATTATAATTTATCCGACGTGTTTGATCAGTCGATCTTATTAGTTTGAGCGACTAAACCTCTGAGTTCAGATAACTGAACTTAAGGTTTGGATGATTGGATTTTACAAAAACACAATATTATTTTCTTTTCGCTAAATTTAGATGCCTATTTGGTCAACCAAACCTAACAAAAATCCAATTGAAATTTTTTAGAAACCTTTGATGTTTGGCATATTATTAAATCAACTTTGACAAATATAAAATAGGGCGGTGAAGATATTTTCAAGTTAATAGAGGTGTCATATATAGAACTCTAAAAATTTAAATTTTAAATCCTCAACTCCACACAAAAAATAAAAGCTAAACCAAGTAGGTTAGAGTTGCTCAGCTTGAGCAATCTTAAAGACATCATCATTGTCCTCAAATTATATTTGTTGATACACCATCAAGTTTCCATCATTATATCCATCATCTTCTTGAAGCATATGAACATATACTTTGATTCCATTATAATTCTTGGTAATGGTACAAGCAATCATAACTAGGCAAACACATTAAATATAACCTAATCGTTATTAAAATCACATAGGATAATAATCTCCACTTTTTTTTTATAATGAAAAATCTTTCATAACTATAAATAAAAAATTATAATTGACAAAAAAGATTTAGAAAATATAAGCATGTATCAACTGCAATATCCATTTGCATTTAAATTAAAATTTCAGTTTTCAATAGTCTCCCTTCTTGCGTAGGGTTGATTGTAATTTCTCTCTGCTTCTTTGTGTTACAAAAAGAACATACAATATAAGCTTCTCCTAAAGATATGCATAATCAAGCCATACATAGAACCAATAACTCTCCCTGAATTCAAGGACATAAAAAAAAAACTTAGATAAAAGATAAACTTGATATATATGATCTTCATCACACAAAATGCATAAACACGTGTAAGTAAAAATGGCAACATAAGATGGGGGATGGTGGTGGTGGTGAATTAGGTTTTAAAGAACAATTAATGATTTTCACAAAAATTCAAAACCCAACTCAAAATATTAAAGCAAATCCACACAAACTTCAATAAAACCATGAGTTTTATAATGTAAATCGAGAAAGGAAAGAATGACACTATGATTTAACATGGTTTAGAGACCAACCATTCCTACTCCATAGCCCTTGGCTTGCTCTTGCGAACTTCAACACTCCACTAGTGTGTCACTTAGTCACTGAAGTCAACCCCATACACCTTCTCTTGCTCCAACTGACAAGATAAATTTCAATATGGAGTTTGAGCCTCTCAACCACTCCGAACAACCTTGGAGTGGATTACAAGTGAAAAATTAGAAATAAATGATACAATATAAGCTCACTACAAGATCTCTCAAGATTGGGCCCAAGGACTAGAAGATTTGATATAAAAGTGATAGCTTATAGAACTCTTAGCTAGAAGGATTGGATGAGCTTTAGTCTTTTCTCTAAAACAAATTAGAAGACGTAAAAGTTATTAAAAGAACCCTAACCATGTCTATTTATATCTTATGAGTTATTCTAGCCATTTGGAATAAGATCCCACCATTTAGTTCTCTCCGATGGTCTAAAAACTAGCCGTTAGTCACTCAGATTCAGCAAACTAGACATTTGTTTTCAGATAACTAGTTGTCCATTTCAGGGAAAACCAAAACTTCTAACTCATAGTTGGATATCCATTTGATAAATGGGCGTCTGATTCTGTAGCATACTGTAGCTTTATTGTAGCAAGATTGGAGTTCATTTTAACCAAATGGACGTTCGATTATCAATTGGACTTCTGATTCCGTTAGGTATGCTCTGGTAAGAGTTTTCTATAGAACCTTATGTGACAACTGCTTTAAACAAAAACACTATTAAAATCAAACATTGACTCAACAAAAATAAAGATAAAAGTCTAAACCTAGTCAATCCAATTTCTTGAGCAAGCTTCAACTCATCTACATGTTTTTCATGTCACGTTCATTGAACCACCATCATGCCTCAATGTTCTTTATGATCATCTTCATGTTCATCTCCTCTTTGAGGCTTCAAACAGTCTTGAATTTTATTTCAAGTTAGGCTATACTTTAATTTACATTGCCCAAGAAATTATCAAATATATAGTTTGATTATCATCAAAACTACAAAAGGCAATAGTATGTCCATAATATAAGAAAATCGAATATACAACTAAATTTAGTACAAACCAACCATAAACCACATAGAGGAAAAAGACATAAACCATAAAATAACATATCATTCAAAATCCCATGGAAAAAAAATATTAAAACACAAATAAAATCTTAGGAACTAGGGCTAGGAGCATCGCAGGATAGGAGTACACAAAGAATCTCCTTCATCTAATATAGACTCTAAGTAACTCCTCCATTTGATCTAGACTCTAAGTAGTACCAATTGTGAACTTGTCCAAGTGACTACTAATGTGATTAAAACATTGATGGAGTGATATATGCTGTGGTTGAGAGGGAACAAAAATATCAACAACAACATTAGGAGCATTATCACCATCATTGCCTCCTTCCATGGCCTCTACCTTTGCTTCTTCTTCTTGAGTTTCTACATGAGTTCCTTTTGGTGTCAAAGAATCCTAGAGATAATACTTGGATAATTAAGAGCATTAATTGAGTGGGAGACGGTATATGCCAAATGTCCCAGGATGACATAAGGTGAATAGACATGATGTTTAGTGATAATGCAATGAATGAGATAAAGTTCTATGAAAGAAATTTTATCATGATGTCCACCCTTTAGAATGATAGTGTAGGCAAAAACTTGATGAATATGATAGGATAAATTAGGAAGCATATTTACAACCATTTTTTCCATGGCTTCGACAAAGTTCCATTTGAATACTATTTGGATAGCCTTTGAATATTCAAATGGAAGGTTTGAATTTTTAATGGTAAATTATCTTGCTTAAAGTAAGGCTTTAATAGTAACTTCTAGTTCCTCAAAAAAAAAAAAAAAGAATAATAGATCCAAGTATTTCAACACTAATCTCCATTCGATAATTTTCATCATAGGAAATGAGAGTAGTATTTTGATAATCAAAGGAAACATTGAGTAAAAAAATGTGTATATCATCCTCAAGATAAGCTTCACATTGAGTAACCAACAATGTCCACTCTTGAGAATCAAATACGTTTTAGAGATTTAGAAAATCTAATGATGCAAACTGAAGAATTTGTAGTGGAATAACTTTTAATGAAACAAAATGGTCTTGGTATTGTTTGTATGCAATATGAGCATCAAAAGGAGTGGGAATTTGGGGAATCTCACCTAGATCTGGGGCAGAACCCCTCCTCCTTTTTTAAGCAACTTGTTTCATTTGAGGCATTGCGAATTTCAAGGTAGAAGAGGAAAAATTTGGAACAAGGGGAGGTAGGAAATTGGAGAAACATCCTTGGGAGGCTTGAGCATAGATGGGCGAGGAGAATAGATGGGATTTAAAGCCTCTACTTTTCTATTGAACCATATAGTTTGGACAACCAACAAAGCAGAGAGAGTGTAAACTGATATACGTATTTCAGCGACCAATCACACCTACTCCATGACTCTTGTTTTAATCCTAAAGACTTAAACTCTTCACCATAATTGTCACTTCATTCAGGTGAAACCATGCCCTTACAATAAACTCACAAACCGTGAGTGTTGCTCCACATTAGAGCCAATCAGCCACTACTCGCAAACCAAAAACTGTGCACTCTCACGACTCTCATAAAACCTAGAAGAACACTCAATTCTCTTCTACAACCTAGGGGAATTTTAATGAGAAAGATTAAAAAAAGAAAGAAAAAAAATCTCACAATAAGAGCCTCTCATAGTTTGAGTACAAGGGCATATAAGGATTTGAAGGTTAATGCCTATTTGAGCTTTTGTTAAGCCTAGAAGGCTTTAGAAGGGTGGATCTTGCTTTAAGAATATGAAAACTTAGTTATCTCATTGAACAAAGATGTCCCAAGACTTTATATAGCTATTGGAGTACAAAACTAGCTATTTAGGAATCACTCCTAGCTGTTTTTGCTATGTTTAGACATTTGAACCTTAATGTTCTGTCATTCAAACTACTTCAATGGTCAAATTCAACTAGTTGTTACAATTGATGTCATGGGTTCAGATGTCTATTGATCAAGTTTAGGCATCCAAGCTTTGAACATGAAAAATTCAGAAGTTATAGCTTTTGAACTTTGAGTATTTGAACCTGAGGTTGGGGCGTCCAAAACTATCAGTAATCCCCAAAATTTTTCTATTATGTTTGGGCACCTAAACCCTAAAGTTTATTGAAAAATCTTAACTGGTTCACTGTAATTCAGTTCCCATTTGATATTAACTCATAACTAATCTTGGATAAAAATAATAGATTAGTGAAGGCAGTCCAAGATTAGTTTGAGTATTAATTAAGAAGCTCAAATAAAATAACAACCAATTCCTTGACCCAACATAAAATGAAAAAGATAAACTTATGAGCTCAGAGTTGATCTCACACATTGAGCATTTTTGAGTTTTCAACATGATCTTTATAATTCATCTCCAAATTATCATCCTCTTTATCTTTGACTCATCATCTTCAAGCCTCAATCTTTAGCATTGGTTCTTCATGAGCTTGGATGATCATTGCAAATCTCGAATCTTATCACAACTTAATAAACTTGTTAAATATTAATTTGATCATCATCAAAATTCTAAGGTCAACAATCTCCCCCCTTTTGATGATGATAAACTATGCATACGAAAAGCAAATAAGCATGTTATATGATGAAAGTACAAAAACCACCTAAAAGAGAGGGGGGAGTAGGGGGATGAATTAGGTTTTTAAGGAAAAATGATAATTTTTAATAAAATCAAAAACCAATTCAATCCACCAAAGCAATTTCAAGCAATTTTCAATCAAGCATAAATACAATAATATAAATAAAGTAAGGAATGAGTGCACTATAATATAATGCAGTTTGGAGATCAACCGCTCCTACTTCATAGCCCTTGCCTCACTCTTGAGGACTTCAACTCTCCACTAGAGTGTCATTTCATTAGTGAAATCAACCCCTTACAATTCCTCTTACACTAATTAGTAAGATGAACTCTAATCCAGAGCTTGAGTCTCTTAACTACTCTAAACAACTTTGAAGTGAATCACAAATGGAAATTTGGAAGAAGATTGTATAATTTAAGCTCACACAAAGTTCTCTTAAGATTGAGTGAAAGAACAATGAAAATTTTCTTGAGATTGAAAGGTTTAGAATACTTTGATGTCTAGAGAAGTAGAAGGGATTTGATCTCTTTTTCACAAAGATTTTATTTAGAAGTTATAAAACTATTTAGAGAAGCCTCTTCCACTCTATTTATATCTTATGGGTCAAATCTGGCTATTGGTGATGAAATCTCCTAACTAGGTTCATTCCAATAGTCAAAAAGCTAGTCATTGTTTGTGTAGAAAACTCAAACTGGTCAACCACTTCAGATAATCTATCGATTGGTTTTGATAGGAAAATCAAAACTAGGGTTCTAGCTGGGTGTCTGGTTCCAAATTGGGCATCTGGTTTTGGTAGAAACCCAAAAGCCACATCTCCAGCTGGACATCTTCGGTTTATAAATTGGTCATTCTGTTCTTCATAGGTCTAAAGATTTGATCTTCAGTTTGACATAACTAGTTGTTTGTTAAGCCAAGCAAATGTCTAGTTCTATTAGAAAAATTCTATTAAGAGTTTTCTATAGAAACCTATGTGATAGAAAGCTCTAAACAATTTATCTCAAAGTAAATTTTTGATTCAACTTAAAATAAAAGAAAAGCTAGACCTAGTTGACATTGATTTTTTGAGTTGCTTTGGCTTTGTCCATATCATTCTCGAATATTAAAATTGTTGTGGACACCTTTAAGCCATCTCATTCCATTTTTTTGTTCTCTTCAAGTCACACTGGCCAATCCACCATCATACTTCAATTTTCTTTGAAGCATTCGAGTTGTCCCTAGAGAGCCTTCATGTACCTTGGCTAAACACAACTCAAATAGACATTAAATATGCTTTGCTCATCATCAAAAATAAGAAGGAAAACATATGATAGATGCACATAAAGGTAATTAGACATGCTTTTAGGCATCAAGTTTAACTAACCATGCATATGGTTCTCCCCCTTTTGAAATCATCAAAAGTATAACTCTCCCTAAATAAGTACATTACAAAGAACATGGAGTAAAGAAAAATAATATCAAAGATTCAAATTTGTTTCTTCTAATATCATGCCTGAAGATATATGAAAATTTGAAGAATGACTAAGATATTTCTTATCAACCAGCCACACAATGATAGCTTATCAAAATCCAATGTAATCAATATTTGAAGCAATAAAAGCTCCCTTTGATATATGCATAGATGAGTTTAATAAAAATATTTAAAAAATAACCTACATACTCCCATATCTATAATACTAAGAGAATTGATTAAACAAGTATGAAATCAACAAAAGCTTCAAGAGAGATCAATACAAATTTTTTTTAAAAATCATTTAAAAGAAAAACGTCCTACTATTTGAAAAAAATCAAAGGTCATCAAGAAGATCGATACTCAAGAGTGTCAGTGCAAAAGCATGAGGATGAGGCTCTGATACCAATTGAAGGCCTAAATTTACAATCTAAAAGGAGATGAAAGAGGTTTTCAGATAGTAAAATAAGTTTTTATTAAATCAATAAGCCCAAAAAAGCAATTCAAGCCTATTAGAATTAGTAAAACACTTAAAGCATGTGAGAATGATCAATCCATAATTATATATAAGATAATTTTTAATTAATATAAAATTTAAGTGCATAAGACAAATAGAAAAGTAGAGAAAGTAGAAGCCAATATACAAGGTTCAATGACCAATCCTGCCTCCTCCATGACTCTTATTGCAATACTGAGGACTTAAACTCTTTACTAGAATTGTTACTTCATTTGGGTGAAGCACACTCTTATAACAAATTCATAAATGGTGAGTGTTGCTCCACACTGGAGCCAATCAGCCACTCTTCACAAATCGAGGAGTGTGCACTCTCAATACTCTCTTAAAACCTAGAAGAGAACTCAATCTTATTTTACAATTTAATAGAGTTATAATGATAAAAATTGAAAAAATAAGGCAAAAATCTCACAACAAGAGCCTCTCAAAATTTGAGTACAAAGGCATATAAAGATTTGGAGGTTAGTACCTATTTGAGCTCTTGTTGAGGCTAAAAGGCTTTGGGAGGGTGGATCTTACTCTAAGAATATGAAAATCTAGTTTTCTCAGTGAGCAAAGGTATCCCAAGCCTTTATATAACCATTGGAGCACAAAATTAGCCATTTGGGAATCATTCTTGACTGTTTTTGCTCTGTTCGAGTGACCAGACCTTAAAGTTCTATCATCTGAACTACTCTAATGGTCAAATTTGACTAGCCATTATAGCTGATGTCATAGATTCAGATGTCCACTAATTAGGCTTGGCCATTCAGACTTTGAACATGAAAAATTCAGAAGTTACAACTTCTAAACTTTAGGAGTCCAAACCTAAGGTTCAAACATTTGAAGCTATTAATAATCCCCAGAGTTTTCAACTATGTTTAACCATCTAAACTCTAAAATTTGGGCATCTAAAGTTTACAGAGAAATCTTAACTAGTTCACTACAACTTCAGTTTCCATTTGACATTAACTCATAACTAATCTTGGATAAAAATAATAGGCCGGTGAAGGCATTTCAAGATTAATTTTGAGTATCAATTAGGATGCTCAAATAAAATAATAATTAATTTTTACTCAACATAAAATGAAAAAAGCTAACTCTCTGAGCTTGGAGTTGATATCATACATTGAGCATCTTTGAGCTTTCAACTTGACCTTTAAGCTTCATTTCCAAATTATCATTCTCTTTATCTTCGACTCGTCATCTTCAAGTTTTAATAATGAGACTGGCTTCTTCATGTGTTCAGATGAATGTTGCAAATCTTGAAACTTATCACAACTTAAGAAATTTGTTAAATACTAGTTTGATCATCATCAATATCCAAAGGTCAACAAACATATGCTTGTCAGTAATAATAATGGTATTTTGATTTTTAAGTTTTTAAATTTGTTACTTTTACAAAAGTTAATTTTGTTTCTTTGGATATTGAAGATGAAATAAAACAAATTTTCTCAATGCATTCTTTTGGTTTTCAGGATCATATTGAAGGTATTGTTGCCATAGAAAAAAGTTTTCAAATGCCTTTTAATCAATATTTTCTTTTGGAAGAGCATTAATATTTTTCTTGCAATCACATGATGATTTTAAATATTTCAAAGAATTAAAGTCACTTTTAAGTGAAATCATTTTCATTTTCAATGAGACATGTTTGGAAATAAGCTTTTCATGTTTGAAAAATAATTTTTCAAATATTTCTTGCAATTCCTAAAATAGTAAACCACTTATCTCATTATCAATAGACATAAGACAAATATTTGCAATTTCCTCTTTGAATGATGCTACATCACTCTCAATATACGAGTCATCCTATGTAGCCATTAAAGATGATTTCTTCTTTCCATTGTTCTTTTTGGGTTGAAGATTGAACAGACAACTTGTTATGAGATGTCTGGGATTTTTGCAATTGAAGAATGTAATCACATCATTACTTATGTCCTCCTTGTCCCTCTTGTTCTTCTTTGATATGTGTTTTTTCATCTTGAAAAACTTGGCAAATCTTCTTGTCATGAAAGCAATGTCATCATCACTCCTTTGTTCATTCTTTTCATTGGTATTATCTCTAGCCTTGAGTGCAATGTTTTTTTTTATTCTTGTCAACATTATATTCTTCAAATATTCCCATCATTGTCATTTCATGTGTCAATTGCAATCCCATAAACTCCTTTGAGAATAGAATTGTAAGGTCATTGGCTTCTTAGATAGTGGTTTCTTTTGCCTCCCAAAACCTAGGAAGACAATGAAAAATCTTTCTCAACATTTATGCATTAGCGTATACTTTATTAAGATATTTTAAATTGTTAACAAGAGTGGTAATGTGTGTAAACATCATAGTAATAAATTCATTTGGAATTATTTTAAATAAGTCATATTGATGAACCACAACACACAATTTTGATTTTTTAATTTTAGTACTTCCTTTGTAGGTAACTAGAAGCAATCACCAAATCTCATGAGCAATGTCACATCCAATAATAAGAGAAAATTTACTTCTAGATAGAGAATAATAAAGGATATTGGTTTCTTGGACATTTGTAGATTCTAATTGTTTTTCCATATTATCTATCTCACTAGTGGGTAGAGAGTATTCATGCACAACAGTGTCCTATATCTCAAATATTTAATATAATATTTTCACTATAAGGAATCACTATCATCAAAAAATGGAGGTCGAGATATGCTTTGGCCTTCATTTTGGGTGATAAAAAAATATTGGTTGCCATAAAAATAGAATCAGACAATCCATAGGAGTTAATCCAAAAACTAAGAAACCATTCTCTTATACTAATTGCAAGCCCAAAAAGAAACCTAATAGATGAGTGAGATAGATTTTTCAATAAGGATAATAAATTTTAATAATTAAAAAGCCCAAATCAATGACTAAGAAACACAATGAAAGAAAAATCCAAATTTACAATAATAAAAGAGAACAAGAAGAGAGAACACAAAGATTTATGTGGTTTAGTGCCTCTTTTTTGGGACTTCAACTCTGTACTAGAGTGTCACTTCGTTCAAGTGAAAACATACCCCTTATAACTCCTTGTAAACTACAAGTGATGCTTGACAACTAAAGTTGACTCTCTCTCACACTCCAAATACCCTAGAAGTGGTTACAATCAATTTGAGAATCAAAGTTACAAATGTTTCTCACTATAAGGGGCTTTCAAAGTTTAAACATAAGGAAAAGAGGATTTGAAAAGTTAAAATCAATTTAGAGCACTTGATGAGGCTAGAAGGCATTTGAGATCTTGGAATCTTTCAAAAAGAATGTCAAAAGATATAAAAGTTCATGGTGAAAGAAGCCTGAAGTATTTTTATAACCATTGAAATAGAACCTAGCCATCGGGAGCACACACAGACCTTGTCTATTGAGTTTGGACAATAAAACTCATGCCCTAATATGTTTTAATCATAAAAATTTAGTTATTATGTTTTGTCCTAACATGTTTAGTTGATCAATCTTACAAGTTTGGGTGACCAAACCTCTATGTTTGAACAACCAAACTCATAGTTCAGATGATTAGACTTTATACAACTAGAATTGAATTTTCTATTTGCTATGTTTGGGTGACCAAACTATCTTATTTTGTTGATTGAACTTGACAGAAATCTAGTGGAAAATTTTTTGCAAACCACAACTATTTGAAATATCATTAAATCAACTTGGATAAATATCAAATAGGTTGGTGAAGGCATTTCCAAGTTAGTAGAGGTATCAAATATAAACTCTAAACATTTAATTTTCAAATTCTTGACTCGACATAATAAATAAAACCCAAACCAAGTTAGTTGGAGTCGATCTGCTAGAGCAATCTTGAACCCATCATCATTGTCCTCAAATCACATTCATTGATATACTATCAAGCTTCCATCAACTTATCCATCATTACCTTGAAGCACATGTACAAACTTTGGCTCCATTATAATTCTTGGCTATGTTATAAGAAATCACAATTGGTCAAACAAATTGACAACTATTTAATCATTATCAGAATCACATAGAGCAACATAAATAGCCTCTGAGATAGTTGTTGAATCATTAAATCTTGGTTCAACTATGGAGATGTGGGGCAACTTATGGAACATCATACAAGGTTGGTCTAATTTCTATATACATGTCATTGTCCCTCGAACATGTATTGTCCATACTTGATTGAATGGGGAAGGCAAACTTGAATCTTGACTTGTTCTCTTAGGAAACAAGTTTTTAGTAGAGTGGAAACTTCAATCGGTAGTTCCTTTTGGTGGATCTTGAGTTTAGCATGCACTTGAGCAATTTTCATTTTGAATTTCTCAATTCCTTCATGAGTGGGATCTAGATCTTGAGATTCATCCTATGAAATTTGGATTGTTGCCCTTTTAGTAGGATTTCATCAGATCTATGGTTCAATCCCAAAATCTAGTTTGTGGAATTTGGGCCATTGAGATTTTATGTATATTAAGTGAAGGCAAACCCTAGGTTTCTCCCCACTCATCAGTCTCATTTTTTTCCCCAAGAATAGTGCCAGTTATGGAGCCACGACCAACTATTGGGAGAGCTGAAAGAGTGTCAAATCGGAATAATATTGTGGGCCAGACACCAAACCATTCTAAAAGCTTAAGCTCATGGGATATGAGCCTTTTTCACTATATATATTGGATCCTATCTATCCAATATCCGATATGGGAAATTCATCACACCTGACATTATAACAATATCCCCCTTCAGGTATGATTTGACCATATCAATTTTAACACTCTTAATCAATACCTCTTTTACTCGACCAGTTCCACTGTGTGACCCATACCAACAGGTTTTTGTCTCATTCTTTTGATTTTTTAAGAGAAACTAACATAGGACTCAATTCAGTCACACCATCACGGTGATTTTGGTCTTAAGAGTTTGCACAACTTTGAATCTGAAGCTCTGACACCATTTGTAGCACAAAATATCAATGTCCATCATAATTCATGATGTAGAAGAAGGACAAAGAAGAAAAAAAAAGATAGCACACAAGAGATTTATGTGGCGAAGACATTCTAGAGGATATTGTATTGATGAGAAGAGGAAGAGAAGATTACAACAATGGAGACAAAACTCCAATGTCACCAACTCTCACAAAAGACTAAGTAGCCTAACTGTCACAAGACATCTTGAGAGTATTGATCCATGTCTCTCTCTTTCACTCTATATAGAAATCCTTACATAAATAGAGTATTTATAGATATGGTCTAACTGTGTTTGAATCAAAGTAAAATACTGACTCAAATAAGACTTCTACTAATTTAAGTCTTCTACTTGAAGATAAATTCATATAAGGATTAGACCTACTAAATTACTTCCTAATATAATTAAGACTCTCCAAAAAATCCAGATTCAAAACACGATTAAGCTAACACCCTTCACCCTCCCGAGCCTGGTCGAACTCCTCCCAGAGTCTCATCGCCCTCTTCTTCTTCTTTTTTTTGGAAACCAAAGGCTCCACCTTTTCTACTTCTACTTTTGCTTCTTCTTCTTCCTCAAAATTAGAGGTTGGCGAATCTACATTGGGGACCTTATGCTTGTTCTGGTTTTGGGACTTGAATTTGGACCCAGCCTAGGCCTTGAGCTTCTTGACGGAGCCCTCAATGCGGCCTTGGAGGTGACAGCGTTCAAAGCTGAGGTCGCCCATGGACCAGTGGGCCTCGCAAGCCTAGGAGAGGAGGGGTTCCATTATCGGTGCTGGCGGGTCCACCGGTTCACCAGAGAAGTAGAATGGCCTTGGAAGGCTACTCCCGTAGAACCTTTGCACAACTTTGAACTTGAAGCTCTAATACCATTTGTTGGGGGAGCCGAAAGAGTGTCGAATTAGAATAATATAGTGGGCCAAACACCAAACCATCCCAAAAGCTTAAGCTCATGGGATATGGACCTTTTTCACTATATATATTGGACCCTATCTATCCAATATCCGATGTGGGACTAATTCATCACACTTGACATTATAACAATAACTACCTTGGATAGCTAAAGATCCTGAGAAGCAATCTCAAAATAATAAATGAATTTGAGGGTGGGTTTGAGTGTGCAATTAGAAATTTTAGGGATATGACTTTCAATAGGTTTTAGCTCTTGTTGTTAATTACTTTGACAATCATTAGGAACCTCCTAAAGTAAAAAATATAGCTAATAAAATAGAGATATGAATAAAGAAAAGTATGATTTGATTGGGCCAAGAAAGGGATTATAAGGCTTAAGAAAATGCATACGCTCACTTTACAATTTAAGAAATTTATATTCATTATTTTTCTTTATAGTTTTTATGATAAACAAACTTTGTATTTGATAATATCTTGAATATGCATAGCTAGTAGCCAAGCCGAGCTTGAAAGTCCATTTAGAAGTCTCAGCTATAGATGGACATAAAGATAATAATGAAGATGAGGCATACTGGTGGATCAATGGATGAAACTTGAAGAATTGGAGATGGCTTGAAAAAGCTCAAGAGAACAAGTCAGCTCACTAGATTTAGAATTTTTATTTATTGTTTGAGTCAAAGATTTGCAACTTGCATTCTTAGTTCAGAGCTTTGGCTAGATCTCAAACCCATATTGGAATGCTTTCATTGGCCTATTACTTTTATCCAAGATTAATTATGATATGATGCCAAATGGGGATTGAAGTTATAATTATGGAGCCAAATTTGACCACTAGGGATAGTTTGAGACCCTGAGGACCAATATTGAAACAAAAAATAAAAATTTAGGATAGTTTAAATGCACAATCAGGTATTGTGGGTACATGACTTCTAATAGGTGCAAGCCACTTTTGTTAAGTACCCTTGATGATACACCAAGCTAAATTTAACCAAGGCGAAAGTGAATGGGGACCTGACATGAGGATTGATCCTCATGCTGAGGTAACTGAGTTATAGACCATGAAGATACCATCTGAAGCAATACCATAAAGGTCAAGTTGGCTCTATGGTACAAGTGATGTACACCAAAACATATCGTGAGGCATATAGGGAAGTATGATGGGTCCTAATCATACCTGAATATGGCCGAGTATTCAAGGAAATTTGGGAACAAGGATCCTTGGGTGATCCTTAACTTTGAATTTGAGAGCAATAGTGACTAAATAAGGAGAGTTTGGAATAATTACAACTAGAAATCATGGAGTCTCAGATCCAAAAAAAGTATAAAATAGGGAATAACCCATGAAGGTGAAAAATCTCCCTCTCTTCCTCTAATGCTCTCTTGAAGAGAATTGATGGGATCTTTTTCTGACTTGAGCATTAGAGTGGCCATCATTGGAGAGCTCTTGACGATCCTCTTCACAATTCTTGTTTCCTCTTATAGATTAGTGGAAGGGTGGTCTAGTAGATTTGACTTCCAGGAGCCTCATTGATTATAATTGGTATTAAACTAGGCTCCGTTAACAATTGATGCTTTTATTAAGATCCGCTTTCCTTCTCTTCTTCATTAATCACAAGGATTTTTAATGGCTTACCGACAATGCCTCCTAAAGCACCAAGGCCTCATCATCAAAGAACCCACTTTCAATATAGATAACTCTAGTGTTAGTGGAGTTGCATAACTCATCTAATGGGCTAGATAGACTAGTGTAGCAAGCTAGCTCCATAACCCAAACTTAGCCACAGCCCCCAAGAACCCTTTTAAAATTATCTTGGAGGCATCGGCAGGTCCCTCCAACTTGGTGGGATGATAAGAGTTCCAAACTTTCACAAGCATTGTTCAACAAATGACACAATTGCTTGAGACATAGATTCAAGCTATGCAAAACCTACAAGCTGAACAACTACAAAATCAAGCCCAAATGATACAAAGCCTCCAAGTTCATAACACCTAGCAGCAAGTTCAAATTCAAGCTTTGTCACTCACTCGAGGCATTGCGCTGACCCAATACCATGAATTGCAGCTACACCTCGGCCCCCATGTGGGACACCATTAATAAAGTCCTCATAACCCCTCATTAGCAATTTTTCTTCAGTACCAAGCTTTGAGGGAGTATAATGGACAACCTATGATCTAGGTGATGAAACCACCTACCAAACACATGCTAGATGGGCACTAGATATCATGGTGTTAGGGAAGGTCATGGGCACTAGGTAACCGTTACCAATTAAGGTATGATACTTCTTTAATCCCCAAAATAACTTACTCCCTAGAATAGCTGAAGTTTTGCTAGCCTCCTTATGAGGTGTATGATAGTTAGAAGGACATGGTTGATCATATCGGTACCTTTAGAAACACCATGATTCTACAAGGGGCATGGGACTCAAACATGTGTAAAGCATTTTCAATGATGTTAGAAGGCCCGGCTAGAGTATGGTATTTTGGACTCCCAAGCTACACAATAACTTATTTTGATCACTTGGCAAATAGGTTCATAAAATAATTCATCTCATTAGTCCCTCGATGAAAGGACCCCTCTATGCTTCACACACTAAAGAAAAAAAAGAGTGAAAGCTTAAGAGAATATCTAACTATATTTAATAAAGCCTAACTAGAAGTTACTAAGTTGGACAGTTCTATCTTCCTTGCCCCTATGATCAATGGAATTTGGCAATCATGGGTAGCCTATGAGATGGCCTGTTGACTCCCATGTAGCATGACAGAATCCATCCAACTAGTCTATGAGCACATAGATGCTGAAGAAATAATCTAGGCAAAGAAGGAACCTGAAGGTGGCAGCAAGAAGAGAGAGTCTTAGGAGAATAAGCCTCCCAAGACAAAGAGGAAAAAAACTAAATGGAGGGAGTGGAGTCTTGAATCAAGCTTATACCCATTGAAAAACTCAAAGTTTGAAGTCTTGTCACAAATTGAGCATTGAGACTTCTTGGGAAGGCCCCAACTCATCTGCACTACCAAACAAAACCTTGACAAATTAAGATACTATTATTTTCACTATAATTATGGTCATGATATAGAAGAATGTAGGTAACTCAAAGATGAAATCAAGAGACTCATCAAGATAGGCCACCTCAGGCTATTTGTCCACCGAGGTAAATGAGTTGAAGAAGATCATATGTGGGAGAGTTGTCAACACTCCCCCTGAAGGGACCCTACTCTTGAGCTGCAAAACCCTCCAATCAAAGGCAACCACGACATGATCTAGATGATCCCATTGACTCAAAGTGATGCTTTAGCCTTGACTAGCAAACACTGAATCCCCACTAGGGTGTAGCATGGATGAAAGGAGGAGGTGAAGAAGATATACCATTGTGTGCTTGACTACGTGGACATAGTCTTCTCCCCTAAGGACCTAGAAGGAATTTTCACATCCCATAATGACACATTGGTAATCTTAGCTGCTCTAGATGGCTACACCACTCATCGCATCATGATAGATATGAAAAGTTTAGCAAATATCTTGTTTACCTGAGCCCATAACCAAATGAAGATTGGGCAGAAACTAGAGCCGTATGTTAGGATGCTCACTAGATTCAAAAGGGGACTCAATCAGCTCCTTGGCATGATCAACTTACTCCTTACCATTGGAGAAGACCCTAGGAATACCACCATCGATTCGAAGTTCATGGTGGTTCGAATATGTTCTACCTACAATGTGATATAGGGATGACTAGTTTTTAATAAGCTTCAAGAGGTTATTTTAACTTTTCATTTAGTTATGAGGTTTCTCACTAAACATGATATAGGTGAAGCATGAAGGACCCAAGCTTCACTAAGATTTTTGAAGCACCCTATTGGCAAAATAGTTTTGGCCATAAAAGCAAGGGACCAGCAATGGAAATCAATGAATCCATTTCTGAGCCAAAGAAGGAACATGCTGAGCCTATGGAGAGGCTTGTTAGCCTATTCATTGATGATGCCTTAGGGAGGATACTAAAGCTTGGGGTGAACCTCATTGAACCCTTGCATACCAAATTACAAGAGCATTTGAGAAGAATCCAAGATGCCTTTGTATAGACCCCTGAGGATCTCTTAGGTATTGACCCATTAGTAGCTCAACACAAACTCACAGTCTTAGAAATCATGAGCTGATCAAGTAGAAGAAAAGTTACTTCACCCCTCAAAAAGTCATCACCACAGAGTTAAGTAAACTTCTTAATATAGGATTCATATGGGAAGTTCACTATCTTGAGTGGTTGGTGAACATGATGATGGTAAAAAAATCCAATGGTAAATGGAGAATATGCATCAACTTCACTAACTTGAATAAAGCTTGCCCAAAGGATAGTTATCCTCTACTCAAGATTGATCAGTTTGTTGACTCTACTTTGGGTCACCAACTCCTAAGCTTCCTGGATGCATCTTAGGCTACCATCAGATTCAGATGCACCCCAAGGACAAGAAGAAGACTGCTTTCATCATGGATCAAGGTACCTTCTATTACATTGCAGTGCCTTTTGGACTAAAGAATGCAGGGAAAATATAGCAAAGAATGGTGAAAAAAGTTTTCAAGCCTCAGCTCAGATGGAATGTGGAGGCATATATCGATGATATGCTAGTGGAAAGCCTCCATGCCAATGAGCATGTGAAGGATCTAGAAGAAACTTTCAATAAATTTTGAAAGTTTAGAATGAAGCTGAACCTAGAGAAGTATGATTTTGGAGTAGGCTCAAGAAAGTTTCTCAGCTTCCTCATCTCAGAATGAGTAATAGAGGCCAAACATGAAAAGATTGAAGCAATCATTGGAATAAAACATCCAAGCTCCATCAAAGAAATGTAGAGGCTCATGGGTCACCTGGTGATACTCAATCACTTCCTGTCTAGATCTAAAGAGAAGTGCATGCCCTTTTTGAAGATGGTCAAGCAAAGCCTCGAATTGGAATGGACAAATAAATGTGATTGAGCCTTCAAAAACCTCAAAAAGTATTTAGCTAAACTACCTCTACTAGTAAGGCTCGAACCACATCTTGGATGATGATTGGGGAATCACCTTTCATGCTCTCTTATCATGTTGAAGCCATCATTCTAGTGGAAACTGGCCTTACATCATGATGAGTTAGGGCTTATGATCCTAAAGCAAATGAGGCAAACACTAGCTGAGAAAGACCTCATCCCGGTGGTGTGGGAGAAGGTTTGAGCTAGGATTGCTAAGTATCAATAGCAAGTGGGCCATTACTACAATGCTTGGGTATGAGACTGAGACCTATGACTTGACGATTGGGTTCTTCAATGGGCTAAACTCATTAATCAAGCTTCAGGAAAATTGTCTCCAAACTAGATTATACTATTAAGGATTTCTCAAGTCATAGAGCCAGGAACCTTCAAGATCGAACACCCAAATGATAAGACACTCCCAAGAACATGGCATGTAGATAACCATAGAAGGTTTTCCACTTGTTATCAGTTAACTTCCTTTGATTTTTGATATAAGAGAATGATTAGCAGCATGACTTATGCTAATCATTTTAAATTTGATAATTGATGGCCTCTTTGGTATATTTTGGATTAAGCTTGAGGTATTGTCAATGATGTTATGCTTGTTGTCAACTAACCCTAATTAATCTTGGATCCAATCTTGATTGGGTTCTTATTAGATCCTTAATGAATCTTGGACCCAATCCTGATTGGGTTCTTGTTAGATCCTTAATAGATCTTGGATTCATCCCTACTTGGGTTCTTGTTGGATCTAGGTTTAACTCATTAATGGATTTGGGTTTGACTTGCATTGGACCCTTATTGGGTTTGGGTTCAAAGCTTAATAGACTTCAGTTCAAGCTCAAGTTGGTTTTGTTCAACTTGGTTCTAGTTCAGGTTGGACCTAGTTTATATTTGGATTTGCCTTAGTTCAGATTTTACTTGGTTTAGGTTCAAGTTTGACTTGGTTTAGTTCAGGTTTGACCTTATTTGGATTCAGGTGTGAGTTAGTCTTGGTTTATATTTGACTTGGTTTTAGTTTAGGTGTAACTTGATATTGGTTTGAATTTGAGTTCGATTCAACCCGATTAGGGCTCAGCTTAAACTTGGTTCAGCCTAATTAGGGTTTGGATTTGAGTTTAATTTGAACTAATTAGGGTTCAGTTTGGACTCGGTATTACCCAATTAGGGTTGGGTTTTGGACTTGATTGTCCAATTGAGATTTGGTTCAGATTTGGTTTAACTTGATTAGGATCAGTTTAAACCAGGTTCAACCTAATTAGGGTTTAGTTCGAGCTTGGTTTGACATTAATTTGAATATTTTTTGACTCAATCAGAGTTCAATATAAATTTTTTTGATTTTGGGTTAACTCGATTCTAATCAAGTTTGATCCAAGTTGATCTACTTTGGATTGGTAAAGTCTTGACCCAATTTAAACCCCATTAGGGTTGGGTCCGAACCTAGATCATTATTTTTTTTCTTAATTGAAATGGATGACTAGTTAGGGTACCCATCGACTGATTGAAAGGGTGTTACTCCAGGTTCATCAGAATCGAATGACCAGCTTGGGTATTGATTATATTATAGAGAACTTCTAGTCCTGGTTTGTCAAAGAATCATGTCGAGTCTTGGTTTATTATAGCTGGTCAACCAATTGGAGTACCAGTTGATTGTTAAGAAGCATTCTGCCCATCTAGAATAGTTTTATCCATTTATTTTGTTAATTTAGGTTCATTTGATAGCTCATTTGAATCCAATTGGTTTTATTTATTTGCGTTAGCTAAATTAGCTTGATTTCAATGTGATCATGTCATTTAATTTGATTGAGTTATGTTAATCAATTTGAATAATTTGGTTTGAGAGCCCTTGGGCTGTCATGATGACTTTGGGTGAGCTTGCAGGTTGACCCTACATCATCTTTGACTTTTAGGAAAGTCTACAGGCTGGCCTTTAGTCAATTAAACTTTTAGGTGAACTTGTTGGCTAGCTTCAGTGTGAATTTGATTTTTTGGCAAACATACAAGCTGGTCCTAGGTTAGAATGGCTTTCAGATGTGCTTGCAGATTGGCGTTACATCAAGTTGACTTTTGGGTGAGCCCGTAGGCTAACCCTAAATTGAATCAACTTTTGAATGAGCCTATAGGCTGGCCCTTGATTAAAATGGCTTTTGGGTGATCTTGTAGGTTGGCCCTAAGCTAGTTTGATAGTGGTAGGGTCATCAATGTGAGAATTTGTTTTCTTTTCCTTTTTTTTATTTCCTTCAGCTTTTTTCTTTTCATCTTCTCTTTTTTTCCATAGCAACTCCCATCCTTTTCTGAATCTGAGCCAAATCCATCCAGATCTTATCTTGATTAGGCTTCAAGCAATAGTAGATAGTTACTGGAGGTGATGCGTGTGTCAGTGCAGATTGATAAAGCATGGATGTAACTCCAATAGTGGTAGGGAGGAGTTCAAGTTCAGTGATGGAGTGGGGGGCTATAGGCCAGAGTAGGTGTAGCAGCAGAGTAGGCAGTGATGGAGGTGGATGGTAGGCCAGTGCCTGGGAGGAGACAGAGCCACGGGTGGCCATGGTAGTAGTGGAGCTTGTGAAAGGGATGGGGTGAGTGAGAGGGGGTTGATAGAGATTGAGCAGCAAGGACCTCGATGGGTGACATAGGAAGAGCAAGAATAAAATGAGAAAAGAAAGAAAGAAAAGATAAGAGGCTTACTTCTCTTTCTTTTCTTTGATTTACTCTCAGATTTGTAGTCGAGCTCCTCCTTGATGATGCTCACTTCATCTCCTCTCTTCTCTCTTTTGTTTCAGTGTTGGTTCTCCTCTCCCCTTCTTTTGATGTTGAAAGGGTTTATATAAGGCTTGGATAGATCGAGTTGAATTGAATTTCAATCTCTTTTATTTGAAATTTTTAATCATGGATGTGTTTATAGATGGATAGGGATATGTTTGTTTTGTGATTGGATGAAGATGTATTTGGATTGGATGAGGATGATTTGTCTATTGTAGATTATGCAATTTTGAAAATGGTACTCAACTTGAATATTGAATTTATAAAGGATTTATTTGCAAATTTTTTGAAAAGCTTGGGTGAAATTGTGATCTTGTGAGGTTTAGGGTCCTTTTGTAAAAATAATTTTGTAATTAGCTCACCAAATAATCAGTTTGCCACATAGAAATGGACTTGATTTGCCACATGGAAATGGACTTAATTTGCCATGTGAAAGTAGATTTAATTTACTACATGGAAGTGGACTTGAATTGTCATGTGAAAGTGAACTTAATTTGCTATTTAAATACTTGATTGCCATATAAAATGGACTTTAGATGCTACGTTGAAGTGAACTTGAGTGCTACATGGTAGTGGACTTGGTTTACCATGTGGAAGTGAACTTGGATTGCCACATGGAAGTGAACTTGAATTGCCTCATAGAATTGGACTTGATTTGCCACGTAAAAGTGGACTTGGTTTGCCATGTAAAAGTGGACTTGCTTTGCCATTTAAACATGGACTTAATCACCACATAAAATGGAATTTACTTGCCACATGGAAGTGGAATTCAGTGCCACATAGAAGTGAACTTAGTTTATCACATAAAAGTGGACTTGGTTTGCCCGTGGAAGTGGGCTTGAATTACCATATAGAAGTGGAATTAATTTTCCATTTAAATTTGAGCTTGATCACCAAGTAAAATGGACTTTAGTTGCCACGTAGAAGTGGATTTGGATTGCCATATAGAAGTGGACTTGATCATTGCACAAGATGGGTTTTATTTTTTTTATGGGATTTTGTATCTGGGTTTTGCCTCAAGAAACATGGAGTGCATGTTTGACCAAATGTTCTTTTAGGAAAGATGGATGTTTCATGATGGACAAAACATAGACTCCTTTATTTTTTGTTGTTACACTAAGAGGCTTATGCACAATACTTCTTTAGGAATTAATCATTAATCAGTGGCATAGGTCTTTCCCCTTTGTGGCTTGCACCCCATCTTCAGGTTTTGGTAGAGATTCTTTTGGTTTGAGGATTATTTCTTCACCAAGTGGTATGTCATGTTACATAAGACTTGGCAAAGGTTCATCATTTGGTTTTGAGGGTGTTTTGTCTAGATCGTGCCCCCTATCACCTTCTTATGATGTCTGAGGAACCATGGTTGGCTTGATGCACATGGTTTGTGTGTCAAAAAGATATTAAGGATGTTTGATAATTCTCATTATTAGATAAATGTCAAATGGTAAGCATAATTTATGCATGGATACTCAAAGCAATGTATCCCAGTCCACTTAAAATTCTTACTTCCTCTTTTGGGGATATAAGCATACCCTTGGGGTGGATCCCATAGATTCTTGAAGAAGCATCTTTCTTCTATTATTTGTTGAAGTCTGCAGCTAAATTTCTTGATTATTTGACAAAGGTATGACCACTAGCTGATAATCAGCATCATTTTCTAGATCCTCAATTTTTAGTGTTTCATTCATGTTTGGGACATAGGAGATTTCCTTGTAAAATAATATCTCCTTTTCTCCCTTATGTCATGGAGGTGTATAGAAGGTTATTAATTTATCCATAACATTAATATTTAGCTCATCTAATGGCTTAAGTAAGCCTTTGTAATAAGGAGAATACTTTCTGCTCTGTTATCATGTTCATTAACAGAATAGCCACCAAAGTAGAATTGTGGGGTTTCTTCACTTGAAGAGCCTGTGTCACTTCCTAGATGAGGAGAGCTTCTTCTTTACTTGATTGATGGAAGCAAACTTTTTATTAGTGTGGGATTTTTGATAATGTTTTGCATTATCATAATATTTCTCATGAACATCAAAAGGATGTACATCTTCATCAATTCAATGTTCTTCACCATCCTCAAATACTTGAGGCATTGATATAGGGTTGATGGCACTACTTTATTTTTATGTAACTATAGACTACGTAATAGTGCTTTTATGATGCATCAGTGTCAATCACATAGAACTTGGTATCAATAATAAATTTTCCTATTTTCAAAGGTATGGTTATGGTTCTAGAGCTCTTTGGCTATTTTGAGTAAACCCTTGGATAGGTGGCACACGTTCAAGCCTAGGGCCCTTAGAGTATAGAGAGTCATCAAATTGATTGAGGAGCTTGGGCCAATAAGGATACCATTGATTTTAATCCCATCACTATTCCTAGAGATATATAACTACCTATTATGGTCTATTGTTCCTAGTAGTAGGTCATAATTTGTGAAGGTGCTGGAGGGAGTCTGATGAGCATAAAAAGATTTCTTCATTTTCTCTTTAGTGAAATATACTTGATAATTGGTTGGGTTCTAGAAGATGTGTATCAGTGTATCCCTAAGCTCTTACAACATCATTAGGGCATCAAACACACTTAGTATGATAGGGATTTTCTTAAGATAAGTTGCTATGTTGTATTCCACCTTCCTAGGTGCAGGTTTAGCTTGTGAATGTTTGATGTTCTTATTTATCTAAATTTCTTTTTCCTTGATCTTATCCTTGGAGATATTTTTGTCTCTAGGAATTGAGACTTGTCATGGAGGTAAAACCTTACCACCTCTAAGTTACTCTTGATTTGCATTCCTTTGTTGAATTCTAATATCATAAGGCTAACAAGGGTATTCTTCAAAATCACTACTAAGACTGATCACGTGACAGGATGCAGTGGGTCCTTGTCCTCAATGGGTTATTTTTTGAATGTCTTCAAAGGATCTAACTAGCTAATAATCACCCCATCCAATATCGAAATTAGGCACATGGGCTCTCTTATAGAGATATGTTCAGAGACTTTTTGGATGAACTCTTCTATTTCATTAGTTGGCATCACCTTCTTTAGGATTTTGTATTTAGGGCATTTCTTTTGTGGATGTATGGATTGGCTAGACACAAGAATGGAATGAGTTCTAATGCTAGCCTGTTTAATCCTTTCTTGAAATGCCTGCTTCTTCTTTTGGCATTTACTAATGTAGGGCCTTCTGAAGTAGTCATAAAGTTATTCTAACTTAGACATAGAGCCATATTCATCATCTATGTCTTGTATGTGTAATTCCTCTAAAGTTGGTAGAGGGCATCTTTCCATAGGCTTTGGGACTAGGACTTCAGCAAATCTGATGGGTTTTTCATTTGCCACTAGGTTATTTGATGGTGATTGGGATGGCTCATTATTATTGTCTATCACTATTGTGTGAGTCACCATGCCACAAGTGGCAATGGGTCTAGATGATTGTCCTTGAGAGCATTTATCTTCCTTAGCCTGCTTCTGGGGCAGATGGTGTGGATGATCATCCTAGTCTTGTGGAGAGTTAGTAGGTGATCCCTTGCTACTGGTGTAGAGTCTTTTGTGTGCCTTTTCTTTTTCAGCTACCATCTTTTCTATCTTCTCAATTTCTTCACAAAGCATGTTAGTTACATTTGACATCTTTCCATATATACAACTATAGCTTGTATGCATTCATTTATTGCTTGCATTTATGTCCTGACATACTTCATATTAGTTTTTACAATGTTTAATTATAGTTTAATTATTCCATAATCACATTCATGGGTGAACTATTTCCTAATATGGTCATCTTGGTGATAGTCCCTGGGAGACTCATGGGAATCTCCATTTCATAAGTGATATTCTGGATGGATTCATTTGCTTCTGCTTGCCTCATGTTATGAACTTTATTGATCGATGGGTTGACTCTAGTAATTGGATTGATTGTAAGCTTTTGATAGTAATAATGGTAGCACACATCGCGATTGGAAGTTCCTCTTCCTCATTCTCAATGTTAAAGCCTTCAACAAAACTCTTAGTTTATTAGGGAGAAACTCTTTGAGAGTTACTTGATTTCTTTCTCCTTGGACATATTTTTCCAGGACCAATGTATTTTTAGATGGCTAATTTCCTAATTGTATATCCCTATATGGTTGAACCAATTTCCTTTTCTTATTTTTATTTTTTTTATTTTTTGAGTAGATGGGGAAGTTTGTCTTGATAAACATTTTCTTATTACCATCCTAGGATTTTTAGGGTTCTTAGAGATATAGATCTGCCATAGGTGATCTTTTTTGGGTGTACACTATTACTTTTCCTTGAAAAGGAGGCCAACAAGTGGTTTATGTATCTCAAACATGGTGATATGATTGATGTGTGAGGTGGGTGTTTTGAGTAAAGTTGACTTTGAGAGAGTCAACTTACCTTCTTGGTATTGTTTTTTGATCCAATCATAGATCACATAGCAATCATCAGTGGTATGACCCACGACTCTATGGTAAGTATCTTGAAAGATTCTTTTTGGGTGATCCTTTTTTTTTTTTTTGCTTCATTTGGTCTTTTGCATTCTAGCAATTGGAGGCCTAACTTTAAAGTATCTTGAAAGATTCTTTTTTACTCTCTCTTTTAAAGGAGTATTTCTTACTGAGTTTTTGTAAGAAATTATTAAATGGTCCTACTTCTTTATCTTCCCTAAGAGTTGATAATTTCTAAGGATTACCTCCATTTGTGATGGGGTTTGTAGGTTTCTTTTGCTGATTTGCTATTAATACTATCCTCAAATTTTTAGAGAGCTCCCTTCGCTTTGCTTTATCTTTTTCTAACTTGAAATTTTGTGAACTAAATAAGACTAATAGGCTTATCCTCTCCAACGTCTTGACTTATATGATGAGATCTTGGAAAGTGAAGATAGAATAAGTACTTAGATTAGAGCACTTTTACAATCATCTCCCCATTAGAGCTTCTCATTATGACCAAGGCTTTTGTCAAAATATGATAGTCCATGTCATCATAGTTAGGTCTTAGTTTGGTGTGCTAGTCAAGGCTAACTTCTCCCATCAGCCGAGATGTCTCATTCAAAAGCCTACTCAAAGTGCAAGTAGCAACCCCTTCTCTTTGATGTGGTATTATGGATTGGCTCACAACAACCCTTTCGTCCTAAGCCTCCTTATCTATAAGCCTTGTTTGCATAACCTTCTTCTAGTGTTTGGCCAGGTGAGGCATAGGCTCAAGCTCCTTTTCAAAGTCATGATGAGAAATGACTTTGACAATGTAGATGGTCTCCTTTCATGAGGTCCCATGCTAGGTTGTAGCCTTATGGTATCTCTTCTTGCTTTATTTGGTTATTCTCCCCTTAGCCATAGTGTTGAGATAAGATTGTGTCCCTTTTTTATTTGCTTTTACCCTTCTCTAAACCATTCAATGGGGTGAAGGGATTAGAAATGGGAATTATGATGACTAACTTCATTTGAAGGGCAGTCTTTCCAAATCGGTTGAAACAATAGCCTTCCCTTCATTTTTGATAGCCAAGATATGTTCTTCTTCATCCATGCATGCGTTTGAACTAGCTTTTGGTGGTTTCTCCTTGGGAGTGGGGTGAAGGCGATAGAAAACTGAGCTTCCCTTTGTGCCTAACCTCCGAAAGGCAAATGCCCTTGCTAATTAAGGCATGACATCTAACTCCTCACTAGGTTTTCTCTTCTCATTGGGGATGATGATATTGGATCTCATTTCCCTTGATGGAAGGCAAGAAGCAAATTTATCTTGTACAACTGCAACACTTGTTGGTGAGCTAGCAAGTACTCTTTTGAATTGGATGACCTTAGAGAAGGTTCCAAACTTAATTTAGGCTCCAGATGCTCTTGTGGTGGCCATTGATTGAGGTAGACAAACAACCAATCCATCTCCCAAGATGATGATGTATGTTGGGCTAGGGATGTTCTTTGTTGATTCCATTTGATGCATTCTTTTGTAGAAAAGAACATAATTAATTATTTTTTAATTATAATTTTATCTTATTAATATTTCTACTGTTTTAGCTAGATTTCTGCACTTGGACATGATGTCATGTCCCATTGGGTGTGCCAAATTTGTGGGACTGAAATCAACCACTTGGGATAGCTAAAAAATCCTAGGAGCAATATTGAAATAACAAATGAGGTGCTGTTGATGGTGTCATGCGTGTTGTCAACTAATCCTAATTGATATTGGATACAACCCTGATTGGATTCTTATTGTCTCCTTAATGGATCTTGGGTCCATCCCTAATTAGGTTCTTGTTGGTTCCAATTTCAACCCATTAATGAGTTTGGGTTCGACCTGTGTTGGATGGGTTTGGATTCAAAGCTTAATGGACTTGAGTTCAAGCTCAAGTTGGTTTGGTTCAACTTGATTTTGGTTCAAATTCGACCTGGTTTAGGTTTAGGTTTACCTTGGTTCAGATTTTACCTATTTTTGTTCAAGTTTGACTTGGTTTTGGTTCAGGTTTGGCCTCATTTAGATTCGGGTTTGACCTAGTTTTTGGTTCAGATTTGACTTGATTTTGGTTTAGGTGTAACCTGATTTGGTTTGAATTTGAGTTTGATTTAACCCAATTAGGGCTTAGTTTGCACTTGGTTTTACCCAATTGGGGTTTGGATTTGAGTTTAATTTAACCTCATTAGGGTTTGGTTTGAACTTGATTTGACCTAATTAGGGTTTGGTTCAAACTTAATTCACCCAATTAGGTTTCAAATTTGAGCTCAATTTGATCTGATTAGGGTTTGTCTTGGACTTAATTTAACCCAATTAGGGTTTGGTTTTGAACTAGATTTAGCTCAATTGGGATTTCTTTTAGATTTGTTTTAACTCTGTTAGGATCAGTTCAAACTTGGTTCAACCCAATTAGGGTTCAGTACGAGCTTGGTTTGACTTTAGTTTGAATGTGGTTTGACTCAATTAGAGTTCAACTTGAATTTATTTTGACTTTGGGTTGACTTGACTTGAACCCGATTTGGTCCAAGTTGACCTGCTTTGGATGGGTTAGGGCTTGACCCACTTTGGATGGGTCAAAGCTTGACCCGATTTGAACTTGATTAGGATTAGGTCCAAAACTAGGTCATCATTTTTTTTTTGACTGAAACATATGACTAGTTGGGGTACTAGTTGACCAACTAAAAGGGTGTCACTCCAGGTTCATCCAAACCAGATGGTCAGTTTGAGTACCCATCATTTGACAAAGAACTTCCAATCCTTATTTGTCAAAACTGGTTGATCAGTTCATAGTACCAATTGACCGATAGAGAGTCATGTCGATTCTTGGTTTATCATAACTTGCCAATTGATTAGACTTTGGTTGACTGGCAGAAAGCATTCTTCTCATCTAGTTTATCATTTTATATTATTTTTTCTTTCCTACTTTTCTCCCCCTTCTTCCTTTCCACTTGTTGCATCCTCTCTTTCTTCTTTATTCTGCCCTCCATCGGAGAAGGGCAGTGCTTTCCCTTTAAATCTAGGCCGGATCTGACCACAAACAGTGGTGGATAGCTATTGGAGGAGATGTGGGTGGAAGCACAGCTCGAGGATGCACAAATGGAGCTCCAATAGTGGTAGGGATCTTGCTTGAGTTTAGTGATGGGGCGTGATGGGGGAGGGAGCTACAGGCCCATCGGTCTGGTGGTGGAGAAAGCAGTGATGGAGGTGGATAGGATACCAGTGCATGGGATGAGACAAAGCCACAGGTGAACATGGTGGTAATGGAACTTGCAAAAGGGAAGGAGCAAGGGAATGGGGGCCGGTGGAGCACTAGCAACAAGTACCTCATCGGGTGACAAGGGAAGAGCAAGAATAAAATGAAAGAAGAGAGAAATGTAAGATAAGAGGCTTACTTCTCCTGCTTTTCTTTGCTTTACTCTTTGATTTGTAGTCAAGCTCCTCTTTGATGATGCCCACATGATATCCTCTTCTTTCTTCTATTTCAGTGTTGGTCCTCTCCCCTTCTATTGATGTTGAAAGGGTTTAGATAGGGCTTGGACAGATCAAGATGGATTGGATCTTAATCTCTTTTATTTGAAATTTTGTGTCATGGATGTGTTTGTAGATTGATAAGCGTAAGTTTGTTTAGAGATTGGATGAAGATGTGTTTGGACTAGTTGAGAATGCATTTGGATTGGATGAGGATTATTTGTTTATTGTAGATGAGGAATTTTTGAAAATTGTACTATGCTTGATTATTGAATTCATAAAGGATTTATTTGCAATTTTTTAGAAAGCTTGGGCCAAAGTGTGATCATATGAGCTTCAAGGGCCTTTTCACAAAAAGAATTCTATAATTTCTTGTCACATAATTAGTTTCTTCTGATCTAAACTTGCACTGAGTGATTGGTTGAGGTATCGATTACTGAACAAAGGGCCTCCACTGGTCTCAACTCATCAAAATCGGATAATCAATTAATCAAGTGGATGACTAGTCGAGAGCCTGCTACTATTCTATCTCATCAGAACTGAATGACTAGTTTAGGAACTAGTTAATCGATAGAGAACCTATGCCCATCCTAACTCATTAGAACTAATCAACCAGTTTACCAAGTGGTCAATTGGTTCGGTGCATTTAAGCTATATTTTGGTGGCATACAAGTCTTCATTTTGACTAAGTTTCAACTAGATTTGATTTTAGCCAAAATCAACTCAAACAACAGTGAACTAGTTAAGGTTTTTCTATCAACATCAAAGGCCCAAACTTTAGAGTTTAGAAGCTTGAATATAGTAGAAATAACCCTAAGATTATTGATAGATTCAGATGCTTGAACCTCTACTTCAAATGACCAAAGATCAAAAGCTCTAAAGTTCATGGCTCTTAGGTTTTTTGGTTTGATCATTTAGTATAAGTTTTGCTTGCCCAAACCATGCCCATTTGGATGCTCAAACCTGATGATGAGACATTCAAACCTATAACATTAGTTATAATGGCTAATTAAATTTGACCATTAGGATATTTTGGATGCCGAAACCTTATGGTTTGGACATTCAAACATAGTAGAGAATAGCAAACAATGGCTAGTTCTCTCCCTAATGGGTATTTAAGTGCTTGGTTCTTGTTCAATAGAGAACTTTTGCACATTTTGAGCAATCCTTGTCTAAGAATGCAAGCTATCATTAGCCCACTAACCTCCAAATGCTAAGCTTTTCTCTTCAATTTTCAAATTTCAATAGCCCTTGTCCTCTTTTGAGAGGTCTTATAGTAAGGCTTGCATGTAATTTTTCATCTTTCTCTTCAAGTGTAAACACTCTTAGGTTGTTAAGAATGTGAGAGATTCAAGGCTTTGAATTAGGGTGGACATTCACTCAGTTGAAAGTGAAGTTGTAAGGGGGTGACTTCACATATGAAGCAACAACTCTAGTGGAGAGTCCAAGTCCTCAAGATCAAGGAAAGGGTTGTGGAGTAGCATAGTTGATTGCTAAACCTAATAAATATTATAGTATCATTTATAAGCATTCCTGATTTGTCTTCTTGCTTGTGGACTTGTGATTTTGCACATTATTTTTGAATTAGTTTTTCAATCTCGAAAGTAGTTATTATTCTTGTTATACCTAATTTACTCCCTCTCTTAGGCCAGTTTTGCTCTATCAAATGGTATTATGGCTTGGTGCTCTTATTTTTGGGTTTAACCACCTAGAGATTTTTGATTCTTTTCTATGGCAAATTTCAGCTTTTATCCATCTCTCCAAGAGGGGCAATCCACTACAAGACCTCCTCTTTTTATTGGTACTCATTTCAAATATTAGAGATCTCATATTAGAATTTTTATCAGGGCCATTTATTATGATCTTTGGTATATTATGGAAGAGGGTTATACTCCACCCATCAAAACAATTGATGGTGTGAGAGTCCCCAAGCCTAGGGAGGAACGAAATTATTTGGAAAAGAAAAATGACTCCCTAAATGCCAAAGTTATGAACATCTTATATTATGTTCTTGATCCAAATAAGTTTAACCAAATTAGCATCCATGACATGGCTTAGGATATTTGGTATTGCCTTGAAGTCACCCATGAGGGAACAAGGCAACTAACGGAGTCCAAAGCGAACATATTAGTTAGCCAATATGAGTTCTTTTGGATAAAACCAAACGAGTCAATTAGGCCCATGTTTACATATTTTATCAATATTATAATACTTTAAAATCTCTTGATAAAACATATAATAATGATGAGATGGTAAGGGAAACTTTGAGATGTCTTCTTAGGTCTTAGGATCCAAAGATGACCATGATATAAGAAGTAAAGAATCTCAACAAGCTACCAGTGGAAGAGCTTTTGGTCATTTATTACACATGAGGTGATCTTGAAAGATCAAAGCCAAGAGAAAGAGGAAGATAAAATGAAGATAACGATAGCACTCAAGACTAAGGAGGCAAGTGAGGAGAGTGAAGAAGATAGTGGTGAATAGATGACTCTCCTCAAAAGAAAATTCAAGAAGTTCTTTAAAGAAAAAACACATGCCAAGGAGACCAATGAGGAATGAGAAGGCTATCACCATATATGAAGATGATGATGTGCCCACTTGCTTTAATGCGAAAAGCTTGGGCATATGAAGGTGAATTGTCCTCTTAACCCCCAAGCAAAGAAGTTCAAGGCAAAGAAAAACAAAGATATGGTAGCCACATGGGATGAATCAGAGGTCGATAGGGGAGGGGCCTCACTCAAATTAGAAGAGGCAAATCAATGCCTCATGGCGTATGAGGATGAGGTATTTAATTTAACTTTCAAAGAATTAGAAGAAACATTTGAGGACTTATATTCTAGACATGAGAAATTTCTTCATAAGTATTATTCTTTGAAAAATAAATTTCTTTTACTTGAAAGTGAGTTTGATGCTTTGAAATAATCTACTAGCTCATGTGATTACAATAAGGACTTGGAATGCCTTGAAAAGGAGAATCATGCTTCTAGAATCTCTTATGATTGTGAGATTAGTATTGACATACTTTGAAAGGAAAATTTGGATTTGAAAAATACACTTGAAAATTTCCTCATTGGCAATTCTAATTTAAACATGATTTTGAAAAGCCAAAGAAATATTTTAAGTAAATATGGACTTGGTTTTATTTACATTTTTATATCAAAGGGAATGAAGTATATACTTGTAAAAGCTTGACATTCAAAATTTTCAAAGATAAAATGCAATTATTATTGTTGAAGTGGACATGTCTCCACTAGTTGCCTAATAAAGAACAATTTTTCTCTTAACAAATTTGGGTACCTAAAGGGATGATCCAAATAGCCAAAAAATCCAAACTAGGTTGGATTCCTAAAGCATCTTCCACTCGAGAAATTAAGTTAGCTAGAAATGCTCTATGAGCTTAGATTTGCTAGATTCTTATGGTCATTTTTTATCTAATCCAAAAAGGTAGGATTTCCTTTATTTATTAGTTTATCTTTTATTGTATTCTTGATTTATTATTTTGTTATTTTACTCTATAATCTTATGGACCTATACTTGAAGTGGGTTCCATCCCAATTTTCTTAATTATTTTAGCTATGCTTCAACTCCAAGGATCAAAGAGAAAAATGGTTCTTAGATAGTGGTTGCTCAAGGTACATGATGGGAAATCCGTCCATGTTTGTAGAGTTAAAAGAAAAGGATTGAGGACAAGTCAGATTCGGAGATAATGTAGAGGTAAAAATATTGATATTGGTAATGTTTCAATTGGTTCATCTTTGAATAAAAATGTTCTTTTGGTAAAAGGACTTAAGCATAATTTACTTTTTCATTAGTGAACAATCTCTTATTTAAGTCAAAACTTTGCATAGTTAGACATAATGTTGATGATGCGCTACCTTTATTGGTCATTGTGAGGCTAATGTTTATACTATTAACCAACATGGCTTGGAAAATGAAAAGTGCTGTATAGCTCAAAATGATAATGAGTAGCTTTGGCATAGAAGACTTGGGCATGCAAGCATGGATGTCCTAGCCAAAGTCAATCGGAAGGAGCTAGTGAGTGGTATACCCAAAGGCAAGTTCATCAAGGATTGCATATGTGAGGCATGCCAAATGGGAAAGCAAGTAAAGATCTCCCATAAGTCCAAAGCTATGGTAACTTCATCAAGGCCACTTCAACTTCTTTTATCTAGACTTGTTTGGTGGACCTATTAGGACTACAAGTCTAGGAGGTAAAAATTATGCTTTTGTTATTGTAGATGATTATTCTAGGTATTCTTGGGTTTTATTTCTTTCTCTTAAAAATGATGCGTTTGATGCATTTGTTGGTTTTTACAAAAGAGTTCAAAATGAAAAAGATTACACATTTTCTAAAATATGTAGTGATCATGGTGGTGAATTTGAAAATCATTTTTTGAAACCTATTGCATGGAAAAGGACATGAGCATAATTTCCCGGCTTCACTCACTCCACAACAAAATTGAGTTGTTGAAAGGAAAAATAGATCTCTTCAAGAGATGGGAAGGGACATGCTTCATGAGTACTATCTACCCTCATACTTTTGGGCAAAGGCCTTTAACACAGCTTACTATATCTTGAATCAAGTTTCTATTCATTCAATTCTTGACAAAACTCCATTTGGATTGTGGAATGGGAAAAAGTCAAATATTGTATATTTTCAGATTTTTAGTTGCAAAAGTTTTATACTTAATACAAAAGATCATCTATCTAAGTTTGATTCAAAATATTTTGAAGGCATTTTTCTTGTCTATTCTACTACTTCTAGGCATATAGAGTCTTCAACAAGTCTTCTATGATTGTAAAGAATCTATAAATGTTGTATTTGCCCTCTATCAGAGAAAAAATTGATTGATGATGATGTGATGTCTACAAGAAAATAAATGAGATGCAACCCAAAGAGATAGAAGAGGGTGAGTCAAATAAAGATCCAAAAGGAAATGATGATGAAGATAAAGGGGACCAACAAGAAGAATAAAATGAAGATAAAAAACTCCCCAAGGCATGGAAATTCGAGAAGAATCACCTAGAGGATCAAATCACTAGTAATGTTTATCAAGGAGTAAAAACTAGACATGCTATTAAATATAACCTTCATCAATTTCTTTCCTTTCTCAAGTTGAACCTAAGAATCTTGATGAAGCTTAAAAGAATCCTAGTTAGATTCTCACTATGCAAGAAGAACTTAATTAATTTGAGTGAAATCAAGTTAGAATCTTATTCTGAGATCAAATTACTACTCAATAATTGGTACCAAACGAGTCTGTAGAAACAAGTTAGATGAAAAAGGTGTTGTGGTTTGAAATAAGGGTAGATTAGTGGCCTAAGATTTCAACCAAATAGAGAAACTTGATTTTCATGAAACTTTTGCACCTGTAACTCATTTGGAATCTATTCAGGCTTTACTTGTATTTTCATGCTTCAAAAGACATAAATTTTTTCAAATGGATGTTAAAAGTGCTTTTTTGAATGTTGTGTTATTGGAGAAAGTATATGTTAAACAACCTCCCAATTTTGAAGACTTGAATTTCTCTAACCATGTTTTTAGATTGAGAAAGGCTTTGTATGGTTTGAAGCAAGCTCCAAGAACTTGGTATGGAAAGCTAAGTTCTTTCTTGATTTGAAAGGATTTTCAAAGGGGTTGTATAGACACCACATTATTTTTATTTAAAATAGAAAATCATTTGTTGGTAGTACAAATTTATATTGATGATATTATATTTGGTGCTACTAATGAAAATTTGTGATAGATGTTTACAAACACTATGAAAGAGGAGTTTGAGATAAGCATGATGGGTGAACTAAACTTCTACCTTAGACCCCAAATGTAACAATTGAAGGCCAGGATCTTCATCAATCAAGCTAAATAGACTAAAGAACTACTCGAGAAGTTCAACATGGATGAACCTAAGCTAATAGGAACTTGAATGAGAGCTTTAAACCAAGTTGGACAAATATGAAGACGATGTAGAGGTATGACTGAAAGTTTACTCCATCTTACAGCAAGTAGACCAATATAAGTGCTAGATTTCAATCTTCACCAAGAAAAATCTTGTCTAGGTACCATGAAATGTATACCTAAATATCTTAAGAGCACACTAGATCTAGGTTTATGGATCATATAGTTGATTGTTTTGATTTGGTTGATTTTTGTGATGTGGAATATGCTGGTTATTATGCAGATAAAAAGAGCACAAGTGGCACATGCCAATTTTTTTGGAAAATCTCTAGTATCATGGAGTTTCAAGAAATAAAATTCAGTGGCTCTTTCTCCCACCAAGGTCGAATATTTAGCCATCGGGTGTTGTTGCTCAGAAACCCTTTGGATGTGATAAATACTTCAAGATTTTGATTGTAAGTTTTCAAATATACCAATTTATTATGACAATACTAGTGCCATTATTTTATCCAAAAGTCTAGTACTATATTCTCATTGAAAACATACTGATATTTGACATTATTTTATTCATGATCATGTTTCTATAAAAGATATTTCATTGATCTTTTTTGAAACTGATCGTCAACTTGCAGAAATTTTCATAAAATCTTTGAATGAGATGTAGTTTTGTTGATTCAAAATGAAATTAGAGTTTTATAACTCACTTGATTTTATTTAGTCCTTTGAGAATTTATTGGTGAGCCTTATTTGCTACAAAATTTTTTCTCATTGTTTGTCAAAGTTCGGATGTCAATTCAAGCATCCAAACTTTGATTAGTATTTTATGCTCTAAGCTTCCATTCGTTGGTCACTTAACTAGGGTTCAGATACTTGAAGAAGCTTAGGATGACTGAACTTCTCTGTTTTGATGTTTGAGCACATTTTTGTTAGTTTTTGCTCTCTGTCTACTATCTTTGGATGCTTGAGCAGATAGATTCAGATGTCTGAATATGAAAATTCTCACTTAAAACCATAGGTGGCTGCTTGAATGTCTTCATTTTCTCTCGCATTATCTATCTCCTCTGACTCTCTAGTGACTCTAGGTAGCTTCTCTGATGATCAAAGGGTTCCTCATGGCTTTTCTTCTATTTCTTATCTTCATTCCCCTATTTCCCTTCAATTTCTCCATGGTTCCCTACACCAAAGCCACCGTCTCTAGGTGCAAGTGCTCCATGGCTTCACCCTCCAATTAGGGACGTCAATTTTCTAATCAATTTCATTCTAGAATAGTTTTACATGTTTTAGGGATCGATTTTCTAGTGCTAGAATCATTCCACAATGTATTATTGACTTTGTGGACCTAGCCTTTCTTAATCTATCCACCCTTTTTGTTGCCTAAGGGTGGCTTGATCTTGTACCCTCCTATGAGACCTACAAAGAGGAGGATGGGCAAATTTCCTATGCCAATGCATCCTTTGACTATGGCCACATGACCCTCATCTCCTACTATGGGGATACACTACTTAGTCTTAACCTTGACACATTAGGTCTCATCTTAGGACTTTCCACTAAGGTGAAAGAGGTTACCTTCACTCAGCAATGGTCTAATGCAAACTTTCTCCTAGAATTCTCTTAGGCTATTGAAAGAGTCTTTGAGGAGAAGCATGCATAGACCATGTACATGACAAAGGTCCTAGCCTCTAACCTCCTTCCTCTTAGATCTTATGTTATCAACCAAATCCTTGCCTGCACTATCCTTCTGAAGGGTGGGTATTGTAATAAGGTCTCCTATATGGAGTCCTATATGATTTACTACATTCTGACTGGGCAACTGGTAAACCTTCCTTATATCATTCTTTGTCATCATGCATTCCACTACTGTCCTTGGCTACCCTAGCATCATCACTCATATTCTTTGCCATTTTCGGATAGTCACCACCTCTTGGGTTCCACTTCATCATGATACCCCTCCCCAAGACTTTACTTGAGCCTCCTTTTGCTATATGAGCTTAGTATGTAGGAGGACAATGATACCATTTGGATGTGAGACTGGATGCTCACTGTAGGCTGAGTCTAGGAGGTCACCTCCACTATTGCTGGCACTAGCAGAGCAAATGTAGAGGTTGGAGTTACTACTGATGCTGAGAATGCTAAATTCTTTCAATGATCTATTAATCAACAATCAAATGAGCTAACTAAGAGGCTGATTCGACTGAGGGTGTGGGATTGATTTTAGCAGCCCCAGATAAGAGAGACATTGGGAGTGACCTCCAATCACAAATCAGAATTTGTTTTAATTTGAAGTGCGCTATCAGGTATTGAGAAAATATTGACTTTTAATAGGTGCAAGCCCCTATTATTAATTATCCCAATAATTATTAGGAACCTCCTAAAATAAGAAACTTATCTAATAAAATAGTCACAAAAAAAGAAAGAAGAAAATATTTAATTGATCTTAAGAGATAATACATGGCTTAAGTAAGGGTATACCCTCACTTTACAATGAATTTCTACATAGAATTATATAATGCTTGAAAGAAATAAAGAAAAAAAGAAAGAATAGAGAAGAACCTTTAATATGTGCTGCTACCTAATTCCCTTGCATTGAACCACATGGCATTAGGCACAAATTGACTTAGCCTTCGGCTGGTGTTGATGGCATTAGGGGTGTGCACTATTCGGTTTTAACCGAACCGAACCGACCGACCGAAACTGAATAACCAATTCGGTTCGGGTTATTTAGTTCTCGGTTCGGTTTCGGTTTTGAAAAAAAAAAATTTAAATTTCGGTTCGGTTTCGGTTTCTGATTTTCGAAAATCGTAAAAACTGAACCGAACCGAATTTTATATATACCTATATACCAGGGGTGAGCAAAACAGGCTCATTTTAGAATCGGAACCAGATTCTAAACCGGTTTTTCGTTTCTGATTCTAAACCGGTTCTAAACCGATTCTAAAACTGGTATACCGGAGCTCCGACGTCGCGACGACCGGCGAGGGCGAGGGCGAGGGCGAGGCGGCATCGCTGTGAGCACGGGGGCGAGCGCGAAGGCGAGGCGGCGTCGCTGCGAGCTCGGGGGCGAGGGCGAGGGAGAGGCGGCGTCGCTGTGAGCTCGGAGGGGAGGGCGAGGGCGAGGCGGCGTCGCTGCGAGCTCGGGGGCATCATCTGATAGGATGTGGAACGGAATGGGAGAAGTTCAAAGTATTTTTAGTAGCTTTGAGTATTGACAATAAATTTATTTGGTTTAGTCACATTACCAATGGCTTATAAGCTTGAGTATAGCTTTGAAAACTACATTGTCAACTCTTTTGGGGTTGGTTAGCTTGAGGGGTGCATCAACAACTACTTTTGGGATTAGCTAGCTTGAGGGGTATGTTGTCAACTATTTCTGACTAGCTTGAAGGATGCATTGCTAACAATTTCTAAGGTTGACTAGTTTGAAGGGTGCATCATTAACTACTTCAAAGAGTTGACAAGCTTGAAGGGTGTATCGCTAACTACTTTTGGGATTGACTAGCTTGAATGGTGTATCATCAATTACTTCAAGGGTTGACTAGCTTGAAGGGTGTGGCATTAACTGCTCCAAAGGTTGACTAACTTGAGGGGCCACATCATCAATTGCTTGTGGGGGTTAATTGGCTTGTGGACTATATCATCAACTGCTTGTGAGATTGACTAGCTTTGTATGCTAGGTCATCAATCACTTGTGAGGTTGATTAGCTTGAGGTCTACATCATTAACTACTTGTGAGGTTGACTAACTTTGAGGGCTGTGTCATTAACTACTTATAAGGTTGACTAGTTTGAGGACTGCATCATCAACTACTTATGGGGTTGATTAGCTTTAAGGGCTCATCATCAACTACTTCTGGGGGTTGACTAGCTTGAGGACTACATCATAAACTACTTGTAAGGTTGACTAGCTTCAAGGGTGCATCATCAATAGCTTCTTATCTTCAAGTATAACCAATGGCTTTAAGCTTTTTGGCATTTAACTTCTTTGATTTGGTAAAATCACCAATGGTTTGTGGGGTTGGGTATAGCTTCAGAGTATTGTCAAAGGCCTTTATTTTTGTAGCATACCCAACAAGATTCAATTTGACCTTATTTAGTTCTACTTGAACAAGCTTTGGTTCAGATCAATGTAGTAACATCACACATTGTTCATGGCCTTGGAGTATTACTGATGGTTCAACACACCCAGTATGACTCAGTTTGACCTAATTAGCTTCGTCAAGACTAATATGGTTCAGGATAGAGTTTGGTTTGGAATTAGTTCAATACTTAATTTTGATTTTAGTCTGAATTGATTCAACTCAATGTTTAAAACTTGATTGAATTGCGATTCACTAACTCCTTATTGGAAGATAGTGATACTCTCTGAACCCTTGGTGATTAGGTTTGCACTGATGCTTTATAGCATGACCTAGGGAACTATGTAAGACATCAAAGTCACTAAATATTCAATAATAAATTCAATCTATCAAGCTTAGCATTGATCTTCTGAAGAACATTTGTCAGATACTGATTATTTACTCTAGTTTAAGTAGTACTAATTTTGATTCAAACCAATTCAATTTCAACATTCAGAGTTCAATTTTGGTTTGAGTTTGATTTCATTTAGCTTGAATCAAGTTTGATCTTATGTTGGACCTTTATTGAGTTTAGGTTTGCTGGACTTTTGCTCAAGTTCAAGTCAATTTAGTTAAACCTAGTTTTGGTTCAAGCTTAGCCTAGCTTGATTCTAGTTTAACTTTAAGCTTAGTTCAATCTTGATTTAACTTGATTTCAAAGTGAGCCAACTTGAACCTGATTAGAGTTGGGTCTAAACTAATTTGATTTGGATTAACTCAACCTCAACTTTGAGTCCATCTCAAATTGGGCTTTAGTCCATTTCTTTGATCAGTTTAGATTCATTTGAGTCAACATGGCCTTTGTCCGTTTATTATTATTGAGATAATTCACATTAATCAATTTGATTTGAGGGTCCTTAGATGTTTATGATAATTTTAGATGGACCCATGGCTCAGCTTTAAATGTGAGAACCCGAAGGAGGCTCAACTCGTGAGCTCGAAAGCTAGCTTAGAAGTATAAGTCTAAGGGCTAGTTAGGGTCGAGTCCAAAGATTGGCCTAGATGAGAACCCGAAGGCTGGTTGAGGTGCAAGCCCAAGGCTATATTGGATGCTAGCCTGAAGGTTGGTTGAGTGTGAGCTTGAAGGTTGGCTAAGGTGCAAGCTCTAAGGCTAGCTTTGATGTCAGCTCGAAGGTTGGCTGAGGTGTGAGCCTAAAGGTTGGCTAAGTGTAAGCCTAAAGGTTGGCTTGGATGTGAGCTCAAAGGATGATTTGATATGACATGGATTTGCCACTTTCGAGAGGACACGGGTGGCACAATAGTGTCAAATATTTGCCATCTTTGAGGGGCCATGGGTGACCATAATATTGGTGGAATTCTGCCATCATATGAGGGGTTGCAAGTGGCCACAGTCTTCATGAAGTTCCATCAATATGCTAAAGACCGCAGATGTTGTAGTAATGATGGCATGAAAATGAGACAAGAGAATTCTTACTGCAGGTTATTTTTTGGGCAGCAACTTTTTTTTATTTTTTTTATTTCTTCTATTTCTTTCCCTCTTCTTCCTCACTCTTGGGCCCCTTTATTCTTCAAAAACTCACCGGGCCATGCCTGCCCAGTAGGCCATCTTGGTTGGATTTGGTCAAATCTAGCTAGATCCGGCCTTGATTTAGTGGCAAGTGGTGAAAGGGAGGAGGGGAAGCCAGCAGCAATGGCAATAGTCATTAAGGAGGGAGTCAGTTGTGATGCAAGATGGTGGAGGAGGTTGGCATGGGCGGACCGATAGGGTGAAGGTGTGTGCAGGCTAAGTGGAGGTAGAAGCTGATAGAAAGTAGCCCTAGAGGTAAAGCAGGACTAGCAGGTAGGCCGGGTAGCTAGGTCAAAGAGGCAGGGCTAGAGGGCCATAGGCCGAAGTGTAGCTAAATGGTAGAACGTGGAGAGGCAGTGTAGGGTAGTTTCCAATAGCAGATCTGGTGGTACAGGGCAGTGCTCAGGATTTCCATTGAGTGGAGGGCAGGGTCTAGGTAGGTTGAGCTAGTGAGTGGCATGGATGAGCGGCTCTAGTGGAGGTCTAGCGGGTGGTCTCCTTAAGGTAATGATGGCAACAAGGTATTAGCAATGAGAGGCAGTGCTTGGGATTTGTGGTGAGTTGAAGAGGCCGTCGGTGACCTGCAGTTGGTGCTTATAAATAGAGGGTCGACAGCTGGGGCTTGGCATAGGTTAGCTAAGAGGAGGCTAGAGGGGTAGGTCTGAGGTGGTGTCGGGGTTGCTAGTGGTTGCATAGGGGGGTGAGGATGATGGCAAGAGCAACAAAAGGTACTAAAAAATTCCCCTCACTATTTCCTAATTTCTTCCTCATTCTTGCCTCGTTCCAATGATAGCTTCTAATCTTCTTGCTCCCTTTTTTCATCCTTGTAGGTTTTTGATCAATTTATAGGCTAAAAAATATTTGAAATCAAATCTTCGATTGGATTGATTTTGGAATGTTATATGAGTGTGATTGGATCTTGATATCTTTAATTGATTTCATTTTGCAAATAAATAGGATTGAATTGGAGATGAAATTGTATTAAAAAATCTTGTGACTAACATATAATTGGTTGGGATTTGTTTCCTTGATGAGAAAATTTAAATTTTATGCTATTTTTGAATGCTGAATTTTTGAGGGGTTATTTGTGAATTTTCAAAAATAATTAGACTAAAATGTGATTTTATGAATTCTCGGAGCTTTTTTACAAAAAAGGACATATTTATAATATTCTAAAATTTTCAAGGTCCTTTTTGAACAAAGGCACAAACTTATCCATAAATAAAAATATTCGGACGTTTATTTGCAAATTTTAATTTAGTTCAAATCTTATTTTAGCCTTTGATCCAAATTTGAGCCTAGATCCAACGTCCAAATTTCACTCATCACGAGTCGAACTCAAATTTGGAGTAGGGCTTCAAAGTCGACTTAAATAGAGGGGAAGACTACTACGGAGTCTCAATAGATTATGTAGCATTTGGACCACATCGTGGGGATGTTGACAACATTCATGGACTATTTTGAGCAGGGGTTGAGCTCTTAGAGACTCTTTGTCTTCTTTTATGCTCTTGTACAATTTTTGGTTTATACTTGTGTTTTGATGATGGATTTTGTAGATGATTGGTGGCTTGTGACTTGATTATGTACTTGGAGCCTTATTTATGTGTATGGTTGAAATTGGCTTATGGATTTTTTTGGGTTCTATATGGATGTAACTTTGTGTTATATTATGGCACTTTGCTCTTATTTGGTATCTTTTAATCCCACTTGTGAAAAAATATTGTAGTTGTGGATGCTCATATTACTATTCTCCCTATATATGCCTCTTATGTTGCACCTTGTTGATGCTTAAAAGGGGCGAAAAATAGTAGGGAAGTGTTACATTTGTGTTCAAAATTGTTAAAATTCTTGTATAATGTAAAGATTCTTATTTATATTATGCATGACTCCAGTTATTAAATTACTTTAAATGAAAAAAATTTTCCTTAACAAAGTAGATTATTTATTTTATGCTTGTGAAGGTTTGTCATCATCAAAATGGAGGAGATTCATAACATGAAGTAACGTGAAATAAGGAAGGGATTGGAAAATGCTTGATGGCCCCGCTCTCATGCACTTGACCAAGTGGAACTTGACTTTGATGGGTCTTAGTTTGATCCTTGATGGATGCTGATAACTTCGCTAGATTTTAGGGTGTGGTTAACTGCCTTGGCTTATATTAGTTGGCCCCATTAAGATCTAAAGTACTATTTTTTTTTACTTATTGTTAGTTGACTTCTTTTGATGTTTAGTTTTAGAGAATGACAAATGGCCATAACATATGTTAATCATTTCTAATTTCATAACTAACAGTCTTTTGGCTTCGTTGATTAGATTTGAAGTGTCATTTATGACTTTAAGCTTGTGTCAAATGAGCTTGAAGTGTGACCGATAGCTTTAAACTTATTGTTTGCTGACTTCTTTCAAATATGACATTTGACTGATTGACTAAGTGAGTTTAAGTCTGCCTTAGTTTTGTTTGAACTGGTTAGTGGCCTTAACTTATGCTGAGCATTTTTTATTTAGTAATAGATAACAACTTGGCTTGTTGTCAATTAAGTTTGAAGTGTCACCACTAGTATTTGAGCTTTCGTTGGCTGAGCTTAAAGTGTGATTGATGACTTTATGTATGTTATCGGTTGACTTCTTTCGAACATGGCATTTGACTAACTAACTAAGCGAGTTCAAGCATTACTTCAATTTGAAATGGTTAGCAGCCTTGGCTTATGTTGATAATTTCTAATTTGATAATTGATAGTCTCTTAGTGTAGGTCAATTAAGTGTAAAGTATCACCAAAGACTTGTATTCTTATGTTGGCTAATCTTGAAGTATAACTAATGGCTTGATGCTTGTTGTCTATTGACTTTCTTTGAATATGATTTTTGGCTGCTTGACTAATTAAGTTCAAGTTTGCCTTAGTTCGGCTTGATTTGGAGGCATGATTAATGGTCTGAGCTTATACTAATCATGCTTGATTTAATAATCGATGACCTTTCTTTGCTTGTGTCGATTAGGTTTTGAGCTTATTGTCAACTAACTCTTGAAATTAGCTCAACCCAGATATGATTTTGGTTTGAACCTAATTTAGTTTTGTTTTAAGTTTAGACTTGCCTTTGGTTCAAGTCTAATTTGATCCAATTCGATGTTCAAAACTTGATATCAATAAAGTCTAATTTAATTCGATTTGATGTTCAGAACTTGATTTCGAATCAAGTCTGATTTGATTTAATTTGATGTTCAAAACTTGACTTTGATCAAGTTTAATTTAATTCAATTTGGCATTCAAATCTTTATTTTGATCAAGTCTGACATGATTTAATTTAGGTTGAGTTTGACCTTATGTTGGATTCTTATCGAGCCTCGAACTTGGTCTTCAGTAGATTTTAGATCTAACCCTTTTAGGCTTCTTATTAGATCGTTAATGGATTTTGAATCCAATCTTTAATGAGTTCTTATTGGATCCTTAATAGATTTTGGACCCAATCTTTAATGGGTTCAAACCCTTAATGTGTTCTTATTGGATCCTCAGTGGATCTCGAATCCAACCCTTAATGTGTTCTCATTGAATCCTTAGTGGATCTTAGATCCAATTCTTAATGGGTTCTTATTAGATCCTTGATGTTAATTCGGTTCTTATTGGATATAGGTTTAGACCATCAATGAGTTCGGGCACAACACATGTTGGACCCCTATTGGATTTGGTTTCAAACCTTATAGACTAGGGTTTAGACTCAAGTTGGTTTTGGTTTAGATTCAACCTGGTGCTGGTTTAGGCTCTATATGGTTTTGGTTTAGGTTTGACTTGGTTCTACCTCATGCTAGACCTAGTTATGCCTTAGGTTTGACCAAATTTTGGTTTAGGTTTAACCTAATTTTGGTTTACATTCAATCTAATATTGGTTTAGGTTTGATCTTATTATGGTTTAGGTTTGACCTGATTTTGGTTTGAATTTGAGTTTGGTTTAATCCGATTAGGTTTGGCTCGAATTTGATTTGGCCCAATTAGGGTTTAGTTTGAACATGGTTTAACCCGATTAGGGTTGGCTCAAACTTAGTTTAACCCACTTAAGCTTTGGGTTCAAACTTAATTTAAGCTACATAAGGTTAGCTTGAACTTGATTTAATCCACTTATAGTTGGTTTGAACTTAATTTGACCCGATTATGGTTCGGTTCAAACTTTATTGAACTCGATTGGTTGGGTTCAAACTTAGTATAACCACTTAAGATTGGTTGAACTAAATTTAACCCACTTAAGGTTGGTTTGAACTTGATTTAATTCACTTATGCTTGGTTCAAGCTTGATTCAACCCAAATAGGGTTTGGTTTAAACTTGATTTGATTTGAGATGACCCGATTTAAACCTGATTAGAGTTAAGTCCAAGCTAATATAATTTGGATTGTCCCAATTAAGATCAAATTGGGGTAAGATATGATCTAATTAAACTTTGGTTGACCTGATTAGAACCAGATTATTGTTGGGTTTGATTTGATTTGAGTCTGATTGACCCAATTTGAACTCAATTGGGGTTGGGTTTGAGCCAACTTTACTCAGATTAACTCAATTTAGATTTAAGCCAAGTTTAATTTAAATTTAAATTTATTTATTTGATCAATTTAGATGCATTTGGTGGTCCGTTGAGTCAAATTTACTTAATTTAAATATTTTACTTAATTTGGTTGAATCAGTTAGTTTAAATATGATTAAATTAATTAATTTATGTTAATCAATTTGATTAATTTATTAGAGATATATGAGGCTATCTATTGATTAGAATGACTTTGGGTGAGTTTGGAGGTTTACCCTGAGTCATTTGACTTTTAGGCGAACTCATAAATTGGCTTTGAATCTGAATTGACTTTAAGGTAAGTTCACGAGTTGACCTTGAGTTTGAATTGATTTTAGGATCAATCTACGGACTGACCCTAAATCAAAATTGACTTTTAGGTAAGTCTAAAGGTTGGTCTTGAATCCGAATTGAATTTTAGGTTAGCCCACAAGCTAGCTTTAAGCCAAATTGACCTTCAAATAAGCACGCTAACTGACGTTGAGTCTAAATTAGATTTTGAGTTAGTTTATAGGCCGATGTTAAGTTAAAATAATTTTCAAAGAGCCTATAAATTAATCCTAAGTTTGAATTGACTTTTGAGCGAATCTACAAAATAGCCTTAAGTTAGTTGACAAAAACAAAAAAATGGAGGCTGTTTAATTTTTTTTGCAACTTTTTATTTATTTATTTATTATATTCTTTTCATAGTTGGTCCAAAATATTTTTTCTTAAGGGCCAAAACCTTTTTTCTAATCTTTCTTTTTTTTTAGGGCTAATTATCTACACCTCCCATAATTTCCGTAATTACCTACACCACCCACCTTTTCAAAATATTTACCTACACCGCCTGATTGTTATTTAATAAATATTTTCTCAAAAAATTTTGATTTTACCCTCCATAAATTTTATAATTAAACCCCTAAAAACTTATTATTTATTATTTAACTTTCAGATATTTATAAATAACACCCTAAAATTAGTCAGATTTACAAAAAATCCCCCAAAATTTATAGTTAAATGTCTGGTCCATTTTCACTATAGCCTTAATGAGCTCTCTTGTGGCTCTGTCGGTCCCTCGCACCGTTGCTGCCCCTCGCCCCCCACACCGTCGCTGGCCCACTGGTGAGAAGATCGGCGTCCGAACCCCCCTCCCTCCCCATCGCGAGCAGATCGAGCTCCACTTTTCTCGGTACGTGTCTTTCCTCCTGCTCACAGATGCCAGCATGAGGGCGCATGGCACGGACACCCGTGACCGGCACTCGGCCTCGGGTGTCCACACTTGCACACCCTAGCGTCGGCGTCTGTGAGCCGTGCACCACCCGCTCCCCTCCCCCCCCACCCCCTCTCCCCCCCCTTTGTGCCCGAGGCTGGTGAGGATGCTTGAACGAAGAAGGGGGGAGGGCGGCTCTCAGAGGCTGGCGCGATGGCGCGCAGGCGCGGATGTTCGAGGTTAGGTGGTGGTCTCAGGCATCTGCGTTGCGCACCCTCACGCTGCCGTCTATGAGCCACTCCCGCTTCCTTCACGCTCGAGGCTGGCGATGACGTGTGAAGGAAGAAGTGGCGGCAGCTCTCAGAGGCTGGTGTGATAGCGTGCGGGGGTGGACAGCCGAGGCCGGGTGTCGGTCTCGAGCATCCGCACCGAGCGCCCTTGCGCCAACGTCTGCAAGCCGCCCCCTGCTCGATGGCCTCGGACCCACCCACCCCCTTCCTTCATGCATCATGGCCGACCGGTGCTCGGGTGCAGACGCTCGACAGCCTCGGACCCCCGCGCTCCCGCCTGACGGCCTCGAACCTAGCCACCCCCTTCTTTTGTGCGTCGTCGCCAACCAGCGCTAGGGGGCGGACGCCTGACGGCCTCAGAACCCCAACCCTAGCAAACCCGCCCACACCCCCCCCCCCCCCCCCCCCCCAAAAAGAAAACAAAACCAAACCGCGGCTCGTGCATGGTTAGTGTTCCACACCCTCCCCACCTCTCCCCACCCGCCACAATCCCTCTATGTGTTTTCTCAATTTTTATTGATTTTGAATTAAATTTAGACTAATTTTTGATGTTGTGTATTTACATATGTTCCCCTCATGTTGTTACATATTTTACAGATGTTTGATTCGGGGAATCTTGTACGATTAGTGTTTCATTATGGAGGATATTGGAAGAAAGTTGAACATACTCAAAGAAGAAAATATGTATTTGGTAGACAAAAGTCTTTATTAGTTGATACAAATAAGTACTCATTTTCAAAGTTATGCATTGAAGCCTGTAAATTGGTCAAAATAAGGATAAATGAGTTACTTGTGATTAAGTATTTACTTCCAAATAGCACTCCTCCAACTTATATGTCAATCAACAGTGAAATTTGGTTGGAAGCAATGTGGACAATGATAAAAGACTTGAAGTATAGCAATATCTATATATCAGTGGAGGACATAGGAGATCCCTTATCAGTGGTGTTTGTAGCAAGGCTGATTCCTTTGACTCCTACATTTGGTACATCACAGTATGGTAAAAGGAAATTTATGTCAGGAGAATCTTCTAAGTATCATAGTGTGCAAAGAGATGAGTATATTGACTCAAATTTAGATACTTGTCCTTCTGATTCTAGTTTTCACAGTTTGAATTTTTGTTCTGATGATGATGAAAATGAAGAGTAGGAGGATGATAATGATGAGTTAGTGGCTGAGCAAGAGGAAGAGGATATAAGACAAGGTGAAGAAGAAGGAGTAGAAGACAAAGCGGAAGATGATCTACTACCTTTACTTGAAGATAATTTGATTGATAATGTTTTGAAAAAAGAAGACATATTTGAGGATGTATATGCATTCAGAATGGCTCTTAGACAGTATTGTATTGTGCACAGATTTTAGCCTTTGTTTGCGAAAAATGAATGTAACAGAGTAATAGTTAGATGTGCTTCTACGAATTGCTCATGGAGGCTTCATACTTCAGAGAGATCTGATGGTTCAGGTTTTCAGGTAAGGAAAATAGAACCAGTTCATACATGTATTACTGTCAATACTTCTAGAAATAAAATGGCAAGTGCTAAATGGGTAAGCAACCAAGTTTTGCATTGGATGTATGTTGACAAGCAAATCACAGTCAAGCAAATACAAAATTTGATGAATGATAAATACAATCTTAAACTGACTTACATGCAAGCATGGAGGGGAAAAGACTATGCTTATAGGGTTATTCATGGCAATGAATAAGATTCTTTTAATTTGTTTCATTCGCTTAAGACAGAGTTGGAGAGGAGGAATCCTACTAATATTATGCACTTTACTCAATGTCCAGATATGTCTTTCCAAAGATATTTTCTATCACTACATGCTTGTAGAAGAGCTTTTCTTACTGGATGCAGACGTATATTAGGAGTTGATGGATACTTCTTGAAAGGAAAATATAAAGGCATATTGCTTTCAGCTTGTGGAATTGATGGGGAGAATAACCTAGTTCCAGTTGCATATGTAGTTATAGAAGCAGAAACATACCAATCTTGGTTATGGCTTCTATATAACTTGCAACAAGTTATAGGAAATTTGGATAACTTGGCTATTATTTAAGAGAGGCAGAAGGGTCTTTCTAATGCTGTGAAGAATATCTTCCCACATGCTGAGCATAAAGCTTGTATAAGGCATGTGATTGCAAACTTCAAAAGATTCTACCTTGGAAAAAAGTTAGAAAATTTGGTTTTTAATGCTTCAAATACATTTTTGCCTACTGAATTCATCAAGTACATGAAGAGGATTAAACAACTATCCATACCAGCTTGGCAGTACATGAAAGAAATAAATGATTTTACATGAAATAGAAGTCATTTTGATCATTCAGTGAAATATCATTATGTGACTAATAATATTTCTGAGCCATTTAACAATTTTATTCAGGATGGCAGGGAACTTCCCTTTCTTGAACTGTTTGATTTTATCAAACAAAAGATAATAATAAAATTTACCACAAGAAAAAATGAAAGATCCCACTGGTCTGGAAAGCTAGTGGCAAAAATAGAAGCTTTTATTAGGAAAGTTTCACAGGCACGTGACGGATACCATATTTGGAGATTTTCTGATGATATTTTAGAGGTCAGTGATCCTGCAGGCCGATGGATTATCGACATAAGGTAGAGGATTTGTGACTGTAGGTAGTGGTAGCTGACAGAAGTACCTTGTGTTCATGGTATTGTTGCTCTCCTTAATATACGGCTTGATCTAATTGATTTTGTTGATGACTACTACACTCTAGAGACATACAAAAAAATATATGATGTCCTTGTCACTTCATTGCCAAGCAAGCAATTTTGGGTGTTTGTGCCAAATGCTATGCAAGTGTTTCCTCCACGTTCAAGGAGACAACTTGGTAGGCCTAAGAAGAAAAGGATTAAGAATCTAATGAAAATATCAAGTAAAGCGATATATACTTGCAGTAGATGTGGTCAGGTGGGACACAACAAGAGAGCGTGTTAAGAGCCTCTTGGACTATAACAACAAATTGAAGCTTCTGGATCTAGCATCAATCAACAATCAGTGGGAAGCTAATATGTAAGAAGACATGGTAGGGGAAGAGGAAGGGAAAGGTCTAGCGTGATGACTTCAGATTTTAGTATGCATCTACCATGTGAGTTTTTCTTAAAAAAAATTGACAATTTTTTTATTTTATTTTGTGTAATTTTGGAACAATACATTAATTTTGAGGCTACAATGCTATGTGGGGAAATCAAGGCAAGACACCTTAAAGCAAGAGATTTCTGATAAATGTTATTTGTTTTCTACTTCATTTTGGTGAGTGACATATATAAAGAATTATCTTTTGCTGTTCGTTTTTCACAATAACACCCTCCAATTTTTTTTAAAAGAATGACTGTCCCTTGCCAAATTTGCAGACAGTGCCATCAGAGTTTGTAAGGGACCATTTACAGTAAAAGAAGCAAGATATTGTTCTGAGGGAGACAGTGGTTGGGGTTTCTCTACCAAATGATCCGAGTTTGTAATGGAAAACACTTGGAGGAAGATGATGCATGTGTCTTTGAGCTCATGGACACCCATGGCAGGAAACTGATCATGAACTTCCATGTCTTTGGAGTTGTTGAAGATTTGATTCCACTCACCAAAATATCTTCCAATGGGAAAAAGAAAGCTAGGTTGCAGTGAAAGTGATTTTGGTTGATGAAAATCGTCCAAGTCTTTTGGTGCCATTTGACATGGGTCAGGATTGTGCTACATAGTATTCTTGTGTGTGGTACACTTAGATTCCTATATAGAAAAAGTGCTGGTTGTTGTTCACAAATATCAAGCAGCAATGGGCGTTTTTTGCAATTTGAACAAAATGATAGTTTTTCCAATGTTTTAGTTCAGATAGTAGGGAGTTGTATGTAATTTTAAAAATATAAGGAAGTTTTTGCAAATATGAAATTTGCTAGAGGTATTGACGACATAGGTCATAGGAAGTAATATGCTATTTTTGCAAATCAATGAGCGACCTAGCTTTATGGATGCAATGATGTTAAGAATAATCTAATCTTCACATCGAGCATTACTTCAACTAATCGCTTTACAAACAAATTGAAATCCAAGACAGCAATATCTTGGCTAGGCTGTGCGCTATTTAGTTCAAACCGAATCGAAACCCAATAATCGATTCGGTTCGAGTTATTCGGTTTTCGGTTCGGTTCGATTTTGAAAAGTAGAAATTTTTAAATCCGGTTTCGGTTTCGATTTTTGATTTTGAAAAACCGTAAGAACTGAACCGAACCGAATTACATATTATATATAAATATATCATATTGGTTTTGATTTTGGTTTTTTTTATTTAAATATAATTAAATTTAAAATGAAAAAATAAAATAGGTCAAAATTTTCGATTTTCGGTTTAAAATTTTAAATTGCAAGTTTAATATTTGTACATTTGTAAATAGACCCCTAAAATATATTTATTTATAAATAAGTCCAAATTTTATTTTTTTTAAATAAAATTTTACAAAAAAGACATTAAAGGTTTTAAAACTTAATATTTGAAATTACAATGTTTAGATTAGTGTACATTTTACAAATAACCCTGGAAGATGTTGGATTTTAACTAAAGTCTACATTTTAATCATTTTGAAAGGAAATTTTATAAAAAAAGACATGGAGGTGTTTTAAAACTGCAAAGGGAAACATTACACGTTAACATTTGTATTATTTAAAAATAAAACCCCTTGAATATTTTTATCTATCAATAAGTCCAAATTTTATTTTATTTAAACACTAACTTTTATGAATAAGTCATTGACAGGTTTGAAAATTAAAATTTAAATTTACAAGTTTCATGTTGTACATTTATAAATAGATCGCTTGAATATTTCTATTTATAAATAAGTTTAAATTTTATATCATGTTTTAAATAAAATTTTACAAAAAAAATATTAAAGAATTTAACACTTAAAATTTATAATTACAAATTTAATATTTATACATTTAAAAATAGACTTCTCGAATATTTTTATTTATTAATAAGTTCAAATTTTATTTATTTTAAAACTAAATTTTACGAATAGATCCCTCGCCGGCTTTGCTCGCACCCTCGCTAACCAGCGTTCACGCCTGCATGCCGGCCTAGGCCGTCCGCTCCCGAGCGCGGCCTCGGGAGTTAAATAATAAATAATAAATTTTTAGAGATTTAATTGTAAAAATTACGGAGAGTAAAATTAGAATTTTTAGAAAAAATTTTGATTAAATATCAATTAAAGAAGTATAAGTAAATATTAATTAAAAATAATATAGATAATTACGAAATTTATGAAATTTTTTTTATAATTACCAAAAATTAGGAGTGCAAGTAATTAGCCTTTTTTTTTAACCTAGCGAGTCATCTCTCCCGCAAGCTGATGCTGGTGAAGCATCCGAGCCGTCTAGAGCAGCGGGGTGGTGGATGCGATGGGAAGAAGAGGTACGGTGGGATGGGGAGGCAGTGAGTAGCTTAGTATGGTGCAGCCGTGAAGCAGACTCCGATGCGACCTCACCGGGGCTCCTTCCATAGGAGGCTGGTGGTGAAGTATGGGAGAAGCCAGAGAGGGCACAAGATAGCCTGTGACGGGCTGCGTCTCTTGGTCCTAAGATGGCGCAAAGGTCCTCCTCGTGGGCAACGGTGCTTAGCATGGAAGCTTGGCCGGAGACGTTGCCGGGATCAAGCCCGTAAGCAGTGATGCTTGGCTTGGAAGCTTGGCCAGTGCAGACAGCAATGCCGGGATCTTTCCTTCTAATCTCTGATTCCTGATCTCCCTGATCCTCTGTTTTCTATTTTGCAGGCTTCGAGAGATTTTTACAGGTTTATCAAGATTTGATTGAATTGTATTTTAAATTTTTTTGAATGTAGATGTTATGATCTGTTTGGATATGAAACTGTAAATCCTTTGGGGATAAGAATTAAGATAAGAAAATATTTGAAAATTGTATTCAAGCGCCATATCAAATTTGTAGGAGAGTATTCACAAATTTTTTAAAAAATTAGATTAATTTGTAAATTTATAACTTTCAAGGGTTTTTTATAAAAAAAAATATCTGGTTGTAAAATTTTAAAACTTTGAAGATTCTTTTGTAAGATTTTATTTAAAAAATAATAACATTTAGAATTATTTATAAGTAAGAATCTTTGAGAGATTTATTTGAAATTTTAGGAGTTTATTTATAAATTTTAGATTTTATGGGGACTTAATTATAATTTCAGGATTTTTTATGGGCTTTTTCTTTAAAAATTTCTATTACAAGACCTATTCATAAGAAAAATCTGGTTAAGAACTTATTTGAAATATCTATTCGATTTAGGGACCAATTTATAAAAATCTTATATTTTAATTTTCGCTCAAATTTTTGATGGGCTTTTGAGCTCAATTTTGGTATAAATATTTGACCCACTCAATCCATTTTGCCTGAATTTAGCTTGAAATCAAATTTTCAATAATTCAGGTCTGAATCGAATTTAATTTTCACTCAAATTTATTTGTGATTCAGGTTCAATTGAGACCTATATTTAGGCCCTAATCTAGCAACATCTGATGTCTGATTTTGATCAAATTCTTATCGAACTCAATTTTTTTGGCAAAAATCACTTTAAATAGTGCAAGCCTTTGTTACTCTTGGTCTCTTGTGATGATCTTTCTCTATTTTCGGCTTGTTTAGATCCATATTCTTTTACCTCACATTAATGATTGGTGTGTTCACAATACTTTTCATTGCACTTTTACAACCTTTTGCTACAATTTTTAGTGCTTTCTATCAACATCCTTGGTGGTTCACCAGTGACTTTTCCTCCATGCACACAGGGATGAAGGTGATAATGCTGCTAGCTAGCAACACTTTCTTTGTTTATTGTAGCTTAGCCGAGATTCAAAAACTCAATTATTGTCTAGAAGACTAACCTTAGATATCTTGTATATTTAGTCATAGTTGCACTAGTTTTTGAATCTGGGGGCTAGAACTTGATCCAAAGAATTCTAGCTACAAGTGGTAAGTGTATATTAAAGTTAGTTTTCTAACTTGCAGCTTGGCCTATAAGTTTCTCTTTAATTGGAAGCCTGACTCGCTTGGTTAGTAGTGGATGGGTTCCCCCCACCCCCACAAAAAGATTGTCAAGGGCAGGGCCCTTCTAGTGACCATTTAGCACCATGGTGTAAAGTCCCTTCTCACGTTTGGTTTTGGTTATCTGATCAAGTCCTCGGGAAAACACATGTAAGCTTCTAGTTTTCAAATTCAAGTTTCTTGTAGGAACCGAAATGGATAATTTTATTGGCAATCTAGATCTTCAAACTTTGTTTGTTGACTTTGGACATTATTATTAGGGAGGCTCTTGTAGGATATGCCTTTTCTTATGTCAACTATCTCCCAATGTCATGTTTACACTAGCTGTGTTCTGGGCCCTTGACAAGTTTTAATGTATTAAGGCTTTTGTAGATATGTTTAAGATTGCTTACAAGCTCTTTAAGTCTAGTAACAGCCCTGGGAAGTGGAAAATTTTTCCATGACTTGGGCATAGGTTGTTTTGAGACAACCCAAGTTCCATACACTTTTGGAAGGATGACAAAGTCAATATTTATGTAGTAAAGATGTTGGTTTGCTTTCGAGTCCTGGTGATCCTACACAGCATTGCAACAAGCCAAAGTTGATTAAAGTATGAAGCTGAGCTCCTTGTACTGTAGGAAGACTTCATGTTCTCAACCTACGCAATTGACCATTTTAGGCCTCTAAGAAAAGCTTTTGCTTCTAGGGTCTCAGTGTAGCCAGGGAGAGGAATGAGTATGGTTATTTAAGTTGTAACTTGATCTTTGCTTCCTTCTCCAAATTATTGGAACTCAATTATGTGTCTTTGCTTGTTTGATTGGACTAACCTGACTTCTTTTATTTATAATTCGCAGATCTTGACAATTTGGAGTTTATCAATGTTGTATTGTAGGTTCTAGTCACCACCTACTAAGAGGCATTCCCCAATCTAGTTTGGGATAGAAGAGGAGTGTTGAGGATGTGGAGGCCCTTCTTATGGCAAAGAAACAAAAGGAGGGGAGCTCCACCTTGGGGCCCCATAGCTCTAGAAGGTCTCCAAGAAGACCTTGATCTCCAAGCCCCAACAATCAATGCATAGGGACAATGAGGATGATGTCCTAGAGGAAGCCCTATCATCCCCGCTTTGTGTAGGGGCTTTTGTAGATGTGTTTCCTGTCTCCCCTAGTGACACAAGTGGAGTGAAGGTATCAAGTCCTCTACCAAAAATTCATTAGAGGGACTAATAATATGAAGAAGAAGAAGAAGAAGAAGAAGAAGACCCCTTTCCTCAAGGAGTCCTCCATTGAAAATCTCCCTATGCTTTATAGGGAGTACCAAAAAGGGGTAAGCCTCTAGAGTCTTACATTGGTTTAGTCAAGTTTGAACTTAGCTAATGACCTACTTTTTTCTTTGTAGCTAATGGATATATCCCAAGAGGTATTTTCCTGCCTCTTAGGGACTAAAAAGAGGAGGGACACCCATGACACAACAATGGAAGCTTGGCTACAAAGGCAACTAAAGCAAGCTGAAGCTCATGGAGCTTAGCTTAGACAAAATTTGACTGCCTCTTGATAAAATTTGAGAAGTATTGGGCTTGAACTACAAAAATTTCTTGGGTGGAAGCTAAGGTGTGGATTGCCCAGGTAGTGATGGAGTGCTAGGGTGGCAAGGAGTTCCAAAAGTTCCTCTAGGCAAAGTGACAATAAGTAGTGACTTCCCACCAATCTTCTACTACCTTTCACAAGGAAAACACTAACCAAAAGGCCTCTAGAATCCTATAGGGATATGACTACTACAAGTATGACCATTTGGAGTACCTCAAGGAGCTAGAGTATGATGCTTAATGGGTCCTCTTTCTAGGAAGGATCTCCAAGGACCTCATAAAGTGGCAAGTGGCGCATCACAGTAAAGAGGCATATGCCTGAGTCTCCACTACTAGTGCCCCCACCAAGACTTCAGCCCCTACCCCAGCTGTCAAGGCCTCAACACTTGGTCCTACTAGTGATTTAACTCAAGAATAGAAGGATGACAAGAGGAAGGTTCTTGACAAAAATTGCCTATGTTATGTTTTTGTGCTTCCCTTTTGTACTACCAAGATCCTAGGATTTGACTCACACTTTTTGTAATACCCCTTTAGAGCAATTTTTGTGATAAACTCTAATTAATGGTGAATTTCTTTCAAATTGCCTTCTCTTGATTTTGTGTTTAGCTTTTCTAAGAAATATTGCAAATTCTCCTCTATTGATTTGTCTAAGTCATGGCCCATAACCCAAGGATTTGTCTTGAAGAGTCTGAAATCTTGATCTTGGATGCCCACCTGACTCCTGAGCTAACTTGGCTCCAAATTGCTAGGATCTTGGTCTATGTTTTATGAGAACTTTCATCTCATTTATTGGGATTCAAGGAATTTTAGGTCCCAACGGTCGTGGAACTTGGGTATCTAGGGATGTGGTTCTAAGCATGTTGCTTACATGTGTGCTTTTCCGTTGCTGGTATGGAGGACCCTGGAGGTCCTTTCTTTAGCCTACTTAACTTTGGTAGCTCAATTTCTATGGTTTAGAGCAAATTTGTGCCATGCTGTAATAAGTGCAGATTGTGGTATGTCAGCAATCCTCAACCAAGTGGAGAACTTGAAATTAGGCTTCATAAATTCAAGAATGGGGCTTGCAACCTTGTTCCATGGTCAAGTATGAATCTTGGAACTAGTATTTTTCACCCTTATATGGGGTTTGTAAAACATATTGAACTTGAATTGGTTGACAAACGTTATGTGGACCACTACCTATTATGACAATTCTATGGGGTAGCTTCTCTTGGCCAAGCATGAAGCTTATAACCAAGACTCCATTCCTCTGTCATGTGCTTAACTTATAACTAGAATTACATTCCTTAGTCAAGTGTTGAACTTATAACTGAGATTTGGATTACTATAGACTAATGCCTATTGTGGTAGTTCTGCAATGGAACCTCTTTCAGCTGAGTGTGGAGCTTGTGGTTGAGATTCCATTCCTTGGTCATGTTCTAAGCTCGTAACTAGGAATCAAATCACCCTACCATGGATTCAGAAGTAAAATAGGCCAATAATTTTGACATCATGAATGGAATTTACATGTGTAATTGCCTATTATGTGAGTCTAGTGATGCACCTCCCTTTGGTCAATTGTAGATCTTACAACCATGCCTTTATTCATATGTCAAATATGTAGCTTGTAAATTTGGTGTTTGTTTGGAGGTCAAGCTCTCAGCTTGTGACTCCAAGAGGGGCATCAAGCATGTAGCTTATGACTTTAGCCTTTATTCAGGTATCAAGTGTGTTGCTTGTTACTCCTATTTGAGCATCAAGTGCATACCTTGTAACTACAATCTTTATTTGGAATTCAAGTGCATAGCTTGTAACTTTGGTCTTCATTCGGGCATCAAGCACATAGCTTGTAACTCCATGCTAGGTATCAAGTATGTAGATTATAACTTTGATTTTTATTCGAGCATCAAACACATAGCTTGTAACTTCATCCATACATCAAGCGCATAACTTGTAACTCCGTTCTTCATCTAGATGTCAAGTGTGTAGCTTGTAACTCCAGTCCAACGGTGATTCTAGGGGCCCATTTGAATGTTGTAGTAGAAGTTAACATTAAAATGAATTAACAGTCTTGTCTCATTAGCAACTTACATTAAACTTGGTGGCTGTGCTATTCAGCCAATTGCTAAACTTGTAACCAATTTCTAGCCATTGAGGTTTCAAGACATAGCTACATTCTACAAGGGGGCTTTGTAACAAAGTATGTTGGTAGTTTCATCCTATTAGTAAAACTTAAGTTATTTTCAATTTTTGTCCTGAGGAGGACATTGCCTCTATTTTACCCAAATACTTGATCAAGTGGTGAACTTATGACTATGTTGTGTAATTGAGCCTTCAGGACACTACTTGGTCATTAAGAGAGAGGTCAGCAGTAGAAATAACTAAAAACTTTATCTAATGGGACCTACTTGGAATTTAAGCAAGTTGTATCTGGTTAATTAAGGTTTGAATTGTGATGCTTGATTGTTTACCCCCTTCTTGTTATGCTTTGCCTCATCTTTAGCCATTGGGGAGAACATGCTTGAGGTTTGGTGTATACTTCTTTTAAAAGTATTAGCCCTTTTGAGTTGTAGGATCACAAACCTTTGAATGTCTAATCTAGTGATCTTCTGATATGTGTACAAGATCCTATCATGCATCATGACCAATTGAATTTCAATGTGTGCTAAATCCTGCCTTCAAGGGGGTCATATCCCCAAGTTGGATTGAGGAGATTAGAGCAGATGGAAATGTGAATGATGATTTTCTTGTTAGAGTGAGGATCACAAGCTTGGATCTGAGCGATTTGGGCAATTGATGACTCCCTAGATGTAAGTATATTCTCTTCTTTGTCATCACTTCATCATAAAGCTTCTACTAAGCTTCAATAATAACAACATCCATGATGTTTGACATTCAATGCCTCCATATCTAGATTTTGTCATGTTTTCCATTTGATTTTTGTCTTCAATGATGTGGGATGAGTTTCCACTATTGCCCTAGATTAGCAACCTTTGATGAGGAGGACGGGGTGGGATGTGGGTGGTGGGGGGAAGGGGTTTCTGCATAGTAATAAAAGTTTTCATTAAGATCACAATGAACTCAAAAGCACTTCACATCAAATAGATGATTAAAACTCAAATTGAATTACTAAGACAATTAAAGCATAAGAGAATGATCAATCTACAATCAAATATATAGAATGATTTCCAATCAATATTATTATAAATGCATAAGGTAAAAAAGAAGTAGAAAGAGTGTGAACTAATATATGTAGTTTGGCAACAAACCATGCCTACTCTATGGCCCTTGCCTCAATCCTAAGGACTTGAAACCCTTCACTAGAGTTATCACTTTGTTAGGGTGATGCCATGCCCTTACAAACTCCACACCGAGCCAATCGGTCACTCCTCACAACTTGAGAAGTAAGCACTTTCACCACTCTCCTAAAACCTAGAAGAATACCTCTCCTAACAACCTAGGATAGTAATATTGATAAAAATAAAAAATAAAGATAAAAATACTCAACAAGAGTTTCCCAACATTTGAGTACAAGGGCATTTGAGGATTTAATAACTAATGCCTATTTGAGCTTTTGTTGATGGGTAGAAGGCTTTGGGAAGGGGATCTTGCTCTAAGAATATGAAAACCTAATTCCATCACTGAGCAAAGAAGTCCCAAGTCTTTATATAATCATTAGAGTGAGAACTAGCCATTTGGGAATCACCCCTAGTTATTTCTGCCATGTTCAGTCATCCAAACAACTCCAACAATCAGAAGTTAAACTGGCCATTAAACTGATGTCACAAGTTCAGACGTTTGGTCATTAGGTTCAGGCACCCAAATCAGCTAGGTTCGGGTGACCAAATCCTATCCGAAGTTAAAACTTGAGAATCATGAAGTTGCCATTTCTAATCTTCAGTCATTCAAACTTGAGGTTCAGGCATCCGAAACTATCAGTAACTCTAGGGTTATTTTTGTTATATTCAGATATTCAAACTTTGAAGTTTGGGCATTCAAAGTTTACAAAAATCCTTAATCAATTCACTGTAACTTTAGTTTCCATTTGGCATCAACTCATAATTGATTTTGGATAGAAATAATAAGTCAGTGAAGGCATTCCAAGATTAATTTGAGTGTTAATCAAAAGCTCAAATAGACAATCAAATCCTTGACTCAACATAAATAAATGAAAATTCTATACCTATGAGCCTTGAGTTGATTTTCTACTTTCAGGACTTTGGTCTTTCACCTTGATCTTCAAGCTTCATCACCAAAATATCATCCTCTTTATCTTCGAGTCATCATCTTCAAGTTTTAATCTTGAGACTCGGTGTTTCACAAACTTGGATGATTATTGTTAATCCTAAAGCTTATCACAACTTAAAAAACTTGTTAAATCTTAGTTTGATTATCATCAAAATTCAAAGGGTAACATCCACTAATTTTTCTTTCATTTCCTCTAGTTTAGTTGATGTTTCTAACATTTTTCTGCATCCCTCTCTAGTAGCCATGGTAGTTTAATGGGTGAGGCTATCCTTAGCATGTGTTTAGGAATGTTTATGCATGTATCCATTTTGCCGGTGTGTACCAAGGAGATTAACCTAGGAATGCCTGAGAAACATAGAGCAATCTCGATAAGCATGATTTTGTCTAAAGACCTAGAATTGTAGCTAATCCAAACTCACCAAGTATACAAATGTGTTTGCATGGGCTTATGGAGAAATGCTAGGACTTGGTAGGAGACTAGTGGAGCATAGAATAACCCTTGAAGATGGTGTAGTACCAAAGAAGTAGAAGCTGAGAAAATTACATAATGACATAGTTCTAAAGTTGAAGGAAGAAATTGACAAGCTTTATCAGGCCAAGCTTATACAAGTGGTGTTATACCCAAATTAGGTCATAAACATTGTTTCTATTATGAAGAAGGACATCCAGGTATGAGTATGTATCGACTTCAAGGACATTGACAAAGCTTGCCTAAAGGACAACTTCCCTCTTCCACATATTGATACTTTGGCGGATAGTATCTATGGCCATAAAATATTGTCCTTCATGGATTGGTACTTGGGATACAACTAAAAATGCTTTTCATGAAGATGAAGAAAATTTATCATTCGTGAATATCAGAAAACAACCTAAAAATGAGGGGGGAGGGTGAATTCAATTTTTCAAATAAGATAGACAATTTCCGATTTCAAACCCAAATCAACTCACAAACCAAAATCGCACGAGTCCACAAATAAAGAAAAATGAAAAGAACTAAAATGGAAAGTAAGTAAGGAGAAGAGCACATTGTGATTTTATGTGGTTTGGTGACCAATTGTAATTACTTTACGGTCTTTGCCTCTCTCTTGAGGACTTGAATAACTTCACTAGTAATGTTGCTTCATCAGTGAAGCCAAGCTAGTATAAGCCTTGCTCCAATTGAGCAAAAGATGCTCCAACACTAGAGTCTTATCCCTCACACACTCCTAACACCATAAGAGTGTTTACAATCAAAAATAGAAAAAAAATGGTTTACAATTTTGCTCTCAACTAGTGTATCTAAAGTTTGAGTACAAGGAAATATGAAGATTTGACAGTTAAATGTAGATTTGGAGCTTTCATAAGGCTGGAAAGCTTGAGGATGCATGTTATCTATCTCAAAGGATGATAAAAAAAATGTAAAATTTCTATTAGAAATAAGCTCCAAGTCTTTATATAGTCAGCGAGGAGGAGAAAACTAGCCATTTATGGCTATTTTCTACCACATTTGGGTGCTTGAAACTAGATTGCAGTTGTCTAAACCACTCCAAAGATTGAATAAGTCTATCTATTACAAAGTGATGTCATAGGTTCGGGCATCCAAATCCTTAGCTTTGGATGTCCTGAAGTTGAGGATGGACAATCAAAGCTACAATTAATAGAGGGTAAAAATCTTTGTTTGATAACTTCAAGTGTCTGAACCATAAGGTTTGAGTGATCAATGTTGTCACTAAAATCTAGTTGTTTTTTGAAAAGTTCAGACATCCAAATTATAAAATTTGAGTGATTAAAGATGATAGAAAACCTTTTCTAGATCATCTACAACTTGATCTCACTCTAAATGGCCTTATGTGGCTTAATGGTTTCATGCCTTTTTGCTATTTCAGCAAGAGCAGATTGATCAGGCTAGCTTTAGCCACTTTTTGCATATAGAGTTTATGGAGCTTCTTCCTAACTTGACAGTGAGTCTAAATAAGAGATTTGATTCTTTGTGCTATGCCTTTATCTTGAGATGGGGGACAATGTCAATCACTCTTCAGGATGTAGTGTATTTGATTGGATTGCTAGTAGTCAGCCTTCCTATTGTGTACCAACCCACGATCATAGGTACAGAGGTCTTTGCTAGGATCTTTGGGGATAGCATCTTGGGGCACTACCCAAATATTCCTTTGAGACAGATTCATGATATGTATGGTCCTCCTATGCATTTACATATGATAGTTATACTTAGGAACTAATTGTTGCCAATTATCCTAGCCTTAAGGCTGAACACCAATTGATTACATTCCTACTATATTTTATGGTTAGGGTGTTATTTTTCACCATAAAAGAAAATATAAATCTATGCCTCCTTCCACTTTTGGTGCATCCCAAGATGGTTGGGTCGTACTCTGGAGGCTCAACTACACTATGTCATCTCTACCATCACATGGCCTAGATGCACAATGGCTCACCAAATGTTTAGATTTTCCTGCAGCTATGGGCCTTTGAGTACTTTTTGATATTGAGGCCCATTTTGTCAATGGAGCATCCTCTTTCTTTTCCTAAGGGAGTTCATTGGATTCGGTGGTAGTTTGGATCCTCGTTGATTCTAGCTAACAGGCATCTTGGTCGTGACTTCTTTAAGAGCCTCTAGGATTATCATGTTAGTTTGTGTTTTGTTTGCATTCTGCTTCAACTATTTATCTACATTTTAAATTTGTATCTTGAGTGGGAGATCCATTGGTGGTGGATAGCCACAAAATTTTCTATCAGGATGTGCTGATGATATCTTTTTCCTTGGTTACACCCCATCCTATGAGCCTCGTGGGTTGCTAGTTTTGGTTATGTCCATCCATTCCTCTTGCCTTACTAGAGAGATTTGCTTCCTTTCAGAGAGGACCCACTCACATTCATTGAGCTAATGAGACATGGGTGAGGGGAGGCATAGAGGTTGGAGAGGTTGGTGCTAAGTAGGCTACTACTTATAGGAGATCATATCAATTGACTTTTGGAAGCAAGTTTTAGTTCCACTCCTCACCTTTCCTTGGTATTGTAGACATATACATTGGATGCTACCAGGCTCTTACTGAGGAATCATTTTGTTCTTTCTTTTTTTTTATTCCAAATGCTCTTGTTTCTTTATACTTTGACTTTTCTTGCTCAAGTGCTCCACTTAGAGCTTTGAGGTATAGAAGTATGAACCTTGAGGTGGTTGGGAGAGCTTGGAATAATAGAGAGCCAAATTGATAGTTGATCACCATGCTTCGTGTTCTTTTCTTGTGTGAGGAGTGCATTGTCTTATGAGGTTCTTCTTCTCACAATCTCGACCCTCACAAATGCCAAGTGGACTAGGACAGCGATATTACTAAGGGCTTTTGATGATCCTCTTTTTGGAGCAACCTGAGGCTGAGGTTGTAGATTTGAGGTCTCAATTAGCAACATCTGAGCATGACTTGAACAATTAGCACATAAGTTTTTTAACATGATCAAGAAATTTTTAGCCTTCTTAGAGTGAGTCATTTAGGTTCTGGTTCTTCATCTTCATGCTCAACTCATCGCTACTCCCTCCACATTCTGAGGTTGCATTCTCTTTCTTTCATTAGAAATGAAGCATCCTCACTTGTTTGATGTACTTTTTCTTTCTATTTGGTGTACTTATGCCTATACCCTGTACTTTTGAAGAAGAAATGGCTAAGTATCACTTCTATTTGCGAAGGAGAGAAAATGGATCTTGCCTCTTTATTTGTTTATTTATTTGAGCTTAGATAAATTTCTCTATTCTCCTTGGATGTGATCCTCTACTTGCATGGGTTAGCTTAAGCTTTGGAATTTTTGTTTCAAATTGTGGTGGTTGACCAACTGGATTTTCTTCCGTACCTTGCTCTAGTTCAATATTTTTTCAGGAACTCCTTTCAAATGGTTGGTCTATTTTCATGATTCCCTCATAGTTTGTTAACCCTTCCTGACTTTGCTTCAGCTATGAGATGCCCCTTGACCTCAATCTCTATGATTTATATACATGCAAATATTATTCAATACTTACTCTTTGGTTAGTCTTTCTTGGTCGATAAGGCATAGAGATGAGGATGGGTTAGACCTCCTAATGCCAATTTCTGCTTGTGAACTTGCAAATACCAACTGGTTTTTACTCTTTGAGTTTGCTTCTCTTGGCTTGGTCCTCCATATGACACTTGTTCCTTTAGGACTATGCTTCTTCTTATTGATTTGGTGGGGTGGGGTTTGATCTTTTACCTCCAATAGGAGATTCTAGAGAGGTTATCCTTTAGCTCCTGCACTTAGCTTGAGGGGTGACTTTCCTAACAAGCTCTTGGTTACTTTAACCATCTTACTCTCAAGCTTTCATTCTTGAAGTTAACTTAGAGCTTGAGTGTGAAACATAAGTTCAAGGCTTCCAAAGCTACTTCATGTCATCACCAACTCTTCCCTAACTCTTAACACAACCTTTCTTTCGAAAGTCTTGCCCCTAGGGGAGAAAAGGATTTTTTTTGTTTTTAAGCAAAATATTTCTTTAAGTACATAGCATTCCAAGGGTCATAGAGCACTTTACCTTGAGAGTTAGTTAATTGATAAGTAATACCAAGGACAAGCTCTAGTGATTACATATGGTATCTCCCAATTGGATTTCACCTTCCCTTTATCATTTAGTAGGTTGATGCACTTCAACACCAAGTCCCCTATCTTGAGCATGCATTCAATCACTTTCTTCTAGTAAAATCAAGATAATCACCATTGGTAAGTTTATGCATGATTGGCCATACTTAATCATCTTTCATCTAGTAGTTCAAGCTGGCTCAAAAAATATTCCTACATCTTGGTTAGACTTAAGCCATTTTGCATTGCTATTCTAATTAATGAAATTTGAATTTCATTTGGTACTACAAGCTCCATATTGAATGTTAGTGAAAATGGGTTTTGACCTATTGTGATATATATGGAAGTATGGTGGGCTCATAGAGTCTCATCTATCTTATCTATCAAATCTAATTTTTACTAGACTCTACTGCATTTTTAATAATCTCAATTAGAGTATTGTTAGTGGCTTCAGCTTGACCATTACTATAAGGGTAGTAGGGAGACGAATGGTGCAATTGAATAGAAAAGTATTTACATAAGTTCTACATTTGATATAAGAGGAATTGTGGCCTATTGTCTATCACAATAATTTTTCACATTCCGAATCAAGTTAGGGTGTTGCAATTAACAAATTGAACCACATCCACTACTTTGAGCTCCTAAAAGCATTTAGATTCAACCTATTTAATGAAATACTAAACTACAATTAAGAAGAAACCTTTCTTACCACTGGTAGCATCCTCTGAAAATGGTCTTACCACATCCATGGCCCACATCGTGAATGGCCATGGTGCTAATAGAATGCAGAGGGAGGATGTTGGAGCATGGATTGTGTCAGCATGGATATGGTATCCTTGGCATCCTCTTACAAGATCCCCACAATCCTTATCTACTGCAGGCCAATAGTACCCCATTTTAGTGATCTTTTAGGCCTATATTTTTGCATTAACATGACCTCCACATACTCCTCCATGCGCTTCCTCATGATCTGGGTGGACTCCTTCTCATCTAAGAATCTTAGCAAGATCCCATCGAAAGACTTGTTATAAAGGGTGTTGCCTAGGGTTACATATTGGGCCACCATCATTTGAACTATTTCACGATCATCTCTCGTAGCATACTATGGGAAAATGCCCTTTGCTAAAAAGTTTTTGATGTCATAAAACCATGGGTTCCCATCATTATAGATATTTATAGCTCCATTAAGAGGATGTGAGTTGCAACTTTGGGTGTGTGTAACTCTTTCCATCTTTAAATAAGTGGTTCACTTGACTTGAATATTGTTTACCGATTCTTTTGGAGAAGGATTTGGTCTAGTAGGACACTAGAGGGGCTATAAGAGCATATGCTAGGGCATTATGATTTCTTGAGACAAGGGCAATAATAACCTTCTCAAATCGCTTAGCAAAGAAGAAGGTGAAGTCATGATCTTCTGAAAGTTTGGAATCTTCAATATGCTATTGTTCCAAAGCTTGTGGGATAATGAGTGTCAAGTCACCATTGATCTTGAGGTATTTGACTCCCAAAGAGAGCACTAGATGCATGCCAGTTATGAGTGTCTCGTACTTGGCTTGATTGTTCGTGCAAGGAAATCCAAGTGGATATGCTCAGGGGATTAGAACTCCTTCAAGTGTGATTGGAATGTCACCTGTGATCATATATTTGGCCGCCATCCTCCAAACTATTTCACAATCATCTTTGGTAGCATATTTCAGGAATACTCCCTTTTCCAAAAAGTTTTTGATGTCATCAAATTATGGGTTACCATCGATAGATATTTACAGCTCCATAAGAAGGTTGTGGGCTGCAACTTTTGGTTTGTGTGACTCTTTCCATCTTAAAATAAGTGGGTGACTTGACTTTAGTATTGATTGTCAATTCTTTTGGAGAAGGATTTTGTCTAGTATGATGCTAGAGGAGCTATGAAATGCCAATCCAAAAGAGGCAAGGGATTCTATTAGCATAATACTAGTAATTGAGAAATGGGCAATAGTAACCTTCTCAATTCTCTTAGCAAAGAAGAAGGCTAAGTCATGATATTCTGAAAGTTTGGCAGCTTTGGTATGGTATTGTCCCAAAACTTGTAGGATGATGAGCTTCAAGTCACCTTTGATACTGAGGTGTCTAACTCATAGAGAGAGTGCTAGATGCATGTCAATTATGAGTGTCTCATACTTGTCTTGATTGTTGGTGCAGGAAAATCAAAGCCAATATGCTTAGTGAATGAAAACTCCTTCAAGTATGATTGGAATGTCACCTAGGATCACATACTAGTCTCCATCCTTTGAACTACTTGACGATAATTCTAGTAGCATGCTTCATGAAAACTCCCTTTTTCAAAACTTTTTGATGTCATAAAACTATGGGTTCCCATCATCATAGATATTTACATCTCTATTGGAAGAATTTGAGCTACAACTTTGGGTTTGTCTGACTTTTTCCATCTTTAAATAAGTGGGTCACTTGACTTGAGTATTGGTTGTTGATTCTTTTGGAGAAGGATTTGGTCTAGTAGGATGCTAGAGGAGGGCTACAAAATGCTGATCCAAATGAGGCAAGCGCATCTATTAGCTCATTTCTGGTTCTTGAAACATGGGCAATAGTAACCTTCTCAAATTAGTTAATGAAGAAGAAGGCTAGGTCATGATATTCTGAAAGTTTGGCATCTTTTGTGTGGTATTATCCCAAAACTTGTAGGATGATGAGCTTCAAGTCGCCTTTGATCATGAGGCATTTGAATCGTAGAGGGAGCACTATATGCATGCTAGTTATGAGTGTCTTGCACTTTACTCAATTGTTGCTGGCGTTGGGAAATCCAAGCCTAGCAAATGAAAACTCTTGGGAAATTGGAAAGTTGATCAGCTATAGATTGCCCTTTAATGACCTTATTTGTTACAAACTTGATGTTGAATTCAGCTAGGAGCATCTTCCATCTTGTAATTCTCCCTGACAACACTAGCTTCTCGAACATGAATTTGATTGGATCCATCCAAGCCAAGATGAGTACCTTGTGAGCCATGAAATAATGTATTTACTTTTGAAAGGCTAAAACCACAACTAGACAATTCTTCTCCATCTTGGACTATTTTTTTCTCATGCTTAACTATGGATCAGCTGAGGTAGTATATTGCCTTTTCTTTCCTATATTGACCTTCCTATGCCATATATGGGACCAGTGGCTGCCCTTAGATTAGTGCCATAAGGATTGGTGGCTTGCACATGTACCTCTTTAATTAGTTGAAAGATTTTTATCACTCTAGGGTCTATTTGAATTGAGCATTTCCTTTAAGCATCCTATAAAATGAGAGACATTTTTAGAGTATTGATATGTTAACCTTTGGATGAACTACAATCTCTCAATTAGCCCAAGAAGCTCCTTTATGTTCTTTAGAGGTGGTATTTCTATAATGGCCTATGGGCCAACTTCAATTCCTTTGCTAGTTACCAGGAAACCATGCAACTTGCTTGACAAGACCCTAAATATGGACTTCTTTAAGTTCATTCTTAATTGATGCCCTCTTGATTAGTGGAGGACTCACCTTAAAATTGAGACATGTCCCTCCCTATTGGATTATGTCCTAGGACATCATCAAAATACACCTCCAAGTAGTCATGGATTATGTCATGAAATATTGTTGTCATCACCTATTGGTATGTTACTCCAATAATCTTCAATCCAAATGTTATGACAACATAAAAATAATTCCCCAAAGGACTAGCAAAGGAAGTCTTTACTTCATCATATGTAGTGAGGCATTTTGGTTGTATCTCAAATACCTATCCATTAAAGATAATATTTCATTCCCATAAGTGTTATCCACCAAGGTGCTAATGTTGTGGAGCCAAAATCAACCACCTTCAATAGCTAAAGACCTCGAAGAACAATCTTGAAAATAACAAATGAAATTTGAGGGTGGTTTGAGTGTGCAATCAATAATTATAGGAGCATCACTTCCAACAAACACAAGCCTCTACTATTGATTATCTTGATAATCATCAGGAACATCCTAAAATGAGAATCCTAACTAATAAAATAGAGACATGAAGAAAGAAAAGCATAATTAATTTGTATAATAAAGGGGTTATATGGCTTACGTAAGGGCATGTCCTCACTTTAAAATCTAAATGATTTAAATTCATAATCATGAATGATATAAAGTAAGAAAAGGAAATGGAAAAGGATTGTTGCTCGCTACTGTCCCACTCCCATGCACTTGCCCAGGTGGAATCTAACTCGAATGGGTGCTTGGTTTGGTCCTTGGTGGATGTTGATCACTTTGCCAGATTTTAGGATGCGGCTAATTTTCTTGACTTGTGTCAATTGATCCTATTAAGATTTGAAGTATTATTGATGACTTTCTATTTATTGTTAGTTGACTTCTTAAGAATGATTAGCTGCTTTAGCTTATGCTAATCATTTCTAATTTGATAATCGACAATTTTCTTAGCGTGTTGTCAATTAAGTTTAAAGCATCACCAATAATTTTTGAGCTTGTATTAGCTTAGTTTGGAGTGTGACCAATGACTTTATGCATGTTATTGACTTCCTTCTTCTAAATAAGACATTTAGCTGATTGACTAAGTGTGTTTAAGCACACTTTAATTTGGTTCGAAATAGATAGTGGTCGTGGCTTATGCTGATTATTTCTTACTTGATAATTGATATCCTCTTTGCCATGTTGTTGATTAGGTTTGAAGCATTACCAATGGCTTTGAGCTTGTGTTGACTAAGGTTGAAGTGTGACCGATATCTTTATATGTGTTGTCAGTTGACTTCCTTAAAATAAGGTATTTAGCTGACTAACTAAGCAAGTTCAAATCTACCTTACTTGGGTTCAAAATGGATAGCAGCCTTGCCTCATGCTAACCATTTTTTTGTCTTGATAGCAAGGGCTTCTTTGGCGTATTGTCGATTAGGTTTGAAGCATCACCAAAGGCTTTGAGCATATGTTTGCTGAGCTTGAAGTATGATCGATGGCTTTATGCGTGTTGTCAATTGACTTCTTTTGAGTATGGTATTTGGCTAAATGACTATGTGAGTTCAAGCTTGTCTTTAGTTTATATTGATTTGAAGGAATAATTAGTAGCCTAAGCATATGCTAATTGCCTTCGATTTAATAATCGACTACCTCTTATTTTGTTGTCAACTAAGTTTATGATGTCATTGATGGCTTTGAGCCTGATTCAGTTCGATTTGAATTTCAAACATAGTTTTAGTCTAAGTCTGATTTGATTCAATTTAACATTTAGAACTTAATTTTGATCAAGTCTAATATGATTCAATTCAAAGTTCAAAACTTGATTTTTGATTCAAGGTTGATTTGATTCAATTTGATGTTCAAAACTTGATTTAGAATCAAGCATGATTTTATTCAACTTAATTTTCAGAACTTGACTTTGACCAAGTCTAATTTGATTCAATTTGATACTCAAAACTTCATTTCAAATAAAGTCTTATTTGATTAGATTCGATGTCAAAACTAGATTTTGAATCAAGTCTGATTTGATTTATTTTAGGCTAGAGTTTGACCTTATGTTAAACTCTTGTCAAGCCTTGTACTTTATTCTTAATGGATCTTGGATCCAATCCTTATTGAATTCTTATTGGATCATTAATAGATATTGGATCCAACCCTTAATGGGTTCTTATTGGATCCTTAATGTATTCTTATTTGATCCTTAATGGATCTCAGATCCAACCCATGATGTGTTCTTATTGGATCCCTAATGGATTTTGGATTCAACCTTGATCGGGTTCTTATTACATTCTTAATATATCTTAAATCTAATCCTTAAAGGTTTCACATTGAATTCTTAAGGGATCTTGAATTCAACCCTAATTGGATTCTTATTGCATCTCTTAGATCATACCATTGATGGATTTTTATTGAATCTTTAATGGATCTTGGACACAAACATTATTGGGTTCTTATTGAATCCTTAATAGATGTTTGATCCAACCCTTAATGGGTTCTTATTGAATCCTTAATGAATCTTGGATCTAACCTTGATTGTGTTCTTATTGGATCCTTAATGGATTTTAAATCCAACCTTTATTGGTTCTTATTAAATCCTTATTGGACTCCAACCCTAATTATGTGCTTATTGGATCTAGGTTCTACCCATTAGTGGGTTTGGGTTTGACCCATATTGGGCCCAAGTTGGGTTTGAGTTCAAACTTTAATGGGTTTGGTTTAGATTTGAACTGGTTTTTTGGTTTAGGTTCAACTTGATTTTGGTTCAGGTTTGACTTGGTTTTAGTTTAAGTTCAATTTGATTTTGGTTTAAGTTTAACTTAATTCTAGTTCAGGTTTAACCTAGTTTTTAGTTTGAATTTAAGTTCGGTTTGACCCGATTAGGGTTTGGTTTGACCTTATTTTAAGCCGACTAGGTTTTGACTCGAACTTGGTTTATTTCAATTAGGGTTGGTTGGAACTTAGTTTAATCCACTTAGGTTTAAACTTGATTCAACCAAGTTAGAGTTTGGTTTAAACTTGGTTTTACCTAATTAGGATTTGGTTTGAACTTAGTTCGACATAATTATGGTTCAATTTGAACTAATTAGAGTTCAGATTAAATTTGGTTTGACCCAATTAGGGTTTAAACCGATTTTGATTTGGATTGACCCAATCAGGATTAGATTGGGTTTGGGTCTGATCCAATTCAAATAAAGTTGAACTGATTTGAACTGGGTTGGGGTTGGATCAAAATCGATTTGGTTCAAACTAAGTTGATTAGGACCATATTGGATTCGGGCTTGATCTAATTTTGACTAAGGCTGACTTGGTTTGAACCTAATTGAGGTTGGATTTGAACCAATTTGACTCAGATTGACTCGATTTAAATCCAATTAAGGTTAGGCCTAAACATATTTGATTTAAACTAACTTGATCAAGACCCGATTAGGTTGGGGTCTGATCTAATTTGAGTCAAGTTGACTTGATTTAAACTCTATTGGGGTTGGGTTAGAATCAATTTGATTCAACCTGACTTGATTAGGAACTAACTGGCATTGGATCTGATCTAATTTGAGTCAGGTTGATCTGATTTGAACTCAATTAGGGTTAGGTCTGAACCAATTTCAGGTTAATATAGTTAGAACCCAATTAGGGCTAGGTCTAAACTAATTTAACCTAAATTAACTCAATTTGGATTTGTGTCTAGCTTACTTTGAGTTTTAGTCTATTTATTTGATCAATTTATGTCCATTTTATGGCACATTCAAATTAAATTTATTTAATTTAATTAATTGAGCTAAATTGGCTTAGCTTCAATATAATTAAGTCAATTAATTTAATTATTTTATGTTAATTAATTTGATTAATTTATTAGAGAGCTCTGAAGTTTTTAATTCATTATAATGGTTTCAAACGAGCCCACGGGCTGATTTTGGGTTGGTTAGACTTTTAGATGAACTCACAAATTAGTTTTTAATTGATTAGACTTTTAGGTAAGTGTACATGCTAACTTTGAGTTAGAAATTAGTTGTTGAGAGAGTTCGTTGACTGTTCCTAAATAAATTAACTTTTAGGCATGTTCGTAAATAGATCTCAAATAAGAAGTTGTTTTCGGGTGAATTTGCATAATAATACTAATCGATTAATTTTCACACAAACTCGTAAATTAATTTTTGAACAAACCTTCAAACTAGTCCTAAATTAGTTGATTTAGACATACAAATCAAGACCAATATTTCTTTTTTACTAGTATACTATTTTTGTATTGTTTTTTTTGGCAGTCCCCAGATTTCTTTTCTTTTTTTCTTGGGTCAATAATCTTATTTTATTATATTTTTCTAAAAAGACCTTCCTCTTGCCAGAGCACCTCATCTCCTCTCTGTTTTGTTCCCCTTGCCCTTCTCCACCGAATCTGGGCCAGATTCGTCCACAAGCAATGTCGGTTAGTGGTTGGAGGTGACATGGGGTACGGGTGGAGCTTGGTGTGATCGGGCGATTGGGCGGAGGTATGTCCCAATTAGTGAGAGCCCCGGTGGGCAAGCGAAGTGGGCAGAAGCATAGGCCGACGAGCAGCGGGTGGGGGCTAGCGCCTTGGCCGGAGCTCGTGTGGAGCACAAGCCAGACCAACAGTGGGGCACAAGCTGGGACAGCGGCTCAGGAGTGGCTCCCGGGAGCATGAGCCAGACTTTACCAGTTGCTAGGGCGAAGCTTGCTAGTCAGGCTTCACTAGCGGGAGGCGGTTGAAAGCAGGTGGGGCGGTGACTGGCTATTGCTCGCATTTGCTGACGTCACAGCAGGGAGCGGGTTGGTGAAATTTCAGCGAGTGGCTACTCTGTACAGGCACTACCTCAAGGGGAGACAGAGGAAGAGGAAGAACAACGAATAGGAAAAAAAGAAAGGTAAGAGCGTTACTTCTTTTGTTTCTTTGCTTTGCCCTCCAATATGTAGCTTAACTCCTTGATGATCGCTTCTTGATCACCTCTTGTTCTCTTGTGCCTAATCTCCCTCCTCCTTTGTCTTGCAAGATGAGGGTTTCGATAGGCATGGGAATATCGATTGGATTGGATCAATTCAAATCTTATTCAGTTGCTGTGAATGATAAAATTGAGCATAATCTCATATTCAAAGTTTGAATAGATGTAAATATAGATGAGCGATTGATCCGCTATGGATAATAGATAGGGTGAAATTTAAATTTTATACTTATTTGTAAAAACACAAAATGTGGAGGATTATTTATAAATTTTTCCAAAAGATTAGATCAAATTATAGTTTTATAAATTTCAGAGACTTTTTAATAAAAATATCTATTTATAAAGTTTTGAACTTTTAAAGTCTTTTTTTTGTAAAATTTAATTTACAAAAATAATTAATATTTGGACTTCTTTGTAAATAAGAATCTTTGAGATATTTATTTTCAAAGAGTAGAAATTCTAGTGTGTTATTTTCAAATATCATTTGTTTGAGAATTTATTTGCCAAATTTGAATTTTGTGGGGATCGATACGTAATTTGAAAAGTTTTAAAGACTTTTTTATAAAATTTTTATTCTAAGATATTTTTGTAAGAAAAATTCAGCTAGTGACTTATTTGTGAAAATTTATTTTCATTTTAGGCTAGCATTTTTTTGATGAATTCTGACTCAATTTTGATCCAAATATCTAGTTCATTCTACCCACTTGGGCTGGATTTAGTTTGAGCCTAAATTTCTAACAATTTGGATCCAAATTTAGTTTAATTTTTAGTCAAATTCTACCATAATTTAGATCCAACAAAGATTCACATTTAAGCTGTAATCTTGTGGCATTCAAGCCTTCATTCTAATAAATTTTGATTAAATTTAGTTTTAGGCAAAATTGACCCAAATAGTTCTGATGCAAGGGGAAGTCATCTTTTGGATAAGTCTTGATTAAGTCTATAAAATTAATCCACACTCAAACCCTACCATCCATTTTCTTGACCAGAATAATATTTGTTACCTAATTTGGATAAAGGACTACATGTATGAATTTAGCTTGGGAGAGCTTGTCATCTCCTTCTGTACCTTGAGTGGAATGTTCAGATGTAGTTGTCTTAGCTTTGCTTTCATGGTCTCACATTTTCTTCCAAGGTGATTATGTAATCCACTAATCATGTGTCTAGTATTAGCATCTTCTTATATGCCCATTTGAAGGCATCTTTGTATTTGGTAATGGTTGAAATCGGCTAAGTTTCAAGTTCACTTGGTAGGTGTTCATTGATCAAGATTAGCTTAGGGTCCTTGATGACCCTAGATTGACTTTCTTAGTGGGTTTTGCGATTGTAGTCATTGTCAGATCAAATCTCCTAAGTACCTCTGTGAAGTCATTAAGTTCATCATTTTCATCTTCTCCTCCTTCAATCTCATAGACCCTAAATGAATCTTCATGTGGTCCCTTGTGCGAATCAAGGTAGGGTTCATCAAGACAGAATGCATCTTGCTTTCACCGCTAGGTCCTAGAGAGGTAACTAACCTATTTCAAACATTTTAAGCATATATTCCAGAATGTGAGTATGAAAATTTTCTAAATCTGGCCCACTACAATATTTTAATAACAAGGAAAAAATAAACCCAAACTACAGAGTAGGTCTGGGGAAGGACAAGGTGCCCCTTGTGTTATCATGAGGTTGCACCCCACTTTGATCGATGGACAAATCGCCTTCTTCAGTTAAAAATAGTTGGTCAATTCTATTCACAATACTTTGGAGGTCATCATCTTCATTGTCTAGTCAATAGTAGGGATTATAGTGGCGTACTTGACTTGTCTAATTGTCCAATATGACTTGAGCATCCATGGAGGTGGATATGGATCTATGCCTTTGAAGGAGTAGAAGGGGTGATTCTTCTTCTTGTACTTCCTCTATGAGAATCCGAGAGTCTCCCTTCCTCTTGGAACTCCTTCAAGAAGTGGTTAGAGATCTCCTTAGTTTCTCTTGCTAAGCTCTTGACTAGGTTGGTAGCCAATCATGAATATTATTTCTCAAGACTTATTGAGTTGGGGCAGGTTGGAAGTTAGGGAACAAAGGCTTAGATTTAAGGGACATGAATGAGAGGTTATTTCTTTTGGAGCATGAGGTGGCAGAGCACAGAAATTGGTTTTCATGGTTATGGCAAAAGTTTTAAAAAGATTGGGTGGAGTTCAAGTTTAGTTTGAATGAGAGGAGATTTGTTTGGAGTTTACAAAAGGACTTGGAGTGTAATTTGGAGGGATGACTATATTATTGGAACCATGATAGTGATACTTTGTAAATCACCCAGCAGTTCTTGTCTCGAACTGTTAGGTTACCATGGATCTTGATGATGGTGCTCTTGTGAGAAAACTTTGGGCATAGTGATAGGTTCACAAAATTTCTCTCATATCTTTGAGCCAATAGCTTCCTGAATAAGATTGTAGTATAAGGGGATGTCAAGCACATGGGACTGTCTCAATTGTCTTAGGACACCAAGGGTGCATTTGGTAATGGACTAAAGCTAGTATAAAAACTAGTATTTTTTATAAAGATTGATTCTACAATAATTTAAAGTTAGAAAAGTTAATGATATAGGACGCTCAAAGGAAGTTCAGAAATGTCAAAAGAAGCTAATTTAGAAGTCAAGGGGTCATGACAAATGATCTGATTCATTCTTTTATTTAATTTAGGATTTATCTAACTTAGTACCTTCCTATATTGAAATTCTCTTCATTATGATCTCATGATTCTCTTCTAGTATGAGTCAATTAGGTCTTATTCTCGGATTCCACCAACCCAAAATTAACTTTGAACTGAATCCTATTCGGTTTAGGACTTGAGAAGGATGAATTATTATTTAGGATTTTATTTTTGTAGGTCAACTTATTTAGGACTTCTACCAACTCAATTAATGAGTTCAAGCTGAGTTGTATTCAGTTTAGGACTTGGAAAGCCAGAAATATACTCAAATAGGACTTCTGGTATTTGTATAAATAGGCTTTCAGCCCTATGGACGGGAGAATCACTATTATTATCAATAAAGTTCTATTTTAGTGAATTTTCTCTTTTTCTTGTGGATTCAAGTTGTTTTCAACAGAAGCAATAGTGTTTCCCTCGTCTACCATGCTTGTTGCTTCGTCAAGTGGTATTAGAGCGAGATGCTCTTTGCTTGATGTCTAATGACAACGCAACTAGCAGTTACCCTAAGGATGGTGCTCTTGTGAATAATCACATTAACTGTGAGTTTTTTGACTTGACCATGGAGGCAATCCAAAACTCACTTGCAAGCTTGATGCCGAGGATGGATCAACTTGAAGGCCTGTATCAACCATGTCGACAGATCGATGAAGTGACTCACGATTCAATTGGTCGAGGAAAGGCTCCGCAAGTGAATCCAAAGGGTTTACAAATCCTTGAAAACTCCAGTGATGAAGAAATTGAAGACATCATTCATCGACCAGTTTCTGAGCATGATAGATATCATGATTTTCGCTTGAAGATTGATATCCCAACTTTCAATGGCCAAATTTATATTGAAGATTTTCTCAATTGGCTTGCTGAAGTGGAATGGTTCTTTGACTACATGGAGATTCTAGATTCGAAGAAAGTGAAGTTTGTTGCTTACCGACTCAAGGGGAGTGCATCAGCATTGTGGGAACGCATCCAGTTGGAAAGGACACAGTAAAATAAAGCTCCAATTTGAGCATGGCCAAGGATGAAGGCTCTTCTCGAAAAATAATTCCTTCCCATAGACAATGACCAGGTACTCTTTCAGCAATATCAAAATTGCCGACAGGGTAATCGCAGTGTGAAGGCATATGCTGAGTAGTTTTATTACCTATCAACATGTAATAATCTAGCAGAGACTGAATCCCATCAAATGGCAAGATTCATCGGTGGGCTACACACAACCATCCAAGATAAGATTTTCTTACAATCTATTTGGACGATTAATGAGGCTGTGAGGAGTGCAACTCGTGTCGAGTCCCAATTGGAGCGACCTATATCAAATGGGGAGAACAATTGGTGAGAATTCAAAAAAAACACAATCTATTCCTAATAGAGGTGCAGCTACACAATCTCCTCGACATCCCACACAAGTGAGTCTTGAAGCTAGACCTACAAGGCCATCAGGAAACACCACATTAGCAAAGAGCTCATGCTCAAATCCTGATCTAAAGTGCTATTGCTGTGAAAATTTGGACGTCATTCTAATATTTGTCCAGCAAGACAACCTGTGAACTTGGCTATTGATGATAATTTTATGGCTGATGATTTATATGACTCAAAAGATGATGACCTAGTTTGTGATCAAGAAAACTATGAAGATGGAATATTTGAGGAGTCTGATGGTGAAAGGCCATCTTTAGTAGTTTAGAATCTGATGTACATCCCAAAGGAAGAGAAAAACCTACAACATCACAATATCTTCTGCACTCGATGCATAGTAAATGGCAAGATCTGCAACATAATTATTGATGGGGAAAGTAGTGAAAACATCATCTCTAAGACTATGGTTGACAAGCTTCAATTGAAAATAGAATCATATCCCTCTCCTTACAAGATTAGCTAGATTACAAAGGTTGGTGAGATCAAGTCAAAAGGTCATGACAAATGATTTGATTCACTCTTTTATTTAATTTAGGATTTATCTAACTTAGCACCTTCCTATATTGAAATTCTCTTCATTATGATCTCATGAGTATCTTCTAATATGAGTCAATTAGGTCTTATTATCGGATTCCACCAACCCAAGATTAACTTTGAGCTGAATCCTATTCAGTTTAGGACTTGGGAAGGATGAATCATTATTCTACCAACCCAATTAATGGGTCCAAGTTAAGTTGTATTTAGTTTAGGACATAGGCAGCTAGAAATCTACTCAAATAGGACTTCTGGTATTTGTATAAATAGGCGTTTAGCCCTATGGATGGGGGAACCACTATTATTCTCAATAAAATCCTACTTTAGTAAATTTTCTCTTTTCCTTGTGAATTCAAGGAATTCTTAATAGAGACAACGATATTTTCCTCGTCTACCACGCTTGTTGCTACGTCAGTTAATTAATTATTTTACAATAATTTAATTTAATAGCATTGTAAAATAATTAATATTAATTTTATAATAAAAAATTAATTTTTTAGTTTGGCTAACTTTAGCATAGTCCATTATCAAATGAGGCCGAGGTGACTAGTAGACAAATCCTTGCTCAAACTTACTCTTTGAGTTATCACATACCATTATCTTGATGTCAGACTTCGTCGATTGGTTTTCTAAAATGTACATTGCTTTTAGGGCAGATAGTGTACGGATATTCTGGATTGCCCCTATATCCGCTAGCACTATATTGATCCTCATACTGCAAACCTAAACAATTATTTGAAGTGGCTTATCCCTCTATTTCTTCTAGGGTAGGGACTAGTCAAAAAAGGTTATACTAGGGTTTTGGAAGATGCCATTACAAATAGTTCCTAATCTTTTTGAGGGTATGTCACTCTTGAGCGCAACCTCAATTAAAGTTATTTAAGTCAATTTTAGCTCCAAATTAAATATAATTAAAGTTAAGTCTTGTACGTCCAAGAATGTGCTGAACCGATCAACCACTTGGTAAATTAATCATCTAGTTTTGATGAGCGAGAATCGGTGTAAACCTCAAACAATTGTCTGGTCCTGTTTAGGGTTTCTATCATCCATTAAGTCAATTAAATAAGTTCTCTTTTCCTAAAATTTATGAAATTATATGTTGGTCTAAACTTCTAGAAAATTTGTAAATAATTCCCTTGAAAATTGGATATTACAAGTGAATACAATTTTTATCCGTAAATAAACAAATCAAATCCTCATCAATAACTAGATCCATTCAAAACTTGAATGTAAGAATCCAATCAAATCTCTTCATCCACAATAATTTTTTCAAGCTTATTCACTCATGATTAGTCAAAATGGAAACAAATACACATAAAAGGGGAAGGAGACAAAATCTTCCATTTTGAATGGATTTGTTTCAATTTGATCATGGAAATGAAAGGAAGGAGGGAGGGGGGGGGGGGGTGGGGGGCGGGCTTAGATTGAAAGGGGAGGATTAGAACAAGAGGAGGGAAATTGGAGAACTACTACTTGCAACCACCAATGGCCCTGGGTCTCCACTGATAGGGCCCCATTCCGACTTACACACCTTGAGATTTGGCCTGCACCTCGCTATAGCTATCCGCCTAGAATAGCCGATGAGCTCTCTCCTTGCACCATGCCGAGCTCTATCGACCACACCCTGTTGGCAATGGCTCCCTGTGCCAAACTCAACAAGCCACTGCTTGTTCCCTATTGGTCATCAGTGGCCATCAGTCACCAATAGCTAGGAGTCTACTCCGTTGGCCCTTTGCCATGTCCACAACTTGAGCCATGTTCATCTGCTTTGTCCCCTCCACAAGCAGCCAAAACTAACATGAAGCCCCAAGTTGCTCACCTATGGGCTCGCTGAACATTTAGTCGAACTAAGGCCAACCTGTGGGCTAGCTGAATATTTATTTGAACTAAGACCAACTCACAAGCTCACTGAAAATCTATATGGACTGAGGCTAGCTAGCAGCCTCGCTAATTGTTTATTTAGATTAATGCCAACTCGTGAACTTGCCAAATGTCTTTTGGATTAAGGCTAGCCTACGGACTTGCCGAGCATCTATTCAGTCTAAGGCTAGCTCATGAGTTTACTAAATGTCTATTTGGACTAAGGCTCACCCACAAGCTAGCTAGATGTCTATTCGGACTAAGGCTAGTCTTGTAGGCTCACCAATTATCTATTTAGACTAGGAATAGCCTATGGACTCGCCAAACATCTAATCAAACTAAGGCTAGTTTGCGAACTTTTTAAATGTCTATTTAGACTAAGGTAGCCTACAGGCTTGCTAAATGTCTAATGGGACTAAGGCCAGCTGGCAAACTTGCCAATTGTCTATTCGGATTAGGGTTCACTCGTGGTCTCACCGAACATCTATTCAAACTAAAGTCAGCCCACAGGGTCACCCAAGGTTACCATGACAACCTGAGGGCTCTCTTACCCAATCAATTAACATAAATTGATTAAACTAAAGTGACTCAATCACATTGAACTCAATCAAATTCTATTAGAACAAATCAACAAAGCATAATTGACTCAAATGGACTATTAAATGGATCTAAATTAACCAAGTTAATGGTCTAAAACTCAAATTTAATTAGACTTAAATCCAAATTAAGTAAGTCCAAGTCAGTTTAGTTTGGACTCGACTATAGTCGGGTTCAAATTAGGTCAACCCAAAATTCAACCAAAATTCAAATCAAAACCTAATTGGGTTAAATCAAGTTTGAGTTAAATCCTAATTGGGTATGGATCAACTTCAATTCGGTTAAAATAAATTCAAACAAACACTAATTGAGTCAAATTAAACTCAAATCCAAACCCAAGTTTCAACAAAAATCTAATCGGGTCAAATTGAATCAAGGCAATGCAGAACTTGACTCTTGTTGAATCAACTCAAATTTGATCAACATCAAGTTTTGAACATCAAATTTAATCAAATCAAAGTCAAATAAAAATTGAGTTTTGAATATTGAATTGAATCAAGTTAAACTTGATACCATCAAGTCTTAAACATCAAATTTGATCAAATAAGACTCAAATCAAGTCAAGCCTTAAACACTGAACTGAATCAAATCAGACTTGATACAAATCGGGTTTCAAACATCATATTAAATCAAATTAGACTCGAACTAAAATTAAGTTCTGAATATTGAACGAAGTCCAAACTAGATCAAACCAAACTCAAATCCAAACCAAAATTAGTTTAAATAGAACAAAAGAGGATCAAATTGAGTTCTACTAGGATGCTACAGAAGCCTTTGGTGGTATTCCAGAGCTTCACCCAACTCCACAAGTAGTGGGTAATGCCTCTCAAAACCTCCAAGTTAACACCTATGTCTTATTGGCTATGGGAATACTTCAAAACTCAAAATTGACACCTATGTCTTATTGGATATGAAAACACTTTGAAATCAAACAAGTTAACACCTAAGCCCCATTGCCTACGGAAATACTTCAAAAGTTGAATTTAATACCTACACCTCATTAGCTATGTAAATACTTCAAAACCTTTAAGCTAACAGCTATGCCTCATTGGCTATGGAATAACTTTAATATTAAAGAAGTTAATACTTATGTTTCATTAGCTATGTAAATACTTCAAAATAAAAGAAGTTAACACCTATGCCTTATTGTCTATAGAAATACTTCAAAACGAAAGATGTTAGCACCAAAGCCTCATTGGCTATGGAAACACTTGAAAATCAAAGAAGAAAATGCCTTCACCTCATTAGGTATGGAAACATTTCAAAATCACAGAAGTTTAATCCTACACTTCATTGGCTTTGGAAATAGTTTAAAACTCGAAGTTAACACCTACGTCTCATTGGATATGGAAACACTTCAAAATCAAAGAAGTTGACACCTATGCCTCATTAGCTATGAAAATACTTTAGAATAAAAAAAGTAATATTTACACTTTATTGGCAATGAAAATACTTCAAAATCAAAGAAGTTGATGCTTTCACATCATTGGTTTGGGAAACATATCAAACACATAGAGTTATCTCCAACACCTTATTAGCTAATGAAAACACTCTATTCCCAAACAATATTACCTCCAACACCTTATTAGCTAACCAAAACACTCCAATCTCAAATAGGGTTATCTCGAATAGCTTATTGGCTAATGAAAACACTTCACTCCAAGAAGTCAACCTCAATGCTCAAAGAAATTGGGAATGCTTTAAACTTCTCCATTTCCTCCCACATCTCGCCAGATGATGCCATCAATAGTTGCCAAGGATAAAGTCAGGACCCATCCAAGTTAGATGCTACATGGTCTAGCACATGGGAGTGGGACGACAACACCCACCAAAGCTTATTTCTCACTCCTTCCCTTCTTTTATTTTATCATTCTCATGTTTTCCATAATTTTATGTTAAAATTCATTGTAAAATGAGGGTATACCATTACTTATGCCATATACCATTTCTCTTATATCAATCAAAAAATGCTTTCTTCTTTTCTCTTGTATCTCTATTTTATTTGTTAGGTTTTTTGTTTTAGAAGGCTCCTAACAATTGTTAAGATAATTAATAATAGGGACTTGTGTCTATTAGAAGTCAATATTCTAGAAACACTAATAGCCCACTCAAGTTAAAACAATTTTGATTTCTACATAGAGATCGATCACTGGGTTATCCGCCATTTCGGGCCGCCTATCACAATCTCACAAATTCTAGCATGCCCGGTGGAATTTATCTCTGATTTGTAGGTGATATATGTACTATGTAAGCTAAATACCTTATAGCACCAGTCAGCCACAAATTCTAATACACCTGGTGGGACTTGATTTCTCTACCGAATAGAGAAACCAAATTAATATGGGCACATATCTGAAGAAAAAAAGTTGAAAGATTCATTAAGAAAATTGAAAAATAGCATCATCAAGTGGCCCCCCCGCACCCAGTTTGCACCATCATCCTTGGTGAAAGATCTCTAGTATACTTCATAAATTAACGGTCACCACAGGGGCAATTGGAGTCTGCATAATGATGGAGCAACTCCTTATCTCCCATTCAAGAAACAAGGACCTCTCATCCAAGCGGCAAAGGCCTCCGTTTCCAAAGGGTAGAGACCTTTCATCCGAAGGAAAAGGTTAAGTCCATCGAGGGGCCAAGGGCTAAATCCATTCAAAGGGACTAAGGCCAAATGCCAAATCTTGATAAAAAAAAATCATAGGGTTAATTGGAGTCCATGTTAACCATTAGGCTATGTCAAACTCCAATCAATTCATTCATGGTGCTTTTGCTATCACCAACAATGTCACTGTGCTTGGCATTGTTACTATCACTTTGATTATCATTGATCTAGTTACTACTCTACTTGCCTAGTAATCAATTCCTAGCCTTCTATCCATGGGGCAAAGACTAAGTCTACTTAAGGGTCAAAGACTAGTCTACTCAAGGGGAAAATACCTCCCATTCATGGGGCAAAAACTAAGTTCACCCAAGGAATAAAGACTAAGTCCACCTAGGGGGCAACGACCTCTCATTTAGGGGGCAAAAGCTTCCTATATATGGGGACAATGACCAAGTACACTTGAGAGGCAAAGGCCGAGTCCATCCAGGGGGTAAAGGCCAAATATTATTATGCCAAACCTGAAGGGGCCATTGGCACAAACCAAGGCATCAGTTTTTCAAATATTAAGCAATAGGCTAAAGTCAGTTTGTGACCACCTACAACTTGCTAAAGGAAGGATCAGTAGTGCATTTGGTCAACTTCAGAATGTTGGATAGAACTTGAAGCTCGATTCTACAATCTCCACCTCTAATGCTACAAGGGCTAAAGGAGAATAATGGAAGAACACGTGTCCAACCTTCTTCAACTAAGAAAGGAGTAACACTATCTTCTAATTGCAAAGTGACTAATTGACAAGTAAAAGATTACTTGTGCCAAATCTGTAGCATGGAAGAGTCAAGTGGTTGCATGAGCTTCAAAAGTCCAAAACAAAGAAAAATATTTAGCCTATGATGGAAATTCTAGTCAAGTTAAAAATGATTAGTCAAGCATATATTCTATACTTGTTAAGGCAAAAGATAAAACAAAAATTTTTTTAAGAGACATAAAATGAAAAAAATATTCTCTTAGTATTCAGGTAAGTCACCTTGTACCTTAGAGATAAGGTATTTGAAAATTAAAGGGGTAATATTTGAAGGCAAGGATGGTGATGGTGGAGTTGGAATCTGTGCACCTCCCCTGCCCATTGACGCTTTAAGTTAACTTCAAGAATGCAAGATTGGAAATATAATGACTAATATGCAAGTAGCTAGAATCCTACGATGGACATTATTTTAAAGACAAATGTGCTATGATCAAAAGATAACCTCTCAGAATCTCTTCCAAGAGGCAAAAGATCACCCCCCCCCCCCCCCCCCCCCCACCCCCCAAGATGAACAATAGAAAATAAAGTCCTAAATAGATAAATCTCATATGGAAAGTAAACCAAGAGAGGCAAACTCAACATGCTAGCCTGCAAACCTCGGATCCTTAAAAAGGAATGAGATTGCTACGTCAGAAAAAAAGAAAGAAAAGGGGGAGAAAAATTGGATCTCATGCCAAAATTAAGAGGACTAACTGAACCTCATCTTGCTATATTATTAACCTAGAAATACCACCCAAAAAACATCTATAGGAGTGCAAACCTTGAAAATTAAGGTTGCAAGGCATCCAAGATCAAAGCCAAAGTTAAAGAAGCAACTAACCAATGAAAATATGGTGAATGTAGTGAAGTCATTAGAAAAATCGATTCCTCAAGAAAATATTGCACTAGAAAAAAGGTGTAAGGAAAGGTCTATCAGTGACTCACTACATCCTTAGACCAAAACAATCCTTAAACTTCAACATACTGAATTATGTTGGAGGGCTTAATCAAAGATGAAAGGATATATCATCTGTCTGCTAAAAGAAAACTCTACGAACACATGCTCTGCATCATTTGCTTCTTTCGACATCATAATCGAGAAAAGGAGAGGACATCACTTCATAAAGTTATTTCTTTCGAAGCTCACACACTAACTTGGCACTCTAAAAGATAAATTGCTAGCTCGAGATGCTATAGTTTGACAAGCACCAATCTAGCTGTCTGCTCGTTGATTCAACTAACTACTATAATTGGTCCTACTCAAATATGCCAATATAGTATTGTAGAAGATTATCTCCATGAAAATAGCAATTTTTTGCTCTACTCATTGTTCTACCAAGGTGTGGTATGGATGACTAGGTGAAGAAGTTTTAGGATTTCTCTCAATGTAACCCTCAAAGAAATCAAAGTTAGATTACTTGGATTGACGAGTCAAATCACCAAAACTAGGGATAGGTCTTCCTCTTTGGTTTGCCATTTTAAGGTCACTCTAATACAAATTGGGATTTCTTCCCCAACTGTTGTCAAGTAGCAGCCTTCCCATTATGGATGCAAGGCTCTAGTCTACTGAAAAGGAATAGTGGAACTCCTTTTAATCAAATTGGAGTTTTTCCTTCATAAACGAGCACCATACTCCTTTCCTATTCTATGCAAAGATGAAAAATGAGAAATACTCATATCTAAAGTATTTGAACACATGCAACACTTCTCTTACAAAGAGTATATGACGAGAATAGGTGGCATATTACCATGCATCCTCTATGAATGTTCAATTAAACAATCTAGCCACTTTTAAGTAGCTGAAAAAGTCCATTTTGCACGGCGATCAAGCTCACATCTATATAGTAAATCAAGTCCACTTTCAAGTTGAGAAACAAAGTCCATTTTTCTGTGGTGATCAATCCTACATCTACATAATAAATTAAGTCCACCTTCAAGTGGTAAATCAAGTCCATTTTGTGAGGTGATTAAAACCAGCATCTTTATAGCAATCAAGTCCATTTCTAAGTAGCAAAAAAAGTCCATTTTTGGGTGGTGATAAAACTCACATCTTCATGCCAACTGAGCCCTCTTTCAAGTGACAAACAAAGTCTAGTTTTGCATGGTGATCAAGCCTACATTTGCATGGTAAATCAAGTCCACCTTCAAGTGGCAAATCAAGTCCATTTTATGAGGTGATTAAAACCCACATCTTCATGGCAATCAAGCCCATTTTAAGTGGCAAACTATGTCCATTTTGTGAGATGATTAAAACCTGCATCTTCATGGCAATCAAGTCTACTTTCAAGTGACAGATAAAGTTCATTTTACTTGCTGACCAAACCTACATTTATTGAGTATACTTACAAGTGGAAAAATAAGTCCATTTTATGTGGTGATCAAGCCCACATTTACATGGTGAATCAGTCCACTTTCAAGGGGCAAAACAACTTCATTTTGTGTGGTGACCAAGCCGACATCCATATAATGAATCAAATCCATATTTCCAGTGACAAATTGGGTCCATTTTGCATGGAGATTGAGCTGGCTTTTACATGGTGAATTATTTCTACCTCTTGTAGTAAATTAAGCCCATTTCTTGTGGCAAATTAGGTCCACTTCTTATCGCAAATTAGGTCCACCCTTTGTGGCAAATTAAGTCAACTTCTTGCTGCAAAATAAGTCCACTTCTCATGTCAAATTAAGTTCACTCTTTCTAGCAAATCAAATCCACTTCTTGTGGTAAATCAAGCCCACTTTCTGCTAAAAACCAAGTCCACTTCTTATGACAAATCAAGGCCACTTCTTGTGATAAATGAAGTCCACTTCTTGTAGCAAAATAAATCACTTCTTATGATAAATCAAGTCCACTTCTTGTGATAAATTAAGTTCACTTGTTATGGCAAATTAAGCACACTTCTTGTGGCAATCAAATCCAATCCTTGTGACTAATTAAGTCCACTGCTTGTGGTAAGTTGAGTTGAACCCTTGTGGCAAATCAAGTCCACTTCTTGTGGCAAATCAGGTCTACTCCTTTTTGTAAATTAAGTGCACTTTTTGTGGTAAATTAGGTCCACCTCTTATGCCAATGAAGCCCATGTCCTATGGCAAATTAAGTCTACTTACTGTGGCAAATTATGTCCACTTTTTATAGTAAGTCAAGCCCACTTCTTGTGGCAAATGAAGTTCATTTCTTGTGACAAATTAAGTCCACTTCTTTTGACAAATGACGTCCACTTTTGGTGACAAATCAAGTTTACTTCTTGTAGTAAATTAAGTTCACTTCTTATAATAAATTAAGTCCATTTCTCATGGCAAATTAAGCCAGCTTCTTGTGGCAAATGTAGTCCGCTTCTTGTGGAAAATTAAGTTAGCTTCTTGTTGTAAATTAAGTCAACTTCTTGTTGTAAATCAAGTTCACTTGTGGCAAATCAAATCTAGTTCTTGCGGTGAACCAAGTTCACTTCTTATGATAAATTAAGTCCACTTTTTTTGGCAAATCAAGCCCACTTCTTGTGGCAAGTCAAATTCATTTCTTGTGACAAATTGAGTCCACATTTTTTGACAAATTGAGTCCACTTCTTTTGGCAACTCAAGTCTAATCATTGTGGCAGCTCAAGACCACTCATTGTGGTAATCCAACTCCACTCATAGTGACAAATCTAGATTACTCATTGTGGCAACTTAAGTCTAGTCATTGTGAAAAATCAAGGTCTCTCATTGTGGCAACTCATGTCTATTCATTGTGGCAAATTAAGTCCACTCATTGTACTCATTCAGGTCCACTTATTGTGGTAAATCAAATCCACTTATTGTGCCAACTCAAGTCTACTAATTGTGACAACTAATTTTATTCTATGTTGTAACTCAAATCCGCTCCATGTAGCCACTCAAACCTACATCCATATTGTAGGTTAAGTCCACTCAATATGACTAATAAAGTCTACATTTACATGGCAATTCAAACCCATATCGTTACCTCCTAGGATGTTGACGCAAAGGGTAAGTGTCTAAAAAATGTGTTCACATCCAATCCCCTTATTGTGAACTTGCAAGTAGATGCAAAGGGAGCATTTGCAGTTGATTTTAGCTCAAATCAAATCTAATCAAAGTTTAGACTTGTACATCCTGGAATTTGCCAAACTGACCGACCACTTAGTAAACCAATCATCCAATTTTGATGTGCTAAAAGCAGTGTAAACTCTCAACCGGTCATCCAGTCATATTTAGGGTTCTATTCATTTGTTGAGTCCATCAAATAAGTTCTCTTTTACAAAAAGACTCCTAAATTTATAAAATTATATTTTTATACAAGTTTTTTGCAAAATTTACAAATAATCCCATTGAAAATAGGATATTATAAGTAAATATAATTTTTATCCATAAGTAAATAAATCAAATCCTCGTTCATATCTAGATTCATTCCAAATTTAAATGTGAGAATCCGAGGGAAACTCGAAGACTATTGTTTGCAGCCACCAACGGCCTTGGGCCTCAGCTTGCAGGGTCCCATTCCGGCTTGCACACCCGGAGCTTTGGCCTGCACCTTGCCGCAGCTATCTGCCTGGCATAGCTGATGAGCTCTCTCCTGCATCTTATCCCTACACCTCGCTAGAGCTCTGCCAACCGCACCCACTAGTATTGGCTCCCTGTACCTAAATTAGCCAACCACTGCCCGTTCCATCTTTGCCATCAGTCGCTATCAGCTGCAAGTCCTTTCCACTGGTCCTCTGCCGTGTCCGCAGCCCGAGCCACTTTCCTCTACTCCATCCCTTCCACAAGCAGCCATGCAATCCTATTTTAATTAATCAAATTATGTTCTTTCTTTCTTCGTATTTCTATTTTATTAGCTAAGTTTCTTAATTTAGTAGGTTCTTATTAATTATCAGGGTAACAACAATATGAGTTTATGCTGATTGGAAGTCATGTACCCACAATACTTTATAGTGCATAAAATAAAATCAAATTTGATTTATTACTTCGAGGTTACCTCTCAGGATCTTTTAGCTATCCTAAATGGTTGAGTACTGCTCTAGAAATTCTACCACATCCAGTGGGACCTTTTCTTGATTTGTTATAGGTCTATGTATGGTGAATACTTACACCTTCTAGTACCAGTTGGTTATAAAGTTTGGCATGCCCAGTGGGATATGACCTCTCCTTCAAATATAAAAACCAAGCTAATACAATAGAGGCACATCAAATAAAGAAAAAGATAAACATTAGTGATTGATTCATTATTTATCATTACAAGAAAGGGAAGATGATATCATCAAATGATCCTTTTGCCCAAACCTACACCATCATCCTTGGCAAATAGTCTATGGAATACTTTCCTTAAGCAACAATCACCATGGGAGTAACTAGAGTACATATAAGCTATGGAGCTATGTCCAAATCCATCTAATTAATGTATGGTGCGCTTGTTTTCACCATTAGTATTACTACTTTTGGTGTTGTTGCTGCTACTATTTCTATAATTGATTTGGTTGATGTTCTAGTTGCCTAACGTGGATCAGCTCCTCGCTTTCTATCCAAGCAAGGGGCAAGGGCAAAATGTAATATATGTCAAACCTCAATGATGAAACAAAGGTTCCATTACCACAAGGTAGGACATGAGTCTTCCAAAGATTGGGTAATTGCTAAAAGCTAATTTTTGATGACTTATAACTTATTGTGAAGTCAAGGAAACTAATACAAGTATTGCAAGGAAAGAAAGGACCAATCCAGTATTTGGTTGATTGTGAGATATTAGTTGAACAATAAAATTAGTTGTTGTAGTCTCCACCTCCAACTCTTTGACAATATTACAAGACTTAAAGAAGAATAAAGGAAGAGTGCATGTCTAATCCTCTTCAACTGGGAAAGGAGAAATATCATCTTCTATGCAAGAGTAATTAATGGATGAATAACTAAATTTTAAAAAAAGAATTCTTATGCTAAACTTATAGTGCAAAAGAGTCAAGAAATTCATGTCACCAATTAATGGTCATATGAGCTTCAAAGAAAAAACAAAACAAAAAATAAAATAAAAACAAAACAAAAAAGAAGCAACAAAAAATAAACAAACAAAAAGAAAAGTATTTAGCTTTTGATAAAACATCTAGTCACATCAAAATTGACTTTAAATTGTAAAGTGAGGGTATGTCCTTACTTAAACTATGTACCCCTTTCCTAAAGTGAATCAATTATGCTTTTTTCTTTCTTTGTGCCAATATTTTATTAGTTAGATTTCTCACTTTGGGAGGTTTCTAATAATTTTCATGGTAATTAACAATAGGGGCTTGCTCCTATTGGAAGTCATGTTCCCACAAATCTTGAACATACATTTAGACCATCCTCAATTTCTTTTGTTATTTTGAGATTGCTCCTCGAGGTCTCTAGCTATCTTGGATGGTCAATTTTGACTCCACATATATGAGCTTAATTTGCTATGTAAATACAAACTCGATCACCACACAAGATGGATTTTTAATTACCACATGGAAGTGGACTTGATTGCTACCTAGAAGTAGACTTAATTTGTCATGAAGATATAGACTTGATCATCATACAAATGGACTTAGTTTGCTACATGAAAGTAGATTTACTTTGCATATGAGAGTGAACTTAATTTAACATGTGAAAATGGGCTTAATTTTTCACATTAAGGTAGAGTTTCTTTGTTATATAAATAAATGCTTGATTACCATGTAAAATAGACTTTGTTTGCCACATGAAAGTGGACTTAATTTGCCATGAAAGTAGACTTGATTTGCTATATAAAAGTGGACTTTATTTATCACGTAGAAGTAGACTTATTTCACTATCTAAATGCATGCTTTATTGATACACAAAATGGATTTAATTCACCATGTGAAGTGGACTTAATTTGCTATGTAAAGGTAAACTTGATTTACCTTGTAGATGCAAGCTTGATCACCATGCAAAATGGGCTTAAATTTACTACATGAAAGTAAACTTTAGTTTGCCATTTAAATAGAGGCTTGATCACCATGTAAAATAAATTTTAATTTGCCATGTGAAAGTAGACTTATTTTGTGATGTAGATGCTAGCTTAATCACCATGCAAAATGGATTTAGTTGACCTGATTTACTACCTAAATATGAGCTTGATCACTATGTAAAATGGGCTTAGTTTTCCACATGAAAGTGGACTTGATTTGCTTTATAAATGTGGACTTAATTCACCATTTAGATGTGGGCTTAATCACCATACATGATGGGCTTAATTGACTTGATTTACTATGTAAATATGGTCTTGATTGCTGCATAAAATGGGCTCAATTTACCATATAAAAGTAGACTTGATTTTTCATGTAAATGCGGGCTTGATCACTATGCAAGATAGAATTGATTTCTCACATACAAGTGGACTTAGTTTGCCATATAAATACAGGTTTGATCACTATACAAAATTGACTTTAACTGTAACGTGAAATTGGGCTTGAGTTTTACCACATGAGAGTGGACTTAGTTTGCCATATGAGAGTGTACCTAATTTACCATGCTTGATTGCCAAGTAGAATGGATTTTAGTTTGCCATGTGAAAGTAGGCTTGGTATTACCATGTGGATGCGGGCTTGATTGCCATGCAAAATGGACTTAGTTGACTTAATTTACCACTTAAAATATGGGCTTAATTGTCATGTAAAATAAGCTTAGTTTTTTACATGAAAGTGGACTTGATTTTTCAGGTAAATTCAGGCTTAATCACGATGCAAGATGGAATTGATGTGTCACATGAAAGTGGACTTAATTTACCACGTAAATGGAGACTTGATGCTATGTAAAACAGACTTTAAATTACCATGTGGAAGTGGACTTGACTTTTTCCATATAAGAGTGGACTTAGTTTGTCATGTGAGAGTGGACTTAATTCTCCATATAAATACAAGCTTGATCGCCATGCAAAATGGACTAGATTTGTCATGTGGGAGTGGACTTAACTTGTCATATGAGAGTGAATTTGATTTGCCATGTAAGATTGTACTTGATTGTCATACAAGATGGACTTGGTCTGCTACAAAGAAGCAGACTTAGTTTTTTATGTGCAAGTTGATTTTATTTACCATTTAAATATAGACTTGATCACCGCACAAAATGGGTTTTAATTTAGCTACTTTCGAAGGTTGCTACTTTAATTTCTCTATGTTAAAGATAATATATTTGACTTTGCAATCCTCATAGATGAGGTATTTGATTTTTACCATTTTCAAGGTAATCCATTTGATTCTACTACCTTGGTGGTGATAAGCTTGATTTCACCATATTGGAGATGGTGTACTTCTTTTGCCATTTGTAAGATAACATGTTTGATTTTACCACTATATAAGTAGTCTGCTTGAAGTTTTTGTTAAAAATTTGATGACCTTTAACTTGATTTGTTGATTATGGAAGCAATAAGAAACATCACATATATTATTTTTTTTTAATATCATGACAATAGACATCTCCTAAATATTAGGTGACAAAAATTTACTTGCCTTTAGTGTTTTGAGGTGAGAAAAGAATCCTTGATTATTTTTTGCATTTTTTTTATGTCTCAGCTATATACCCCCTTTGTGAGAGTTTGATTAGGGAATCTTGATTTTCTTATCCATAACTTTTTGATGGAAAATGAAAATCTCATTTGGTTTTAGCTCGATGGATTGGTTGTCTACTCCAAATGCTTCAGCACCCTGCTTTTTCTTAAACATTCAAATGAGAGAAAAGTTGAGTCTACTTTTTCTATATTATTTATTTGAGTGAATGGATTTAATATTTAATTGGGCATTCATAGTGGATGCTCAAGCAATATGCCCCCATCCTTATCATGTGTTTTTTGGAAGAGAGCTATTACATATGCTCAAATGCTTTAGAACTCAGCATTTCTCATTTTCATCCTTGCATAGGATAGCAAAGGAGTGTGGTGCTCGTTTTTGAGGAAAATATCTCATTGTCATCAAAAAGTCATTCCACTTTTCCTTTTCAGGTGAGTTAGAGCCCTGCATCCACAATAGAAAAATTATCACTTGATAATGGTTGGGGGAAGAGATTCCAACTTGTATTAGAATGGCTTTAGAATAAAGGGACAAAGAGAGAGGCTTGCCCATAGTCTTAATCCCTTTATATAGTCGTAGGTGACTTGACAAATCAGTCCAGGTGATTTGACTTTGATTTCTTGGAGGGTTATCTTGAGAAAAATCCTGAAGCTTCTTCTACATATCATCCATACCACACTTTGTTGTCTCTTGTCATGTAAAGAGAGGTAGAGCAGAAAATGGAGCAGAAATTTACTACTTTCATGGGGTTCATCTTCTAGAATGCCATATTGACATATTGGCATAGGACATACTATAGCAATAGGCTAAATCAACAAATAGACGTCTAGATGGATGCACGTCAAGTGATAGTATCTGAGGCTGACAATTTATCTTTCTATTTTCTTCATAAGGTTTGAAAGAAATAATTTATGAAGTGTTTTTTTAATGTATTTTGATTGTGATTCTGGAGTAGAAAATGATGTGAAGCATATGTGTTTGTACTTATTTTTATTTATTTATTTATTCATTTGAAAAATAATTTCTAGGGATTTTTGCATTTTATTACTATTCTTTTGAAAATATTTTAATAGATAGGTGATATATCTTTTCATCTTCAATTAAGGCATCCTATTTGATTCTAATTATTGAAGTTTAAGGATGATTTTGTCTTAAGATGTGGAAGGTCACCGTATGGCCTCCCCTTCAATTTATCCCTAGTGCAATATTTTTTTTCAAGCACCTATTTTTTTGGCAAATTTATTACTTTCACTATGTTCTTATTGGTTAGTTCCTTCTTCAACTTTGGCTTTGACCTCAGATGCTTCTTTATCTCAATTTTTAAAGTTTACACATCCACAAAACATCATCTAGTAGTTACTCTTTGGGTAATCTTTCTTAGTTAATAATATACTAAGATGAGGTTGAGTTAGTCTTCCTAATTTTGGCATGCAATCTAAATTTCTCTCATTTTTTATTTTTCCTTTTTCCCTTTTTTCTAATTTTTAAAGCAATCTTATTCTTATTTTGATGAGCCAAGGTTTGTGGCTTGTAGATGCCAACCAGTTCTTGTTCTTTGAGTCTACCGCTCTAGACTTAGTGTTTCGTATGAGATTTGTCCATTTGGGACTTTCTTTTTTTACTTATTAGGGGTGATCTATTGCCTCTATAAGAAAATTTCTAAGTGGTTACCTTCTGATCTTAGCACTTTTATCTTTAAAGTAACTTTCTTAATAGAATTTTAGTTCCTTATATATTAATCATCATATTTTTAGTCTTGTATTCCTAAAGTTAACTTAGGGCATTGATGGGTGGGGTTTGTTAGCCTCAAAATGACAACTTAAGAGGGAGGAATTGAGTTTTGAAAACAAAATTAAGATTTTGAAAAAATCAAATTCCAATATAGTTTACCAAGAGAGATATTCACGAAACTAAAGCAAATCACAAGTGTAATAAATGTAAAGCAAGATAAGAGAAAGAAGCACTGTAATTTATGTGGTTTGGAGACCAATCACTCTTACTTCACAATCTTTACCTCACTCTTAAGGACTTTAATTACTTCACTAGTGATATCTTTTTTTGAGGCAAAACCAAGTCTTTGTATCAACTTGTAATCTATAAGTCTGCTTCTTTCAGGTGAACCCACACGCATAGCTTCCTTAGGGTGAAACCATGCCCGTATCAATCTTGTTCCAATCGACAAGATCTACTCCACATTGGAGCTTTTCTACTCTCACACTCCTAACAATCTAGGAGCATTTATAAGTGGAAAGAGATAAAAATTTGACAATTGAGCCTCACTACATAAGCCTATCATGATTGAGTATAAGGACAATGAAGATTTGATATGAATTTGATAGTGTAGAGCACTCTTGGGCTAGTAAGCTTGGAGGGCTTTGATCTCTTGTGTATAATAAATATGAAATTAAAAAAAAATTTAGAGAAGCCTAACCATGCTTATTTATACCTTATGGGTCAAAATTAGTCATTGCGGGTGAAATCGTGCAACTAGCCTCACTCCTACAGTTAAAAAACTAGTCGTTAGTTGTACAAAAAACTTGGACCGATCGATCACTTTGCAAACCAAGTGACCATTTTGGGTGAACCAGAACTTGGCAATTTTAGTTGGTCATCTGATTTTCCAACTGATCATCTAGTTTGCTTATGATCAAAAGTTTAAATCTTCTAACACAACTAGCTATCCTAGACATGCTATTCTATAAAAAAAAACTCTATTAAGAGCTTCCTACAAAACCTAATGTGACAAATGCTCTAAACAAATAATCTCAAATACAAATCTTTGGGATAACTAAAATAAATGAAATTCTAAACCTATCGAACCAACTCAATCTCTTGAGTTTTCTTTAAGCCTTCTCCAATTCATCAAGTTCTATCCATTGATCTACCATCATACTTCATCTTTAATATCATCTTCATGTCATCCATACTTGAGACTTCCAAATAGACTTGATCTTTATTTTGAGCTTAGCTTGGCTACTAGCTACACATGCTCAAAATATGATCAAATATAAGGTTTGTTCATTACCAAAACTACAAAGGGTTATAGGATTGTGGGGATTCTAACTCTACCATATTTCATCATTGACCTTCTTATCTTTCAAACATCACCCTTCCATTGTTTAAAGAATTTATATCTAAGATATAAAGTGGTTCACCAGAATACTAAGAAAATTTTTATTTTATATTTATTAGTAATTTTTTTTTGATGTTTTGTCTCAAGAAGCATGAAATATATGCTTAAAAAGTCAATTTTGATTTGACTAGGCACGCTATCATATGCTAAACATATTATCATCATCATCATCATTATTATTAGTATTTTTGAAGCTCATGTAATCATTTGACTCTTTCATATCATAGATTTGACACAAGTATCCTTTTCTTGGGTATAGTTACTCATCTATCAACCACTTTGGTCTTAAAAGATGGTGTTGCTCCATTCTTAGCTAAAGAAGATTGAACACATATCCTTCTCAGCTCTTGTGATGTTGTCAAGGAGTTGGAGGTAGGGATTGTAATGTCTAGCTTTCGATTCGATCTGATGTCCTAAAGTTAGCCAAATACCCCACCAACCATTCCTTTTCTTGCAATACTTGTATTAGCTTCCTTAACTTCTAGTGCAAGCTGCAAATAGTAAAAAAACAAAAAGAACTTTTGCCTATTGCCTAGTCTCTAGAAGACTGATACCTTAATTTATACCAATAGGCCCTCTATTTTATCATCAAGGTTTGACACAATGAAATTTGGTCTTTGCCCCTTGGGTGGATTAGTGGTAGTCATAGTAGTAGCAATAATGCTAGGAGCAATAACACTATTAGCGAAAGCAAGAGCACCATGCATAAATTAGATGGGGTTGGACATAGTCCCATATCTTATATAGACACCAATTATTGGTTAAGGAACATGTACCATAGATCCTTGACAAAGAATGATGGTGTAGGTTAGGGTGGAAGGATCATTTGATGCCATTTTCCTTTCTTTAATGGAGAATCAATGAATCAATCATTAGCCTTAATCTTTTGATGTGTCTTTATTGTATTAGATAGGTTTCTATACTTGAAAGAGAAGTCATATTCCACCAGGTGTACCAAAATTTTTGGAGCCATGATCAACCACTCATGATAGCTAGAGCAATCTCAAAATAATAAATAAAAATTGAGGGTGTATTTGAATATGTAATCAAGAATTGTGAGAATATAACTTCCAACACGTATAAGCTCCTATTGTTAATTATCTTAACAATTATCAAGAACCTCATAAATTAAGAAATCTAGCTAATAAAATAGAAATACGAAGAAAAAAAATGTAATTTGATTTATTTAAAAAGGGATTACATGGCTTAAGAAAGTATATACCCTCACATTATAATTTAATAGATTTAAATTCACAATAATAAATGATATGAAATAAGAAACGAAGTGGGAAAAAACTTGATTCTCACTACTGTCCATCTCTCATGCACTTGACTAAGTGAAACTTGACTCAAATGGGTGCTTAATTTAATCCTTAGTGAATACTAATAACTTTACTAGATTTCAAAGTGTGGTTGACTATTTTATCTTATGTTAGTTGACCCCACTAATATTTGAAGTATCACTAATGTCTTTTTATTTATTGTCAATTGACTTCTTTTGATCTTTGATTTAAGAGAATAATTAGCAGCTTAGCTTATGCTAATCATTGTAAATTTGATAATCAACTGCCTCTTGGCTTATTATTGATTAAATTTGAAGTGTCACTAATGGCTTTTAAGTTTGTGTTGTTGAGCTTGTAGTGTAGCTAATAGCTTTATGCTTATTGTCAATTGACTTCTTTCGACGTTTGGCTCATTGACTAAGAAAATTTAAGCATACCTTAGTTTGGTTCAAAATGGATAGTAGCCTTGGTTTATGCTAACTTTTTTAATTTGATAATTGATGGACTCTTTGGTATGTTGTCAATTAAATTTTGAAGCATCACCAATGGCTTTTGAGCTTGTGTTGACTAAGCTTAAAGTGTTGCTGATGGCTTTATATTTATTGTTAGTTAACTTCCTTATGCATGATGTTTTGTTGACTAACTAAGTGAGTTCAAGCCTACCTTAGTTTAATTTGATTTGAAGGAATAATTAGTGACCTTATCTTATGCTAATCATCCTTAATTTGGTAATCAACGGCCTTTATTGGCTTGTGTCAATCATGATTTGAGGTGTTGTCGATGACATAGAGCCTATTGTCAACTAACCCTAATGAATTTGACTCGGCCTGAACTTAGTTTTGGTTCAAGTCTAATTTGGTTAGGTTTGAAGTTCATACTTGATTTTGATTCAAGTCTGATTTGATTTAATTTGATACTTAGAACTAGATTTTGAGTCAAATATGATTTAATTAAATTCAATATTCAAAACTTGATTTCAATCAAGTCTAATTTGATTTAGTTTATTATTCAGAACTTAATTTTGATTAAGTCAGATTTCATTCAACTCAATATTCAAAACTTGATTATGATCAAGTTTGATTTAATTCAAGTCAATGTTCATAGGGTTTGATTCGATCTGTGGTCGACCTTATGTTGAATTCTCATCAAGCCTCAAACTTAGTCCTTAATTGATCTTGATTTCGACCATTGTTGGATTCTTATTAGATCCTTAATGGATCTTGGATCTAGCCCTTAATGGGTTCTTAATGGATCCTTAATAGATCTTTGATCCAACCCGTATTGGGCTCTTGATGGATCCTTAGTGGATCCTGGTTTCAACCCTGATTGGGTTTTTATTAGATCCTTAATGGACCTTAGATCCAACCCTTGTTGGGTTCTTATTGAATCCTTAATGGGTCTTGAATCCAACCCTAATTAAGTTATTATTGGATCTTTAATAGATCTTGCAGCCAAATTCAAATTAATTTTTGTTTGGGTTCAACTTGATTTTGGTTGAAGTTTGACATGGTTTTGGTTCAGGTATGACATGATTTTGATTTAGATTCAATTTAGTTCTAGTTCAAGTTTGATCTAGTTCTAATTCAAGTTTGACTTAGTTCTAGTTTAGGTTTGACCTAATTTTGGTTCAAGTTCAACCTGATTTAGGTTTGAATTTGAGTTCAGTTTGATCCAATTAGGATTCAGTTCAAATTTAGTTCAACCCAAATAGGTTTTGATTCGAACTTGGTTCAATCCACTTAAGTTGGTTCAAACTTGATTCGACCCAATTAGGGTTTGGCTCAAATTTGATTTGACCTAATTATGATCTGGTTCACACTTAATTTAATTTGAATTGATCTAATTTGGACCCAATTGGGGCTGGGTCTTATCTATATCGACTCAGGTGACCCAATTTGAACCCTAAACTAATTAGGATTAGATCTAAACTAATTTGATTTAGATTGACCCGATCAGGAGTGGATTGGGTTTAGATCTAATCTGATTTGAGTAAGATGGACCCAATTTCAACCTGATTAGGGTTATGTTTGATCTAATTTGACCAAGTTGATCTGACTTAAATCCAATTTAGATTAGATTTGTACTCATTTTGATTCAGGTTGACCCAATTTAAACCTAATTGGGGTTAGGTCTAAATAAATTTGATTCATATTGACTTGATTAAGACTGGATTGGATTTAGGTCCTGTCTAGTTCGACTCAAATTGACCCAATTTAGACTTGATTGGGGCTAGGTCTAAACCAATTTAACTTGGATTAAATCAATTTGGATTTGGGTCTAGTTTAGTTTAAGTTTTAGTCTATTTATTTAATCAATTTATGTCCATTTGGTTGTCTATTCGAGCCAAATTAATTTAATTAGTTTATTTAGTTTAGCCGAATCGGCTTAGTTTAAATATACTTAAGTTAATTAATTTAATCAATTTATGCTAATTGATTTGATTAAATGATCAGAGAGTCCTCAGACTGTCAAAATGACTTTGGGTGAGTTTACAAGTTGACCCTAAGTTGATTTGACTTTTAGACAAGCCTCCAAACTAGCCTTTAATTGATTGACTTTTAGGTGACACTACAGACTAGCCGTTAGTCGATTTAACTTTTACATGAGCTCATAAGTTGGCCTTTGGTCTAAATTAGCTTTTGAATGAGGCCATAGGCTAGCACTATATTGAATTAACTTTCAAGCGAGTCTATGGTCTAGTCTTGAGTCTAGATAAACTTTTAGGCAAGATAATAGACTAGTCCTAAGTCGATTGACTTTTAGGTGAGCCCGTAGTCTAACTTTAAAATTGAATTCGCTTTTGGATGATACTATGGAGTAGCCCATAGTCGATTAACTTTCATGTGAACCTACAGATTGACCTTGAGTCTAGATTGACTTTTTAATAAGCCTGCAAATTGATCCTAAACCAATTAACTTTTAACCAAGTCTGTAGATTGGCCTTGAGTCTATATTGACTTTTAAATGAGTCTATGGAGCCTTGAGTCTACATTGACTTTCGGGTGAGCCTACAAGAGCTGACCCTAAGCCAATTAGCAATAATATGAAAATTGAGGCAACATCCTTTTTTATGTGTGTGCAACATTCTTTTACTTTATATTTTTCAAAACTTTTTCATCAATGCTGGCCACATTTTTTTCTTCATTTAAAAAAATCTGAGGTAATTTTTGGTACAATTAAATTTAATTAAAGTTAAGATTTGTATGATACTAAATTATTATTCAAATGTGGGTTTTAGTCAGATTAAATCGCATCCAAATTTAATCAAAAATTAACATCAAATTAGATATGAATTCTTAAAAAATTCAGGCTCAAACTAAAGTGGATTGAGTGAGTTGAATAAATTGAATAAATAAGTCCCTAAATTGAATAAATCTTATAAATGGGTCTTTAGCTAGATTTTTCTTACAAGTAGGTCCCTAAAATAAGAATTTTATAAAAAAATAATAAAATTTTAAATTTATAAATCAATCTCACAAACTATTTGATTTATAAATAGACCCTTTAAAAGATAGATAATTACAATTTGATCTTTATAAAATTTAGGGTTTATGAATAAATTTCTGAAAAAAATTTTCAAAAATAAACCTTTAAAATCCTAACTTCCAGTAAGTAAGTCTCTCAAAAAATTTTGTTTACAAATAAATTCAATTTTTATTCAAAAAAGACCTTGAAAATTTTAAACTTTTATAAATAAGTCCTTTTTAAAAAACCTCTAAAATTTATAAAATTATAATTGGTCCAAATTTTTTAAAAGAATTTGAAAATAGCCCCTTTGTAAATTTAATACTCAAAATGAGTACAACTTTCAAATTATTGTCATCTACAATAAATAAATTTATCTATATCTTCTCACAAACTCATCCAAACTCAGGGTAAGTCATATCCATATCTATCATTTAAAACTTTTAATAAAAAGAGATTATTTCTGAACAACTCACTATCCTCAAATCCTATATAAATATGCTAACATGAAAAGAAAAAAAAGAGAGAGATTAGGGCGACCGAAGAAAGGGAAGAAAAGAGATCAACTATAAGTCAACTAAAGAAAAGAAAAACACAAGGAAAAAAGTTATGCTCTTATTTTTGTTTTATTTTCTTCTCTTTCACCTTGTTCTCTTTCTTCTCCCTTTCTTGTTCCATGCCAACATAGCCATGCCCCGCACCAAGCTGCCCACTGCTGAGGATTGGATCTACCTAAATATGAATGTGTCCCGGCCATGCCATGCAGACCTGAACCCTCACGTTGATCCTGACGCTTCAACCTCACAGTCGTGATACTCACTGGCTGCCTCCTCTCTCCTTCACCATCCCATACCTCTGAGAGTCTCTGCCTCCGTGAGCTCCGCTTGACGTTCGCCTATGTGGCAACCTATGTAGCCTCTACCCCAACGAGTTCACTAGCCTCCACCGCGATAGCACGCACCAACCCTTGCCCGCTGAAGCTCCTACATGCTTCAACTGGCCTTCACCCTGCTCACTGGTAGCCATCTCCTGACACATCCTCACCTACATTGCCTGCCAGCCCAGCCCAATCACCACTCCTCGGCAACCTGTGCCTGAACCACCATGACCTCCTCTTCCTCGTCCTACAGCCCCCACCAGAGCTCCACGAGCACAACTGACCTACCGCCCATCTCCAACCCCAAACACCAGCTAGCTCTAGAATAACCTTGCACACCACTACTTTGCCCATCCTGCACCCTGTGCAGGCCGTCCACAGGCTCGAGCCACCTTCCTCCACTGATGAATTGCTGCTTTGTAGTCATCTCTACCCTCCTCACCTAGCAACATTGTCCACCTCTTTCTCCCATCACTGGAGCCCTTGCTATCCAAATCCCTTGCCAGCCTCAACTGCTTATCGACCCCCGTCATCACCTGGCCTCAACGGAGCTGCCAACCAGCCCCTGCTAGGGCCTCCTCTCTCCTGCTCTTGAATCTAGAAGTGTTGAGTTTTAAGTGTCTCAAATTCAGATTAGAGTTTGAGTTAAAGTAAAAATTTAAAGTTGGATTCAGACTTATGATTGATTTGTAATATTAGAAGTTGTAATTAGAGTAAAACTCAAACTCAATAAGGGCCTATAAATATTCTAGTAATACATAGGATTTAATGAGGGGTAGTGTTGAGGTTGAACTAGAGAGAAATAGAGAGAGGAATAGAGAAAGTAGAGAGAAGAGGAAGAGAGAGAGTATCGGCTCTCGTGTGTGGGTCTTTCTAGTACTTCTCGGTGTTTCTCATGGTGTTCTCATGTAGATTCTCTCTGAAGGTGAAAGCATTGCTGAGGTCTGGTGAAAGAGTTTATTGAGTAAGAAAGAGTACAATTTTTTTTGTAGACTCTTGTAAAGCCTTTTGATAATAGATCTCTCGCTCCTCCCATGATTGAAACTTGATTTTGGGTGAACCACATATATCATTGTGCCTTTCTTGTTTTTCATTACTTTTTGTTTCTTATATTATTTGTGAATAAGGTGATTCATGAACATTCCACTGTCAATCTCAACAACTGGTATTAGAGCTAATAAGCAAACAACCAATATAGTAAAGTCCTTATTCGAGGTGGAGAAGTTTGATGATAAGATAAATTTTATCCTATGGTAGAAGAAGAAGAAAGTCAGGTGAGGCACAGGAACAGGCCAGCGGCGCTTGCAGGGAGCGCGAGAGCAAGCTGGCAAAGGGCCACACAAGGGGTGGGTCGGTCGGAGCGAGAGAGGCCGATAAAGTGCCATATAGGACTCTCAATCAATGACAACTAGGGCTCAGATCAGCGGTAGATGGCCTTTGATGAGGTGCAACAGGGCATCTCAACTAGGGCTCAATATGGCTAAGCTGCTGGGAGGTGAAGGCAGGTGAGTGTCGGAATATGATGCATACGTGCGCAGAAGGCAGAGTTTAGGTCTATGAGTTGAAATGCAACATGGCTGTATTTGGGGTTGATCCTGCAGTAGAGAGGGGGACATAGCAAGGCGATAATATAGCTAAGGTTGTGCGACAACAATGGAGAGTCGCTTGTAGGTGGAGCAACAACCGAAAGATAGTGCGATGGTGGCAACACATCAAAGTTGCACAACACCACAACAGTAGAGAAGAGTGAATTTGAGGTTGGCTCGAGCTCACATCTTGTAATTAGCTGAATAAGCTAGTAGCTCAGGAGAAGGGGTTGGATGAGAGATGATGGTTGAAACTTCGTGATTGTAGCACACCCGAGTTTAAGCCAAAGTGGAGATTGTTGAGTTTTGGGTGTCTCAAACTCGGATTAGAGTTTGAGTTCAAGTAGGAATCTAAAGTTGAATTCAAACTTATGATTAATTTGTAAGATTAGGAGTTATAATTAGAGTAAAACTCAAACTCAATAAAGGCCTATAAATATTTTAGTAATATATAGGTTTTAGTGGGGGGTAGTGCTGAGGTTGAACTAGAGAGAAATAGATATAATAGAGAGAAGAGGAAGAGAGAGAGTGTCGGCTCTCGTGTGTGAGTCTTTCTAGTATTTCTCGGTGATCTCTCATGGTAGTTCCTCATGGTGTTCTCTTGGAGATTCTCTCTAAAGATAGAGGCATTGTTGAGGCTTGGTGAAATAATTTAGTTGAGTAAGAAAGAGTGTAGTCTTTCTGGTAGACTCTTGAAAAGCCTTTTGATAGTGGATCTTGCACTCCCCCCGTGAATGTAATTTGATTTTGAGTGAACCACATATATCGTTGTGCCTTTTTTTTGTTATTTTCTTTTATTTTGCATTACTTCTCATTTCTTGTGTTGTTTGAGAATAAGGTGATTCGTGAATCTTTCATTACGAATCCCAATAGAGAAGAAGATGAAAAAAATATATAAAAAAGGGTTGCTTTCTTAGCCCTTAAAAAATAGAAAATGGGTTTAGGGTTTAGGGTTTAGGGTTCAATGGAGAAGATTCAAAAGGAAGAGGGACTAGCTTGCCATTATATTTGCGACCACCCTCATCTTTACTTATCTCCACTGGGTCCATGCCTACATGACCATCATCTTTATGCTCATAGCCACCTGCGATCTCTTGTGCATCAACAAACTCCATCACCTCATAGCCACCTATAGCCTTATTTGTTAATAGATCATTAGACTTTGGGTCAACCTAAAAAACAGGCCAACCTTTGTGCTCATATTTAATCAGCCTTCAGGCTCATATTTAAGCCAACATTCAGCCTCACACTCAACTAACCTTCGGACTTACACTTGGCCAGCCTTTGGGCTCGCACTTAACCAACCTTGGGGCTCTCATCTAAGCCAATCTTTGAGATCACACTCAGCTAGCCTTTGGGTTTGCAATTAACTAGCCTTCAAACTCATACTTAGCTAGCCTTCAGGCTCACACTCAGCCAACCTTCAGGCTTCCATGCAAGCTAGCATTCAAGCTGGCACTTAGCTAGCCTTCGGATTTGCACCAAACTAGCCTTCGGGCTCACACTTGACCAAGCTTCGGGCTTGCACTCAGTTAACCTTTGGGATCACACTCAATCACCCATTGGGCTCACACCCAACTAGCATTTGGGCTTGCATCCAAGCTAGCCTTCAGGCTCACACTCAGCCAGCCTTTAGACTTGCACCAAGCCAATCTTTAGGTTGCACTTACCTAGCCTTTAGGCTCACAATCAGCCAACCTATGGGCTCGCATCCAAGTCAGCTTTCATACTCGCACCTAACTAGTCTTCAGGCTTGTACTCAGCCAATCTTTGAGCTCACAGTTGGTCAGTCTTCAGTATTGCACCCAAGCCAACCTTCAGCCATGCACTCAACTAGCCATCGAGCTTACATCCAAGCTTTCCTTCTAACTCGCATCCAAACTAGCCTTCGGTCTTGCATCCAAGCTAGCCTTTGGGCTCACATTCAATCAGCCTTCAAGCTCACACCTAGCCAGTCTTCAAACTCACATTCATCCAACCTTCAGGCTCACACCAACTAACCTTCAGGCTTGCACCAAACCAACCTTTGAGCTTGCATCCTAGCCAGCTTTCCGGCTTGCATTCAAGCTAGCCTTTAGGCTAGCACCTAACCAGCCTTTAGGCTCTCGTTCTAGCCAACTTTGGGTCTTGCATCCAAGCCAACATCTAAGCTCCCACTTAGCTAGCCTTTAGGCTTACATTTACCCAACCTTCGTATTTGCATCTAAGATAGTCTTCTGACTCGCACCTAGTCAACCCTTGAGCTTGCATCTCTAAGCTAGTTTTCAAGCTCGTGAGCTAGCTAGCCCTCGGGTTCCCACATTTATGATCGGGCCATGGGTTTACCTAAAATTATCATAAATAGCCAAGGATCCTCAAATCAAACTGGTTAACATAAAGTACTTCAATTACATTGAAATTGATCTCAACCAAAATAAATGGACAAAAGCCAAGTTGACTCAAATAGACCTAAGTTGATCAAACAAATGGATTAAAATCTAAATTAAGCTAGACTCCAAAAAATTCAAATTGAGTTAACTTAGACAAAATAGACTCAGAATCAACCTTAATTAGACTCGAGATGGGTTAATTTAAAATCCTATTGAGTTCAAATCAAATCTAATTTAGATTGGACTGAGCTTAAATCAAACTCTAATTAGGTTAAATCAAGTCCAAACTAAAAATAGAAAATCAAAGTTAAACTAGAACCAAGCCAAGCTAAGACTGAAATAAAATCAAGTTGAACTAAATTGACTTGAACTTGAACCGAAGTCCATTAGGATGCAAACCAAAACTCAATAGAGGTCCAACACAAGGTCGAACTCAACCCAAACCAAATGAAATCAAACTTAAACCAAAATTGAATCTAAACATTAAACTGAATCAAATCATATTCTAATCAAAATCAGTACTGCTCCAACTATAGTTAATAATCAATATTTGATGAATGTTCTTCTAAAAATTGATGCTAAGCTTGGTGGATTAAATTTATTATTGATCATTTAGTGACTTTGGTGTCTCACATGGTTCCCCTAGTCATGCTATAAAGTGTCAATTCGAACCCAATTACCAAAGATTCTGGAAATAGGAAGACCAAAATATATCACTATTTTTCAAGAAGTTAGTTAATCACAATTTAATCAAGTTTTAAATATCAAGTTAAATCAATTTCAGTCTCAAAGTGAAAATGAGTGTTGAACTAATTCTAAACTAAACTCAGACCTAAACTATATTAGTCTTGATGACACTAAATAGGATCAAACCAAGTCTCACTAGGTATGCTAAACCTTCAACAATATTCCAAGGCTATGAATAAATGGTGATATTACTATCCTAACCTAAACCAAAATTAGTTCAAATATAACCAACTAAGATCAAATTGAGTCTCACTGGGTGTGCTACAAAAGCCTTTAACAACACTTCAAAGCTATACCTAACCCCATAAACCATTGGTGATGCTATCAAACCAAAGAAGTTAATCACCAATATATATTCAAAGTTATCGGCCATACTTCAAAGCTATACTCAACCCCCCTGAGTTATTGGTGATACTACCAAATCAAAGATGTTAAATACTAATAGGCTCAAAACCGTTGGTTACACTTCAAGCTAGTCAACCCTAGAAGTAGTTGACAATGCACCCTCTAAGCTAGTTAACCCCAGAAGTAGTTGATAACATGGCCCTCAAGTTAGCTAACCCTAAAAATGATTAGTGATACATCTCTTGAGCTAATCAACCCTAAAAGCAATTGATGATGCAAATTTTAGGCTAGTCAACCCCAAAAGTAGTTGACAATGTGCCCCCTTAAGCTACCCAACCTCATAATCCATTAGTGATGTTATAAACCAAACATTCATTTAAGTCAAACCCCATATGATCTAGCACACGAGAGAGGGGGAGCAGTAGACATTGAACTCTTTTCATTCCCTTTCCCATCTCATGTTATTCATGCATTCAAATTCTATGCAAATATAAAGTAGAGAGTATCCTCCTGCTTAAGCCATGTACCATCTTTCTTAAATTAATCAAATGACACTTTCTACTTTTTTCTCTCTATTTTATCAACTAGGTTTCTTGCTTTAGGAGGTTCCTGATAATCACCAGAGTAATCAATAACAAGGGTTTATCCTTGTTGGAAGTCAATATTCCCATATACCCTGATAGCATACTTTGAATTAAAAAAAAAATTAATTTGTGATTCGGAGTCACTTTCGGGGTCTTAGCTATCCCGAGCCATCGAAATTAATCCCACAAAGTCCAAAACCCCTTTTTTTACTCTTCCATCTTCTTCCAAAAAGCCCTTTCTCTCATCCATTTTCTTCTCTAGATTTGGCCCCTTCCTCTAGCAATGGCAAAATGGATGGGCATGGGCAATGAGGAGACTAGCCAAGCATGAAACTATGAGAGGAGATGGTCGAGTTTAGCCAGCTCCAACCAACCAAATCTAGCCCCTAGAGGTGCCAAGCAACTCCAGGATCCCCCCTCTTGCAATAATGGTTATTCTGTGGTTATGGTTCTCTCTAACTTGCAAACTCTAATCTCCTATTCATTCTAATCTTTTTAAGGTTTTATAGGACTCGAAGAGATCAGATTAGATCAATTCAAATCTATTGAATTGTTATGAATGATAAGATTTGAGCATAACCTCAAATTTGAATTTTGAATGGTTGTAAATATGGATGAGGATTTGAATTGTTATAAATAATGGATGTGTTAGAATTCAAATTTTGTACTCATTTGTGAAAACCCAAAATGTGGGGGGTTATTTGTAATTTTTTTCCAAAAAATTAGGAAAAAATTATAATTTTATAAATTTTAGAGGTCCTTTTACAAAAAAATCTATTTGTGAATCTTAGAATTTTCAAGATCCTTTTTGTAAAATTTTATCTATAAAATAAGAAAATTTAAACTTATTTGTAAATCTTCAAGAGGCTTATTTATGAAAAGTGAAAATTCTACGGATTTATTTGTAAATATAAAATTTTTTAGGAGCTTATTCGCAAATCCTAGATTTGTTGAGGTCAATTTGTTATTTCAAGACTTTTATGAATTTTTGTTCCAAAAATTCTATCCTAGGGACTTATTTGTAAGAAAAAGGCCAACGACCTTGTTGTAAAATCTTATATTTTTTATTTTAGCCCATATTTTTTATGAATTCTAGGCTCAATTGTGGTCCAAATATCCAGCTTATTCAACTCACATGAGCTAAATCTAGCTTGAGCCTAAATAATTTGGGCCCGAATTAGGCTCAATTTTCGATCAATTTGGACCACTATTTAATTCCAATTGACATCCATGTTTGGGATGTATTTCAATGGCATTCAATCCTCCATTTTGGCTATATTTTGATTAAATTTAATTTTAACTAAAATTGATTTAAACAACTAGCCTTATCCACTATCTAGAGTGCTACTATTAGCTTCCATTCCCCTTGCTCCTCTACTCCATGCCCTCCGCAAGCTCCACACCATTGCTCACCATCCAACCTATGACCCCCTCCTCCTGTGCACCAATCTCCATCACTACCATGGCCACCCATAGTTCCATCTCGTCCACACCAAGCTACCGTAGAAGGGAGCCCCACCACCTCAAGCCGCCTACAACCACCTACAATTAGCTCCACAACATTCGTCATTGCCTTCATCACCTCCTCCAAGGCCAAAAACTGCCCATAACTCGTTGGCCTGCCCTTCTCCGTACCCACAACCACCCATGGTTGTACATCACCTCCACCCACAAGCCCATGCTTGTGTGAGCTCAGGCTTTTCTCCATGCTACTATTAGAGGAGGGCCCCTGCCACTATCCACCTTTACTTGTGGTTGGATCCAACTATATTCAACCATATATTCATAGAGGAGGAGGGGTTCAAGCCATTGGAGGAGATCGATGAGAAAAAAAAATAGGGAAGGAGAGAAAGAGATGCAAGGGAGAAGAAGGAGAGGGAGGAAATAAAAAGTAAAAAAGGGGATGATGGATGTTGAGGCCAAATGTGGTGTGAAAAAAGGGGGAAAAAAATCTAAAAACTTGCTGTAAAAAAATAAATAAATAAATAAAAATGATAAGAAGGCTTGGGGGGCTGTGAGTGAAAGAAAAAAAAAAGTTATTATTTTTTTTTCCTCTACCTCAATTTATGTGCTATATGCATCACCTCTCATTCAAGCCTAAGGCATTTCTTGGAAATCCAACTACCTCTTATTTAGGCCTAAGGGAATCCTTTGAGAATTCAACAACCTCAATTTGACCTAAGGGATTCCTCCAAAAACCTGACCATCTCATCTTTGGAATAAGGAATTTCTTTGAGCATTTGAATGTCATTTTTTTGGCTTAAGCAATATCTTCAAAAACCTAATTGCCTCATATTCAGGCCTAAGGGATTCCTTAGGGTACCTAACCATCTTATATTTAGGCCTAAGGGATTCTTTCAAAAACTTAACCACCTCATTTAGCCCCAAAGGATTCCTTCAAGAATCTGACAGCCTCTCTTTCTAGCTTAAAATATTCTTTTAAAAATCCAATCACCACATATTCAGGCCTAAGGGATATTGCCCTCTATAGTTTTGATGATAAACAAACTTATATTTGATCATATATTAAGCATGTGCAGCTAGTAGCCAAGCTAAGCTCAAAATAAAGATCAAGCTTGTTTGGAAGCCTCAAATATGAATGGATATGTAGATGATATTGAAGATGAGGTATGATTATGAATCAATGGACAGAACTTGAACATTTGGACATTCCTTGAAGAAATATCAAGAGATCAAGTTCAGCTCATGAGGCTTAGAATTTTTGTTTATTTTAGTCAAGTCAAAGATTTATTTTTGAGATTAATTATTTAGAGGACTTGTCATGTAAAGTTTTGCGGGAAGGCCATAACAAGTTTTTCTGATAGAAGTAGATGCCCACTTTAGTTAGTGGATGACCAGTCATGTTAGACAAAAGATTCAAAGTTTTTGAACCTACAAAGAACCCAACGACTGGTTTTAAAATCAAACAACCTATTGGGAGTATCAATTCTAGTTTTTACCAGAATAAGATGACTAGTTTAGAATTGGACAACTGACTGAGTGGATCTCCTAGTTTTGGTAGACCATAATTGATCGATCGGTTGTCCAAAGTGATCAACTGGTTCAGAATTCTTGTGAAACTAATGGCTAATTTTTTGACAATTGATCTCAAACTAGTTGCAAGATTTCACCCCCAGAGGCTAGTTTTCACCCATAAGGTATAAATAGGTTAGGATGGGCTTTTCTTAACAACTCTTACATCTTCTACTTCATTTTAGAAAAGAGACCAAATCCCTTCCAAGCCTTCTAACCTTTGAGTGCTTTAAAGCCTTAACTTTCATATCAAATCTTCTATCCCTTGTACTCATCTTGAGAGGCTTTTGTTGTGAGGCAAACTTATAAAATTTTTATCCACTTTCACTTATAATTCACTCTAAGGGATTGAGAGATCAAAACTCCAATGAGGAGTGATTGAGAGATCAAAACTCCAATGAGGAGTGTATTTTGCCAGTTAGAGCAAGATCAAGTTGTACGAGCATGGCTTCACCTAAGGAAATGACACTCATGAGTTATGAGTTAATGTAAAGGCTTGACTTCACCTCAAGAAGTGATAACTCTAATAGAGAGTCCAAGTCCATAAGATCGGGGCAAGGGCCATAGAGGAGGCACAATTGGTCATCGAACCACATAAAAATCATGGTATCATTCTTCACTTTCTCTATTTATATTATAGCATTGATGATTGATTTCTTACTTGTGAGCATGTGATTTTACCATTGGTTTGTGAATTGGTTATCAGGCACAAAAATTGTTATTATTCTTATTAAACCTAATTCACCCACCCCTCTCCCTCCACACACCCCCACACACAATCTACCTTACCACCCACCCACCCCCCCCCCCCCCCCCCAACCCACCCACCACCACCACACACCCCCCACCGCGCCTCTCTCTCTTAGGTTGCTATTTTGGGCTTCAAGGGACTCTTTTGGAAATCTGACCACCTCATTTCTAGTCTAAGAGATTTCTTCGAGAACCAACCAATTTGTTTTGGCCTATAGGATTTCTTTAGAAACTGGAACACCATATTTTTGCACTAAGAGATTCCTTCAGGAACTCGAACACCATATCTTTAATTTAAGGAATTCTTGTAGGAATCTAAATGCTATATTTCTAGCTTGAGAGATTCTTTTGGAAACATGAATGTCTTATTTCTGGCCTAAGGAGTTCCTTTCAAAATCAAAAGACTGTATTTTTGGCTTAAGGAATTCCTTCAAGAACCTAATTGTCATATTCTTAGCCTAAGAAATTCCTTTGGGAACCCATTCATAAATCAAAATTAAATTGATCAAAACCAAAATCAGATTCAATTCTGAACCAAAATCAAATTAGGTCTAAACTTGAAGTAAAATTGAAATCAATTCTAAGCCTAAATCAAAACCAAAATCAGGTCCAAACTTGAATGAAAATCAAAACCATATCAAATTTAAACCAAAACTAGGTCAAACCTGATGTAGAACTAGGTTGAACCTAAACTAGAACATGATCGAACCTAAACCAAAAGTAGGTTAAACCTGAACTAGAAATAGGTCAAACCTGAACTAGAATCATGTCAACCCTAAACTAGAACCAAATCAAAATTAAACCAAGATCAAGTCAAACCTAAATCATGAACTAAAATTGTGTCCAAGATGGGTTGAACCCAAACCACTTTGGTTCAAACCCAAACTCAATGAGGATCTAATATGGGTCGAACCCAAATCCATTAACATTCGAACCAAAATCCCATGAAGGTCCGACATGGGTTGAACCCAAATCCATCAAGGTTCAAATCCAAACCCAATAAAGGTCCAACATGGTTTGAACCCAAACCCAATAGAGGTCCAACATGGGTCAAACCCAAATCTATTAAGGGATCAAACTTAGATCCAATAAGGACACATTAAGTGTTGGATCTAAGATCCATTAAGGGTTGAATCAAAGATCCACTAAGGATCTAATAAGAATCCAATTGGTGTTGAACTCAAGATCCATTAAGGATCCAATAAGAATCCAACAAGGGTCAAATCTAAGATCCAATAAGGATCCATCAAGAACCCATTAAGGATTGGATCTAAGATCCATTAAGGATCCAATAAAAGTCCAACAAGGATCAAATCTAAGATCCAATAAGGATCCATCAAGAACCCATTAAGGATTGGATCTAAGATCCATTAAGGATCCAATAAGAATCTAATTAGAGTTTGATACAAGATCCATTAAGGATCCAATAAGAATCCAATTAGGGTTAGATCCAAGATCCATTAACGATCTAATAAGAACCCAATCAGGGTTGGATCCAAGGTCCATTAAGGGTTGGATCCAAGATCCATTTAGGATCCAATAAGAACTTAATCAAGGTTGAATCCAAGATCCATTAGTGATCCAATAATAATTCAATCAGGGTTAGATCCAAGATCCATTAAGAATCTAATAACAACCCAATTAGGGTTGAATCCAAATTTGTTAGTGATTGAATAAGAACCCAATTAGAGTTGGATCCAAAATCTATTAAGGATCCAATAAGAACCCAATCAAGGTTGAATCCAAGATCCACTAATGATCTAATAAGGTTGAGCCCGACTCAAATTAAATTAAATCATACTTGAACTGAAACCAAGTCTAAACATCGAACTGAATCAAATAGAATTAAATCAGATTGAACTCAAATTAAGTTCTGAAAATCAAATTGAATTAAATCAGATTGAACCAAAATCAAGTCTGAACATGAGTCGAGTCAAATTAGATTTGAAGTAAAACCAAATCAGAAGTTCAAATCAAGCCAGACCTAAAATAAAACCAAGTCTAAATCAGGTCAAGTTCAAATCAAATGGAGTTTATTGATAACAAGCTCAAAGCTATCAACAACACCTCAAAACTTAATTGACAACAAGCCAAAAATATTATCATTTATCAAATCAAGAATAATTAGCCTAAGCCAAGGCCACTAATCATTCTCTTAAATCAAAATTGAACTAAGACAAGCTTGAATTCAGAAACTCAATTAGTCAAATGTTATGTTTGAAGGAAGTCAATTGACATAAGCACAAAACCATCAGTAATACTTCTAGTTCAGCAACACGAGCATAAAAGCCATTGGTGATACTTCAAAACTTAATTGACAATAAGCCAACAAGACTGTCAATTATCAAACAAAGATTATTAGCATAAACCAAGGCCACAAATCATTCTTTCAAATTAAAACTGAACCAATAAGCTTGAACTTACTTAGTCGGTTAGCCAAATATCACATTCAAAAGAAATTAACGAACACAAGCATAAACCCATTAGTGACATTTCAAATTTAATTGATAATAAGCTCAAAGTTGTCGACAATACCTCAAGCCCAAAGACAATAAGCCAAAAAGATTGTCAATTGTTAAATCAAAAATGGTCAATATAAGCCAAGACCATTAACCATTTTAAACCAAACTAAGATAGTCTTGAACTCTCTTAGTTAGTAAGTCAAATGCCTATTCAAAAGAAGTTAACTAACATAAGCACAAAGTCATGGTGACACTTCAAGCTCAACCAATACAAGCATAAAAGCCATTGGTGATTATTCAAACTTGATCGACAACAAGCCAAAAAGGTTATTGATTATCAAGTAGAGGAAGATTAGCATAAGTGCAGGCTACTAATTATTTTCTCAAAGTAGAGATCAAAGAAAGATAACTGATAACAAGTAAAAAACTGTCATTGAGACTTCAAACCCTAATGGATTCAACTGACAAAAATTAAGTCACACCCTAAAAATAGATTAACATCAACTAAGGATTAAATTAAGCATCCATCTGAGTCAAGTTCCACTCGATCAGGTGTGTGGGAGAGGGGCAATGGTGAGCATCAAACCTTCCCAATCCCTTATTCATACTATTTTGTGTAATGAATTCAAAATTTTAAGTTGTAAAGTGAGGGTATACCCTTGTTTAAGAAACCTTCTTTAAATTAATTAAAATTTTTTTTTCATGTCTCTATTTTATTGACTAAGTTTCTCATTTTAGGAGATTCTTGACGATTGTCAAGGGGGTTTGGATCAATTGAAAGTTGTGTTCCCATAATTCTTGATTGTGAACTCAAACCACCATAAATTTATCTTTTATTTCAAGATTACTTCTCAAAGTCTTTCAAATATCCTGAGTGGTCAATCGTAACTCCACAACAATAACTATATAGTGGATCTAAAAATATAGTTATAGCTTTCTTGAGGAGATGACCACTACATAGGCAAGTTTTTCCATCGAGGATATCTAACCTCCACTCGCTATAGAACATGGCTATATAATAGACAAGAAAAATTAAAATTGTTGCCTTTTCTAATAAGTATGAAATTTATAGTTTGCAAAATTGCAACAGCATACTGGCAGAGAGTTTTCCCCTAGAACATGCATACAAGGAGAGGAGGGGAGGCACATAGTTCTTTAGCTCTAAGAAGGCTCGATCACACTCCTGATCCCACTAGAACTCTTTCTTCTTCTTCAAGCCTCTAAAGAAGGGAAAACATTTTCTCCTTACTTGGACAAGATGTGAGAAAGAGAGATGTTGCAACCATTGAGACATTGAATCCCCTTGACTAAGGTCAATGGTTCCATTTCTAGGATACCCATAAACCAAGAAATTTACCAAATGCCAACCCAAAGATATATTTTTTAGTGTTGAGTTTTATTTGAATCAATTTTTGATATAAAATCAAATTTAATCAAACTTCAATCAATGTATAGAGTTGGATGTCACTGGATTATGATCCAAATGTAGGCTTCAGTTGGACCTAAATTGTAATCAAATTCAACTAAAAATTGTGTTTAATTTAGACTTGGATTATTAAAAAATTTGGGCTTAAACAAAAGAGAGTCGATTGAACCAGATATTTAGACCAAAATTATGCTCGAAAACTCATCAAATATCTAGACCAAAATGAAAATATAAAATTTTTGCAAATAGGTCCCTAGACCAAATAAGTTTTGTGAATAAGTCCTCAAAATGAAAATTTTATGAAAAAATTTTTGAAAGTTTTAAAATTTCAAATCAATCCCCCACAAAACCTAGGGTTTGGGAGTAAACCCCTCAAAATTTTATATTTACAAATAAATTCCTAAAATGTTAACTTTTATAAATAAACCCTTAAAAGTTTTATTTATAAATAAATCTAAATTTTATTCATAATGCTCCTCTTGTTGCGTTCCTCAGCATCCAAGCCACCACGTTGAGCTCAAGCACCCAACACCTGTCTAGCCCTATATCCCATCACCCTCATGCCCAACCTAGGAGCACTTGGCCACTATTGCTATCTACTCTGCCTTGACTTGCCATCACCACACTCTACCTACTCACTTGCAAGCCCACTGCCCAAAGCCTCGGCACGCTAGCCACACTTCGGTGCCATCCCTTTCTCTAGAGCTGCCAACCACTAATTTGCCTTCCTGTCATTGTCCCCAACTACCATCCACTATCGTAAGATCCTCAATTGATCCACTTGTTGCTAGAGAAATAGAGGGCCAAATTTGATCATACCTGGCTAGATCTGATTGGGAGAGGAAGAAGATGGGGACCCAAGCCCCCATCCTTGCCATTCATTGCTTCTAAGGCCAGTCTGGCTGGATCTAGCCACCAACTCAAGGAACATGGCTAGGGTTTTTTGGGAAGTGAAGGAAAAAGCTCACGGGAAAAAGAAGGAGGAAGGGAGATAAAAGAATAGAAAAGAAAAAAATAATTTTTTTAGGAAAAGGGTTGTTGGCCAAAAAAAAAGCAGTAACAAGGAAAAAGGAGGAGAAGGTTCTCTTATCTCAATTTTTGTGCTATTAACCACCATGAGCATCTGCGGTCTCTCGAAGATGGTAAACCTTCAACACTATTGTGGTCACCCACGATCCCTTGAAGATAACAAATTTTTGATAGTACCACAGCCATTTGTGGTCCTTTGGCATCTTGACAAAGCTTCATCACCACGGCAGCCATCTATAACTTTGCATATCAATGGGTCTCTGCCAACATCGCGGCCACCTATGGCTCTACACATCAATGAACCTTCACCATTGATGTAGGGCCAGCCTGCGGGCTCACACAAAATTAATTTTACCTAATGACTTTTTGCGGGTTTGCCAAGCATCTATTTGAACTAAGGCCAACCTATGGGCTCATCGAATATCTATTTAGATTAAGGCCAGTCTGCAAGCTTGTTGAATATCTATTCAGACTAAGACTAGCTTACAAGTTCACCAAACATCTATTCAGACTAAGGCTAGTTTGTGAGTTCGTTGAACATCTTTTCGGACTAAGGTCAATATGCAAGCTTGCTAAATGTTCATTCAGACTAAGGACAACCTGTGGGCTTGTCAAACATCTATTTAGACTAAGGCCAACTTATAAGCTGGCCAAATGTCTATTCAGACTAAAACGAGTTTGTGAGCTCGTTGAATAATTATTCAAACTAAGGCCAACCTGCAAGTTCGGTGAATGTCTATTCGGACTAAGACTAACTTGTGAGCTCACCGAAAACCTATTCAGACTAATGCTAGCTTGTGAGCTGACTAATATCTATTTAGACTAAGGATAGCCCATAGACTGGCCAAATGTCTATTCCAACTAAGATCATCTTGTGAGTTCATTGAACATCTAATCCGCTTAAGGCCAGTCCATGGGTTCGCTGAATGTTTATTTGGACTAAGCCCAACTTCGAGCTCACCGACATCTATTCAGACTAAAGTTAGTTTATGAGCTTGACAAACATCTATTTGGACCAAGGTCAGCTCACTAGCTCACCAAACGTTATTATGACACCCATGGGCTTTCAAACCAATTTGCCTAATACAAATCAGTTAACTTCAAGTGACTCAATCACAATAAACTCAGTTGGAATAAATCACCAAAACTAATTAAATGGACCACTAAATAAACTTAAATTGATCAAATAAATGAACTAAAACTCAAGTTGAACTATACCTAAAACCCAAATTAAATTGATCCAAACCAAATTAGCTCAGACTTAAATCTAATTGGGTTCAAGTTGGATCAATTCAAGATCAATTCAAACCAAATCAAACCTAGATCAAACTAAGGTCAAATCAAACTCTAATTGGATTAAATAAAGTTCACATTGAAGAGTTGACAATGCATCCTTCAAGTTAATCAATCCTAGAAGTAGTTAACGATGCGTTCTTCAAGTTAGTCAACCCTAGAAGTAATTGACAATGCACCCTTCAAGCTGGTCAACGCCAAAAATAGTTGACAATGCACCCTCAAGCTAGTTAACCTCAAAAGCAATTGATAACACACCCCCTCAAACTAGTCAATCTCAGAAGCAATTGATGATATTCTCTCAAGCTAGTCAACCCCAAAAGCAGTTGACAATGTACCCTTCAAGCTAGTTAATACCAAAAATAGTTGACAAGAAACCCTTCAAGCTAGTTAACCCTAAAATTAGTTGACAATGTATCCTTTAAGCTAGTAAACCCCAGAAGTAATTAACAACATATCTCTCAAGACAGTAAATCCCAGAAGTAGTTGATGATGTACCCTTCAAGCTAGTCAACTTCATAAGCAGTTAATGCCCAAAAGTAATTGACAATGCCCTCTTTAAGCTAGTCAACTCCAAAAGTAGTTGATGACACACTCTTTAAGTTAATCAACCTTAGAAGTAGTTAATGATAAACCCTTCAAATTAATCAACCCCAAAAGTAGTTAATGCCCAAAAGCAATTGATGATGCCTTCTTTAAGCTAGTCAACTCTAAAAGTAGTTGATGACGCACCCTTCAAGTTAATCAACCCCAGAAGCAGTTGATGATGTGTCTTTCAAGCTAGTCAACTCAAAAAGTAGTTAATGATACTGCCTTCAAGCTAATCAACCCTAGAAGTAGTTGATGGCACACCCTTCAAGCGAGTCAATCCTAAAAGAAGTTGGTAATGCACCTTCAAGCTAAGTCAACCTCAGAAGTAGTTGATAATTTACCATTCAAGCTACTTAATCCAAAAAATAGTTGACAACATACCATCCAAACTAGTCAACTCTAAAAGTAGTTGATAATACGCTCACTCAAACTCAGTCAACCCCAAAAGTAGTTGACAAAATTTCCTTCAAGTTAGTCAACCTCAAAAGTAGTTGACAATATGCCCTTTAAGCTAGTCAACCCCAAAATAGTTGATAATGCACCCCTTAGGCTAGTCAACTCCAAAAGTAGTTTACGATGCGCCCTTCTAGGTAGTCAACCCCAAAAGCAATTAACAATGTACCTTTCAAACTAGTTAACCTCAGAAGTGGTTGATGATGCACTCTCTAAGATAGGCAATCTCAGAAGTAGTTAACAATGTGCCTTTAAATCCCAAAAAGGTTTATTGACATAGGCCAAGGCAATTAGCCCACCTGTTAGCACATTATTAACATCTGCCAAAGACTGAGTCAAGACCTATCCGAGTCAGATGTCACATAGTCCAACACACGAGGGAAAGGCAGCAATGCATACCAAAGCCCCTTTATCATTTTCTATCATTTCTTTGTTTTCATTATCCTCTTGCATTACATAATTCTATTTTAAAATTTATTGTCAAGTGAGGGTATGCCCTTGCTTAAGTTATATAGCTTATCTCAAAATCAATCACTATCATGCTTTCTTCTTTTCTTTTATGTCTCTATTTTATTTACTAGGTTTCTTACTTTAGGAGGTTTGTGACAATATTAGGGTAATTAACAATAGGGACTTATACTTGTTGAAAGTTAATATTTCCACAATACCTGATAATGCACTTGAAATTAAAAGCAACTCTGATTTGTGATTTGAGATTGTTCCCTAAGGTCTCTACCATTCCAGACTATCGAAATTGATCCCACAAGTTTGACCTAATAGCATCTAAGGACATCGAAGGTCTTAGCACGGTCAGGCAAGTGCTCCCTTTCTTGTAGGAAATTCTCCCCCAATTTTGATAGTTTTGTATCTAACATCATCAAAGTTAATGTTTACTAGAAGTTCTACAAGGGTAGCGCAGTTTTCTTCTACCTGGTTCTATGATACATGTTCTTTTCCTTTCCAATGGGGGGGATCTTATTATGATGGATGGATTGTAGGCCCTCAGTGTTCTTCTACTTCTGGAGAAGTAGTCACAGACTTCTCCCATAAAGCTTCATAACAACGTTTAGATGTGAGCTAAACTCCCCTAACTTTGTCTATTCCCCCTAGTTCATTGGAAACTTCTTCAGAAGGTGACAGGTAGAGATAATTGCTCCCAAATGGTTAAGGGTTGGCCTACCAAAAATGGCATTGTAGGTAGACAAACCCAGAACTACTATGAACTACACCCTCACTGTGGCATTTTTTCTTCATTTGCCAATAGTGATAAGGAGCTTGATAGTCCCATCAGGGGTCATTAAATTGCCAGTGAGCCCTACTAGGGGGACTGGAAATGACTTCAAGGCATGATTGCTCACATGCATGTACTAGAAAGTTGAACTAAAGTGTATGTTTGTTGAACTCCCGATATTGATCAGAATTCTATCTACCCAATGGTTGGCAATGATGGTCTTAATCACAAAGGCATCATCATATGGGACCCCCTTCAAATCATATATTGAGAAGACTATTTCAACATTGCCTTAGTAGCTGATCAAGGTCGATCTTGCCAAGGCTTGGCCTCTTGGAATTGTTATTTTTCTTGTGTGTTGTAGCTTGGTGGGTGTAGCATTGTCACCCTACTTAATGTTGCTTGAGGATCCCAGACCCCCAGCTATCACACATCCCAACCCCACCTTACCTCTCCCTCACCAAATTCGGATTAGAGTTTGAGTTAAAGTAGGAATCCAAAATTGGATTCAGACTTATGATTGATTTGTAATATTAGAAGTTGTAAGTAAAGTAAAACTTAGACTCAATAAAGGCCTATAAATATTCTACTAATACATAGGATTTGATGGGAGTAGTGTTGAGATTGAACTAGAGAGAAATAGAGAGAGAGGAATAGAGAGAATAGAGAGAAGGAAAAGAGAGTGTGTCTACTCTCATTGTGGGTCTTTCTAGTGCTTCTCGCTAGTTTCTCGTGGTAGTTTCTCGTTGTATTCTTTTGGAGATTCTTTCTGAGGGTAGAGGCATTACTGAGTCTTGGTGAAATAGTTTAGTTGAGTGATTCGTGAAACTTCCGTTGCGAATCTCAAGAAAACCTTCTCCTATCATTTTTTATATTGATATTAATGACTTATGATAGTAGCTTGTTAGGCAACTCTAACATGAGTGGTCATAATTAGGATCTTCTTATTAATTACTTACTATGGATAATGATTTTGGCCTTTAATGTCTTGCAGCAATTACTGTGCCTATTTCCAGAATGTCTAAAGAAACACTATGAATAGAGCCACCATGCAAATTACTTGGCTGGTGTCAAGCTTCCTTAGCCATTATTCTTGTAAATGGAGGTTAATAACCAAAAGAGGTGTCTACCTAGGTGAGATGTCAATCCAGAGAGGTGCCAACCTGATCCAAGTACTAACCTGACTTGGGATTAGCCTTGGTAAGCCTTGGATTGGTTTCATGATTGGTCTACCTGCCCCCCGTCAATCTCCAAATAAACATGTTTGAAGTTCTTCTTGCTCTAGTGTTGGCGGTTATTCTTGTTTGATTTGAGTTTCCTTGAAAAACATTATACTTGTTTGGTTTGTATCAGCGGGATTGTTAAGAGAACTTGGCTTCAGAATAGCCTCGTTGATAACCGACCATATAAACAATTCAATAAGCTACATGTGCCTCAATTGAATTGGACCAAACAATGACAACTATGCTTTCTGACGTATTCTACTTTATTTGCAGTGTATGTCGCCCATGCTATTGCCAACTTTGATTCTTCTCCATTGTTTTTCCTTAAGTAGTAGGGAAAGCTTGCTAGTGTTGGGCCTAAGGCCATCTTGGGGTCCCAGATGGACTCTCATTGTCGGGTGTAGGCATAGATTTGTGAGAGAGATCAGGAGGGCACGAATATCTTCAGCAAGATCCTCATTCTGAGGTCTTTGGATGTAGAAGTAGAGGCACAAGTATCCTCAAAGTTTGCAAACTCTGATTGAAATAGGAATAGCGAATTGTATTCACAACCACGACACAAAGATAATTTGTGGTCTTCATTATTTTTGATAAAGAAGTGGAGAAAAAACAGAAAGCACTACATCCCTAAAAATTTTAAAAAATATTAGAAAAAGTAGTTATTCATTGATTGGGTGGTTACTAGATTATGTGTGAAACACGACACGGTTATATGCTTAATTTAAATACTTTTGATTAATTAAAAAACTATGCACCTATTTTGTATGAACTAAATACATGTCTAAATTTATGTAGAAATTTAATTTTTAAAATTTAAAATTTGAGTGAATCCCGCATGGTTTTGTATTAGTTTTTATAAGAATTTGTCACATGCTCTTATTGAGATCCTTTATGTTCCAAGAAATTATAACTTTGTGCCCTCGTGGATCTGCCGGACTAGTATCTTTTTATGGACAAGCTTCATGTTATAAATCTATTAGTTGTATGTCAACATGTGTTTGTATTGATTATCATTCAATGGGGAAAATGAATCATGTTCCAAGATTGAAAACTCATTTATTAACTAAAAACAATTCTAATGCTCTAAATGAAAAGATATAAAGCTATGTTTCATTGTAACAAAGTAGGAAATAATAGAATTATTATTTTCTCGCCGTTTCCGTCTGATTTGTGATTAATTATGAGAAAGTAAGAAACAATGGAATTATTATTTTCTCGTCACTCCCTTCTCACTCCAGAAGGTGTTATTTTTCACTACAGTGATTTCTTTCTAACATTTGATAGAGAAAATAAGATGAAAAATAAAATTCCTAAAAATACAATAAACAAAAATAAAAATATAATATCAATAAAATAGATAATAATGAATGATATAAAATTTAAAAAATTATAATTTAAAAAAAAACTTAAATTGAACATAAAATTTACAATAAAAATATGGTAGTACATCAACTGATTTTGACAATTTGGTAAAATCATTTACCCATGATAAGACATTAACTAATATGGATAATTTGGGAAAATCATTTGTAGATCTATCAAATGGCTTTATGATCTTTTACAAAAATGTGTTTCTTTGACTGTCAATTAGAACGAAATTTAAAAACTCATGTACTATAAATTTATAATAAAGTATTAGCATCAGATCCAATGAAAAACAAAGGATTATGTGCTCCTGTACTATTTAATTATCAAGGGAATTAAATATTCAACACAAGTGTAATTAAATTAATAGATTCATTTGCATGGTTAGCATAATTAGAATTGTAATTTAAAATTTATCAATTAAAATTAATATCGGAACTAACTAATGTCTCATTGTAGTGGAAATATTTCAACATTAAATAGAGAATTTTTTACTTGAATTTCAACTTTATTCAACACTAACAAAGTATTCATACAAAGAAAAAGAGGAGTTGATGATGCTGAGGTCTCCAGATCCCGATCTGGTCAAACCAATCCTCACTCAGACCTGCTAGGCCAATGAACGCTTGTTGCTAGTAGCAAAATACTTTGATGAGGAGAATCACCAAGAGCTCTCCAATAGTCGATCCTCTGGCGTTCAAGGGCTAATAGAGAATGGACTGGAGAGAAATGGAAGCCCCAGAGGATTCTTAACTTACTGTGTTTTTGTATTACATGGTTAATTTGATCTTGATATAAGGTTACCTTGACCAATTTCCCTTCGGTTGGGTTAACTCTAGGGCACAGAAGAAATTTCATGTTTTAATATGAGATTTTCTCTTATAGCAGGAGGTGGAGCAAACCACTCATCCTATCATAGATGAGGACCACCTCTGAGAAAAAGCTCAGTGTTGATTAACCGAACTTTCGAGAAGAGATCAATGCCAATAGAATAAAAATGTTGAGCTTTAGTGGAAGAGGTTTGTGCCGAGGGCGAGGTCCAACACTTCTTTGATGTGATATTCCCATGTCTAGTGTGTTTTAGAGGCCTAATATTAATTGAAATTTGTTCAGATTTGGCTCTGGTTAAGCTCTAGCTGCATTTTTAGGTGTGATGACTCATCAGTGCCCCCAACACCTGTGTCCCTTGTGGCTCAAATACAAAGTTGATAGCTAACGCAAGGGATTCAGGGCATCGTACCTCAAGAGCTAAAGAAACCCCTTTGTCTAATGTGCCATAGATTTGTCCAATCACACAAAATAATATTTCTCAAATATTCTTAGCGCATATTTTTCTTTATATAATTTAACTTATCACTATTACTCTTTTAAAGTTTTTATATCTCTACTTATTGTCCAATTAGAAAAAAATATAAATTTTGAACAAGTTTAGAAACCAAAGAGTATGATTCTAAAATTTGTAAAATCCAAATAATTTTGGATTTCAAGATCCTTCTTAAATTAGGCTAATGTAATTAGCTAGGGATGACACTTGGTTTTAAATGAATATTTTTTAGTCCTTTTTTAGATAGGTTAGTTTAAGTAGGGTATTTGTGCTTTCAATTATTTTCATATTTTTTTACTTTTTTATTTGTTAATCTCTCTTACAATTATTCATGTTATTCATACTTGATCATACATTATTAATCTCTTATGAAAAGATAGTCATATTGTATTTTGTAGAAAATGAAGAGAAGAATCATATGGATGTCATTTCAATATATTTCAAAGATTACACAATTATTTAGTATAATCTTAAATTATTCTGCTTTTATTGGCTTTCTATTAATACAATATTTGTCTTATGTATAAACTTTAATATTCTTTAAGAGAATATGTATTATTTTAGGCATAACTAATAGCTCTTAAAACTATTTTAATTAAATGTTATTAATATCATAAATAAAGGGGAGCTTTTATTGTCTCAAATCTTAGTTACATCGGATTTTGATAAACTATTACTATAAGACTACTTGATAGAAAATATCTCGCTCATTCTTTAAATTTTTATATCACTTGATGCATAATATTGGGATAAACAAATTTCAACTATTGATATTGTTACTCTTTGCTTCATATTTAATGCCATGCACTTATTTAGGATGAGTTACGATCAAAAGGAGAGAATAGTATGATGCATCGTTGCATAACTTGTTAAACTCAATTGAACTTTAATTTAATTTTGTTAAAGGTATGTCTTATTACTTTAGCCACATATTTTAGCATGTTTATTATGAATAGTCTATCATCATCATATTCATCTTCACTTTAAGACTTCTGAATAGTCTTAAACTTCATTACAACCTTGATTAAACTATAAGCAATAGAACTCCAAAAGCTATTAAATATAGATCACCAAAATCACTTGGGTTAAAATAAAGCTCTGAGAGGTTAAATGCATAGTATAGAACTGAGTTATGGGATCAAGCACAAAGCCTGGAATCAAGCTTGAGGGGCTTTTCACATTAGAGTCAAGCTATAGGGTCAAACGTAGAACTTGGAACTAAGCTCTAAGAGATCAATAGCATGGCTTGGAACCAAGTTGTGTGGTTAAGCACGTAGTTTGGAGCCAAGTTGTGGAATCAAGCACAAAACTTGGAACCAAGCACTAGGGATTACGCACATAACTTGGAATCGAGTTATGGGGGTCAAGCACAAAGCTTAGAACTGTACTTTGGGAGGTCAACCTCAAACTTTGGAATTGAGATATGGTGTCAAGCGTAGAGTTTGGAACTAAGCTCTAAAAGATCAACCACATAGGTTTGAGCTGAGATATGTGGGATCAAGTGCGAACCTTAGAACCAAACTGTGGAAGGGGGGAGGGGGCAGTTGGGAGGGAACTTCTTGTAGGATGCAAAAGCAAATACCTAGTTGATCATTAGTTTTAACTTTGTTTCTATTGATAGAGCTCGGTTCAACATTAGTTCTAGTCTAGGACGCTTCTCAATACCAGATCCGCTAGGCCGCCCTTCCACTAATTTGCAAGAGTAAATAAGAACCATGAAAATGACCACCAAGAGCTCTTTGATGATAGTCACTCTAATGCTCAAGTTAGAAAAGATCTCATCAATTCTCTTCAAGAGAGCATTAGAGGGAGAGAGAGAGAGGTCTCCTTACCTTCATGGGTTGTTTCCTATTTTATAGGTTAAGAAGGTTTTTCTATGGATCCGGAACTCCATGATTTTTAGTCCTTACTATATTGCACTCTCCTTATTTGGTTGTTATCACTTCTAGATTCAGTATTAAGGATCTCCAAAGAATACCTTTTTCATAGTTTCCTTAAATTTCTAGCCATATTTAGATATGGGCTAGGCACATCATTTTTTTCATATGTTTTAGATATGTGCTTGCAGGGTGTACATTACTTGTGTCATCAAGTCAACTTGACCTCATTGGTATTGCCTTAGATGGTAGCTTCATGATCTATACCTTGGTTATCTCGACTAGAGGATCAATCCTCATGTCAGGTCCCATTAGCTTTCGGCTTGGTTGACTTTATCTTAGTATATCATCAATGTTCCCCAACTCCAAACATCGAGTTCAGATAGCTCAGTGAGTGGAGTTAGTCTCCTATCCTTCAGTTAGGTATGTTGATTTGAATTGAGCCTTTAGGCACATTATATTGAATTTTTGAAGTTCAAGTCCACCATTTTCATCAAATCATGAGGAATGACAATCATCACAACTCCTTTTATAGTGAGTTGCTGATTCATAGCTTTGTCACCAGCATGAGTTTCCAATAAACATGACTCTTTAGGAGATGAGCCACCATCCTGTTGAATCATGCAAAATTATCAGGATTTACCTTATTCTAAGAGAACAGTCTAAAGTCGTCCCTTCAAATATCAAGATGGCCTCTGATGCGAACATGTGTCTCTCATGATCAATGTGGCAATATGTGGCTTCCACATTTTAGGTTTCTTCATTCCATGTGGTAATGATCTGATAATTTGGGAAAGGTTGTTTAAGGGATCCTTTGTCCCTTTTCATTCATTTTCTGCAATACTTATGTCCGTCACTTTTTTCACTCCTGCTTTCTTTCTTTCTATATTTGCTAAGTTTTTTTTAAATGACATCCTCTTCTGCTCCTTCCTCCTTCAAAAAGGAGTAGTCTTCCAGTAAGGGACCTACCACTTAGTCAATCCTTGTAGCCACGGCTCCCTCCTTCAAAGCGACCATGACTCTGATCATCACTTTGAAGCCAGTGATGGCCTCTAGCAAGGTTCATGGCTTTGGTGGGTCAAGCTCTGCACCCTCTATTACTGTTGTGACCTCTAAGGAACTAGCTCCTCCTGTTGTCCCATCTTCTTCCGCAGGAGTCAACTCCAAGCCATCTGCTGTTCGCACATCGGTAGCTCCAAGTCCTAGCAAGGAATTCATAAGTATCATTTTTTATCCTTTTAATCCATTGTGGCTTTTCCTCTTAGATTGAGGCAATTTTTTTAGCTTTGGAGAATGCAACTTGACTTTGTATTTCATTACATATCTTGAGGTAAGAGTTTGGATTTTTTAAATCCACTCTCTGGGAGAAAAACCTTGAGAACTTAGTCTGCATGCTCATCTTTCTAATGTTGGACCTATGGGATTTAAGGAGGAGAGTAAGAAATTAAAAGAGGAGTTTGGGTTCAAGTTTAGTGCTTTTTGGGAGATGTTTGAGAGTGGGTTTAGATACACTACAAATAGATTCATTGAAATGTCCTAGAAGACTAGGACCTCACCCTTGGTCGAATAGTGCCTAATGCCATGAAATATACCATCGCATTCCAAACCCTAGCCTAGCCTGGTCCAAAAGTTTTTCCCCGTCTATAGAAATATTTAAGGATGCCTTCAAGGGTTGTTGATGTTTGAATACCGGGGACAGGTGGCATTTTGCTCCCAAAAAATAGTGTAGGCTATTTGCCTTAAACTCTAACGCCATCCCCTCCTATAAAGACTATCCTCTTAGAATTTTTATAAGGATAAATCAAGGACTTTCTTACAGTTGCAGTAATCCTTCCACCCACTGAACCAACACAAAGATCCATCTTGAGGTTCAACAACTCTTAATATCTTGAATAGATGAGGTTAAGGATATTAGATCCAATCCCAAATGGTCCAATAAGCATGGCTTATTCTTAGCTCAGGAAGCTAGTAAGCACTTTAGACTTTTATGCTCTTGATTCTTTGGTTTCTTTCTCCTCAATCTAACTATTGGTTAGGTTTTGTGTAGGAGTGACCCAAATCTCATTCATCAACTAGTTTCTAAGGTAGCAAGTAGGTGCTCCTCAAGTGTCCTCTATTTCATCATCATGGAAGAGGTCTTCCAAAGTAGAAGGCAATGCTTCTACTTAGGAGTCCATCTAAGGCCCTCGAAAGAGGAGGTGAGAGGAGGGAGGAAGTTGGTCTATAGGTGGAGAGTAGACAATGAAGGAGTAGGCGATACCTCACCCTGCCAAGTCCCTCTCTCGAGTCAATTCTACAAGAGAGGTCGTCTGACCACCAAACTCTTCTATTGCAAAGTCTACCAACTATGTTAGGAAGAAAGCAGCTGTGACTTTCACACCTGCAGCTCCCCCTCCTTGGATCAAAACATAGGTGAAGCCTTCTTCTCACTATGAAAGCTCCTCAAATGAGAAAACTAATACTAAAGAGTACTTTCTCGAGGATTTTGGGGACAGTGGGAGTCACTACATTGAGCAACTCCTTGTAGACTAGGTCTTCATGAAGGGGGCCTAAACTTGTGCTAATGTGAGTCATCTAAACTTCTCCATTATTGTTGCTCCTTTTTGCCTTTTTTGCTGAACCTTTGGTCTGATTAAAGGTACTATAATTTTTTTCATTATGTAGGTTGGCACTATTATGAAGCTTAGAAGCAAATGGCTTCTAAGAAGAATAAGGCCACTAAGGCCAAGGAGGATGTGAACCTCATCCATTCTCAACCCAATTCACTCCAGATTGAGGTTAGGAAGATAAGGAGGGAGGCAAAGGAGAGAAATCTCCTCCAAGCAGTGAGATTTGGCCTTAATGAGGCTAAAAGAACTTGAGGATAAGCAGAAGGCTGCACTGGTCCAAGCCAAAGATGAGGTAATGGCTACATTTCATTGGAGATCAGGATACATGAAGATTTTGAGGTTGGTCAAGATGCAAGCCATCCTTGAATTCAAAGCTAGTGATAAGTGTCTTCGAGAATGGGGCCTCCTTTCTACTAACTCCTTCTCCGAGGGCTATCTCTGCTGCAAGGACATGGTAAAGCAAACTCACCATAATCCTAACTTCAAGCATGATGATCTCCAAGTGGAACTCTATATTGACTTGAGGATCCACTGACTTAAGCAAGAGTATAAGGAGATCATTCAAATGGAGATAGGGGGTGAGTTGCCTTCAGAGAGAAAAGAGGGTCTATAAAGAGGGAAAAAGTCCCAAGACCAACATGTAATTTGAAGTGAAAACTTCGCACAAGGATCTTATGTCTTGGTAAAGTTTTAAGCTTTCGTTACTAGCTTATTACCGAAGTTGTATGCTTGGTGTAGAACTGAGATATTATGCCTAGTGTAGAACCAAGATTTTATGTTAAAGTCTTATGCCTTGGGTGGAACCGAGGTCTTATGCCTAGCTTAATGCCAAGGTCTTGTACATTAGGTGAACCAAGGTCTTATGTCTAGCTTAATATCAAGGTCTTATGCCTCAGGTGAATCAAGATTTTTACAGTTGGCTTATTACTAAGGTCTTATGCCTCAGGTGTACCTAGATTATTATCAAAGTCTTATGCCTCGAGGTAGAATTAAGGTCTTATGCATGGCTTATTGCCAAGGTCTTATGCCTTGGGTAGAATTGATGTATTATGCCTGGCTTAATTCTAAGGCATCATACCTCAGGTGAACTGATATTTTACACTTGGCTTATTGCTGAGGTCTTATGTCTGGGGTAGAACTAAGAACTTATGTCTGACTTAATGCCAAGGTCTTATACCTCGAGTGAACCGAGGTCTTACACTGAAGTTGCATCAAGACCCACATCAAAAGCCTGCTTGGCTTATTACTGAGGTCTTATGCCTAGGGTACATAAGAGATCTTATTCCTAGCTTAATAACAAGGTCGTATGCCTCAAGTAGAACCGAGGTCTTATGCTTGGCATAATATTAAGGTCTTATACCTTGGGTGAACTAAGGTCTTACTCTTAGCTTAATGTCAAGGTCTTATACCTCAGGTGAAAGAAGTCTTACGCCTGGCAAGGTAAGACCACGAGACATAAGATAGTTCCTCAACCCAGGTGCCTTTGGCTCTTTTGAGGCATTTCTTTATGCCTACAAGTAAGGTTTGATTAGTTACTTCAGCTTGGCCATTAGACTAGAGTTATGCCACCGAGGTGAACCTATGTTCTATGTAGAGGCTGCTATAGTGTTTCTTGAATCTAGAGCTATCAAATTGCTTTTCATTGTCTATAACCAACATCAGTGGTAGCTTGAACCTACAGATCACACTTTACCATCAGAACTCCTAAATCTTTCTCTTAGTAATCCTGGCTAAGGGTTCAGCTTTTACCCATTTGGTAAAGTAGTCAATAGTGACCACTAATTTTTCTTCATCCCGATGCTATCAGGAATGGACCTAAAATATTCATCCCCCATTAGTTGAAAGGCTATATATATTAGGTCTATTAGAGCTAAAATGTCAACCTGTGATGCAGCAAGGTATGTCTCTAATATTGTTTACACTTGGAGATGAATTTGGATGCCTCAGAGGTCACATTGGGCTAGTATTACCTTGTCTAAGGAGCTTATGAGCAAGAGTTCATCCTCCCCCAATGCTCTTGCATATATCTTCATGGACCTCTCGAAGGGCATTGTCAGCTTCTTTAGGCCTTAGACAATGGAGAAGAGGTTGTGTGAGAGACTTTTTATATAGAACTCCTTATGGGATGATGAAGTTTGAGACTAACTTCCTAATCTTTCAAACTACTTTGGTTCCTCCAAAAACTACCCATTTTGAAGTAGGAGGTGATGGGATCCATTATGGGATTGAAATTAACCACCCGGGATAGTGGAGACCTCGAGAGCAATCTTAAATCACAAATTAAAATTTATTTTAATTTAAAGTATGCTATCAAGTGTTATGTGAAAATGATGTCCAATTGGCACAAGCTCTTTGTTGATTACCCCGATGATTGTCAAGAAACTCCTAAAGTAAGAAATCTAACTAATACAATAGAGACATAAAAAGAAAAAAGTATTTGATTGATTTTGAGAAAGGGTTACATGGCTTTAGTAAGGGAATACCCTCACTTTATAATGACTATCAACATAGAATTATAAAAAACATAAAAGAAATAAAAAAAGAAAGAGTAGAGAAGAAGCTTTGATGTGTGTTGCTATCCCACTCCCCTATGTTGGACCACATGGAGTTTGACCCAAATTGACTTGGTCTTTGGTAGGTATTGATAGCATCATCCGATGGGACATAAAAGGGAATAGAAAAAGTTCAAAGTGTTTCTAATAGCTTTGAGCTTCAATGATGACTTCGTGATTTGAAATATTTTTATTAGCCAATAAGATATTGGTGATAACTTCATTGACCTTAAAGTGTTTCCAAAGTCAACAATGCGTAGGCAATTGCTTGTTTGGTTTTTGAAGTGTTTGCATAATCGATAAGGCGTAGGCAAAAACTTCTTCTTTAGTTTTTGAAGTGTTTTCATAATTGATAAGGTGTAGGTAATAACTTCTTTATTTTTTTGAAGTTTTGCCATAGCCAATAAGATGAGGTGATAACTTCTTTTAGTTTAGTAGAACCACCAATATCTTATAAGGTTGGGTATAGCTTTGAGAATCACATCATTAACTACTTTTAGGGTTGACTAGCTTGAAAGGACATATTGTCAATGGCTTTTGGGGTTGACTAGCTTGAAGAGGCACGTCATCAACTACTTTTGGGGTTGACTATCTTGAAGGGTGTATCGACAACTTCTTCTAGGGTTGGCTATCTTAAAAGGGTGCATCATCAATCGCTTCTGGGGTTGAGTAGCTTAAGGTGCGCATTGCCAACTACTTCTGGTGTTGACTAGCATAAAGAGACATATCATCAACTGCTTCTAGGGTTGACTAGCTTGAAGGGTACATCGCTAACTACTTCTGGGATTGACTAGCTTAAAAGGGCATGTTATCAACTACTTCAAGAGTTGACTAGCTTGAAGGGCACATTGCCAATTGCTTCTGGGATTAACTAGCTTAAAAGGACATATTGTCAACTACTTCAGGGGTTGACTAGCTTAAGGTGCATATCGCCAACTACTTCTGAGGTTGACTAACTTGAAGTGTGGCCAATAACTTTGAGCATGTTGGTATTTATATTCTTTAATTTGGTAGCATCACCAACGGCTTAGGGGGGTTGGGTATAGCTTTGATGTGTGGCTAACAACTTTGAGTGTGTCAATATTTAACTTTTTGATTTGAAAGTATCACCAATAGCTTGGGTGGTTGGGTATAGGTTTAAAGTGTGGCCAACATCTTTAATCATATTGGTGATTAACTTCTTTGGTTTGGCAGCACACTAATGGCTTATGTGCTTAGGTATAGCTTTGAAGTATGGCTGACAACTTTGAACATGTTGGCAATTAACTTCTTTAGTTTGTTAACATCACCAATGACTTATGGAGTTGGATATAGCTTTGAAGTATGGTCGACAACTTTAAGCATATTAGCAATTAATTTTTTTGATTTGATAGCATCACCAATGACTTATGCAGTAAGATATAGTTTTGAAGAATGGCTAAAGGTTTTTATAGAACACCTAGTGAGACTCAGTCTAACCTTATTTAGTTCTATTTCAACTAGTTCTAGCTCAGATCAAGATGGTAACATCACTTTTTGTTCATAACATTGGAGGATTGACAAAGGTTTAGCACATCCAGTGGGACTCAGTTTAACCCGATTTAGTTTTGTTGAGATTAATATAGTTTAGGTCTAAGTTTGACTTTATCTAACTTGAGTCAAGTTTGACTTTGTGTTGGACCTTTATCAAATTCGAGTTTGCTAGACTTCAATTCAAGTTTAAATCAATTTATTTGGACTTGGTTTTAGTTTAGCCTAGCTTGGTTTTACTTGACTTTGAGTTTGCCCTTTTAGTTTAGACTTGATTTAACCCAATCAAGGTTTAATTTGAGCTTAGTTCAATCCATATTGGATTTTATTTCAAATTAACCTAACTTGATCCTGATTAGGGTTGGGTCTGAACTAATATGATTTGGATTAACTGAACCTAGACTTTGAGTTTAGCATAATTTGGATTTAGTCCATTTATTTGATCAATTTAGGTCCATTTGAGCTAACTTTGCCTTTATATATTTATTGTAATTGAGTTACTTCATATTAATTAATTTGATTTGAAGGCTCCTAGCTATTTATGATGATTTTAGGTAAACTTGTGGTCCTATTTTAAACATGCGAACCTAAGGGTTGGCTTAGACGCAAGCTTGAAGGCAAGCTTAGAGGTGCAATCCCAAGGGTTGGTTAGGTGTGAGTCTGAATATTAGGCAAGTGTGAGCCTGAGGGCTAGCTAAGCGTGAGCCCGAAGGCTAGTTAGGTGCAAGCCTAAAGGCTGGCTTAGATGAGAGCCCGAAGGTTGGCGTAGGTGCAAGCCCAAAGGTTGGCTAAGATGCGACCCTAAGGCTAGTTGAGTGCAAGCCTGAAGACTAGCTAAGTGTGACCTGAAGGCTGGCTAAGTGCAAGTCCAAAGGCTAGCTAGGTGCAAGCCCGAAGGCTAGCTTGGGTGTAAGCTCAAAGGCTGGCTAAGTGCAAGTCCGAAGGCTAGCTTGGATGCGAGCTCGAAGGCTGGCCAAGTGTAGCTCAAAAGCTGAATTTGATGCAAGCCTGAAGGATAGATAAGTGCAACCCTGAGGGCTAGCTTGAATGTGAGCTCGAAGGCTAGCTAAGTACAAGCTTGAAAGCTAGCTTGGATGAGGGCTTGAAGGCTGGCTTTGGTGTAAGCCTGAAGGCTGGCTGAGTATGAGCCCAAAGGCTGGCTAAGTATGAGTCCAAAGATTGGCTAAGTGTGAGCTTGAAGGTTAGCTGGGTGTGAGCTCAAAAGCTAGCTTGGGTGCCAACCTGAAGGCTAGCTGAGTACAATCTCAAAGGTTGGCTTGGATGTGAGCCCAAAGGCTGTCTAAGTGCAAGCCTAAAGTCTAGATTGGGTGAGAGCTCAAAGATTATTGAGTGCAAGCTTGAAGGCTAGCTTGGATGCTAGCCAAAAGGCTGGTTAAGTGTGAACTTAAAAATTAGCTTGGATACGAGTCTAAAAGCTGGCTTAGATGTAAGATCGAAGGCTGACTAAGTGTGAGCTCGAAAGCTAGCTTGGATATGAGCCCAAAGGCTAGCTCAAGTGAGAGCTCGAAGGTTGGCTTAAGTGCGAGCCCAAAGGTTGGTTAAGTGCAAGCCCGAAGGTTGGCTTGGATGCTACCCCAAAGGCTGGCTTGGATTTTAGGTACGATCTTGAAAGCTGACTTGGGTCTGAGCCCGAAGGCTAGCTAAGTGTGAGCTTAAAAGTTGGCTTGTATGCTAGCCCAAAGGCTGGCTAAGTGCGAGCTCAAAAGCTGGCTTGGATGTGAGATTGAATGTTAGTCAAGTGTGAGCCTGAAGGCTAGCTCGGGGTGATGAGGATCTGCTATCTTCGAGGGACTATGGGTGGTCACAAGCAGTGTCGGGAGTTCATCATCTTAGTAGAGCCATAGATGGCTATAGTGTTGGTCGAGTTTTGTCTTCTTTTTTCCTTATTTTTGCCTTTTTTTTCTTTTTTAAATTTTGCATAACAACTTTCTATATTTTTTTATTTCTTCTTCTTCCTCAACCTTGAAACCATTCTCCCCTATGTTGGTTAGATTTTTTTCCCCCAGCAACCTTTTTTATTTTTTTATTCCTGTTTTTTTACTTCTTCTTCAAACTCACCCGAAACCCCACAAACCCTCTACTTTCTTCTCATGATCAAACCATAGTGGCCTGATCCCTTCTTCACCCAAATTCAGCCATTTTTGGCTAGATCTAGCTTAGCTTCTATGCAGCAATGCAGTAGAGTGGCCCTACCTCTCAATCTCATGGTCGGATCTAGCCTACAATTGCAATAGGCTACCACTCAATGTGAGTGTAGGCAGCGGCCTGGTGGCTCAGCAATGGCGGAAAGGAGGCTAGAGCAGTGTGAGATAAAATTGGGGAGGATATCTCCTCAAGCGGTTGGCGATGTGGAGTGAAGACCCATGTGGGCATGGACCAACAGAGCAATGGCTGGTGGGGAGGCGCAAGCTCCGGGTGAGTGACTCAGTGATGGCTACTCATGGGCAAGGCTACAAAAGGGTGTCACGATACTGGAGGTGGTGTATAGTTCGAGCAACCATGGCCAAGGCTTTTTGTAGGTGATGGTGGCAATGGCATGATGACCGATGGAGCAATAAGCAATAGATAGCATGAGGCAAGGAGGAGTGAATTCACCATGGTTGGGAAGATTGGCAAACCTTAGGCTGGCATGGAGGCCACTAGGGGTAGTGAATGGTGATTGGTGTCCAAGCAGAGGTGCAATTGGTGTTTCACAAGCAAAGTGCAAGCACAGTGGGCAACAAGTTGGCATGAGTAGTCAGCGATCAATAGGGGTGGTTCTACAACATTGGGGAGGAGGAGAGCAAAGAAACACAAAAAAAAAAAAATCAAACACAAGATAAGATTTGACAGCCTTTATTGTTCTTTGCCTTGAATTCTCCTCTTGCTTGTCTCTTACAGACTCTGACTATTTTTTTAGTTTGCTCTTAGTGCTAATCTCTCTTCTGCTCCTCTAATTTTTTGATCTCTGGTGGCTTTTTCTTTAGGTCAACAAATTTACATACGACTCAAAGAGATGAAGTTGGACTAAAAATGATCTCCTTTATTTGAATTTTTGAATGATCGATGTGGATATAAATAGATATGGATATGACTTATCTAGAATTTGGATGAACTTGTGAAGAGATATAAATAAGTTTATCTGTTGTAGATGATGAAATTTGAAAGTTCTACTCGTCCTGGATATTAAAATCATAGATGGGTTATTTGCAAAATTTTTTGAAAAATTAGACTAAATTATAATTTTATTATCTTCAGGAGGTTATTTTGCAAATAGGACTTGTTTATAAAGTTTTAAAACTTCTAGAGTCCTTTTTGAATAAAATTTGGACTTATTTATAAATAAAATTTTTTGAGGGAGTTATTTACAAAAGTTAAAATTTTAGGGGCTTAGTTGCAAATACAAAATTTTGGAGGGGTTTATTTATAAATATAGAATTTCATTAGGATTAAATTATAATTATCAATCTTTTGAAGAATTTATTTGTAAATCCTAAATTTTGCAGGACTAATTTAGAATTTTAGAATTTCGTTGAATTTTTTCGTAAAATTCTTATTCTAGGGACCTGTTTATAAGAAAAATCCATGTAAGGACCCATTTATGAAGATTTATTTAGTTTATAGACTTATTTATAAAATTCTTATATTTTATGCTTTTGGCCTAGATTTTAGATGGATTTTTGGCCCAATTTTGGTCCAAGTATCTAGCCCACTCAATCCTCTTTAGTTTGAGCCCAAATTTCTTAAGAATTTAAGTTCAAATTGAGCTTAATTTTTGACCAAACTCAAACGTAATTTAAGTCTAACCGAGACCCATATTGAGCCATAATTTAGTGATATATAAGTCTCATATTTAATTATGGCAAATATCAACTCAAATAAATTATCCCCTTCATAGCTTCTTCTCTAGTTCTAATGAGAGGAGAGGGTGTGAACAATTCTCAAGTACTTTCCCCTACATCAATATTTCAGGAGTTGACTATATGGGTTTAAATTATCACATGAGAGTGGACTTAGATTGACATGTGGAAGTGGGCTTAGTTTGCTACATAGAAATAGACTTAATTTACCACAAGAAGTAGATTTAGGTTACCATATGAAAGTGGATTTAGGTTGTCATGTGGAAGTGGACTTAAATTGCTATATGAAAGTGGACTTGGTTTGCCACATAAAAGTGAACTTGGTTTGCCATGTAGAAGTGAGCTTAAGTTATCACATAAAAGTGAATTTGATTTGTCACATAAAAGTGGACTTAAGTTGTCCTATGAAAGTGGACTTAATGTGCCATGTAAATGCAGGCTTAGTAACCATGCAAGATGGATGGAGTTTTGTGTCCATATTTTACTACAAGAAACATAAAGTGCATATTTGACTGGACGTTCCTTGTTGAGGAAATTGGACGTTTCGCCATAGATAAAACATGAATAGTTTGATTGTTATTGTTGTTGCCCCCAAGGCTTAGGATAGTACCTTTTAAGGAATCGACCATTAATTGGTGGTATAGGCCTTTCCCCTTTATCATTGATCAATTGGTAGGATCTCCCTTCAAATATCCTCTCAACAATATAAGGCTTGTTTTGGTTTGGGATTATGGCACTTCTCAGAACTAAGACCATTTCTCCCTTCTAGAATAACCTAAGTCAAGCCAATTTGTTGTAGGCCCTAGCCATTTTTACTTAAATACATTTTCAGATTTTGTTGTGCCATGAGTCTTGTCCATCCAAAGAGTCTATCTTGTCAAGGCAAACATGAACATTATCTTCTCTTATGATTTCTTCTTGAAAGACAATCCTTAAAGAGGGGATTTGCACTTTCAATGGCAAGACTACCTTAATCCTAAACACCAATGCATATGGTGTTGATTCGGTTGGGGTTTGATATGTGGTGTAATAGGCCCATAGCACCTCAGCAAGCTTTTGGTGCTAATCTTTCATGTTTCTAGCAACAACATTTTTCAAGATCTTGGAGAGGGTCTTGTTGAATGCCTCAACTAACCCATTAGCTCTCATGTTGTAGATGGATGAATATCTCCAATCTATCTAGCGATGATGCATGAATCATCCTACCTTGAAGCTTCTAAAAAGTGGTCCATTATCAAAAATGATCCTTTGAGGGACACCAAATTGGTACAAGATATTGTCTTGAAAGAAGTGGGTAATAGTATTAGCCTTTACCTCTTTCAATGGAATCGTTTCAGCCCACCGAGAAAAATAGTCGGTTACTGCTAGTATGAAGTGATAGCCTCTAGAAGAAGATGGTTTGATTGGGTTGATGATGTTTGTATCCCATACCTCAAATAGCCATGAGGACACTATTATATGTAAAGGATTTAGGTGTTGATGGATGAAGTCACCATAAATTTGGCATAGGTGACATCTTCCAGCATACTCGATGCAATCTTCTATCATTGTGGGCCAATAGTAGCCCATACATTTAATCTTCATCATCATTTTTGGGTCTGATTGATGAGCCCCACAGACTCCAGAATATACTTCATACATAACTTATTCAACCTCTTTGTTTAAGAAATAATACAGAAGTAGTTAATTGAAGGACCTCCTATAAAGAGTGTCATTGATAAGCAAAAAAGAACATGGCCCTCTTTTGAGTTGTATATGTATAAATTTATCTTCTGGGAGTTCTTCATTTTTTATGTAGTTGATGAATGATATTCTCCAATATATGGCCTCTTCTACTTGTTTAGATTTAGCCTTCTCATGCTTGATGCTAAAAACTGAGCTCATCACTTTCTACTATGAACTGTGATTAGAATTTCTTCTTGATCAAGGTCAACCAATGTCTTGGCTATTTTGGCTAAGGAGTCAGCTTCCACATTGATGGATCAAGAAATCTTAGTTATTTGAATATATGGGATTTGCCTTATGAGCTCTTGAGCCTTTTCATGGTATTTCAGGAGCTTAGATCTATGGACATTATATTTACTTTAGACCTGGCTGATAACCAGTTGTGAATCATTGAAAATATATAGGCATAATATTCCCATATTGAGGGTCATTTCCAGTCCTACAATTAGGGCCTCATATTCAGCATCATTATTTGTACATGGTTTTGGGAGAGAAGATAAGTATCATAAAATGCCCCCATGCAAAGTGACATAAACTACTCTAATGCCTGCTTTGATTTGTGAAAGCTTTGGTCTGATTCCTAGTTTGATGGGTGATGCTCTATCAAATATAGCTTCTAGTAAGGTTCCTCTTCTTCGACTAAAGGATGTCTTTATCAAGGAGTTCACAACTTAGAGAAGAATCATCTTATACTGGATGAGCTATAAGAAAATCAACAAGGGCTTGCCCTTTGACTGCCTTCTAGGAGTAAATTTCATATTGTATTCCATAAGGATTAAAGCCCATAGCCTTCTAGTGAGTACAAACTGAGTCATCAGGTACTTTATGGGATCAATCTTTGATACTAAAATGATTTGATGAGAAAGCAAATAATCTCTCAGCTTCTTGACTAAGAATATGAGTGCCAGATAATGCTTTTCGATGGGGGAGTAGTTATTTTCTGCCCCCACTAACATTCTACTCAGATAGTAGAGTGCATTTTCTTTACCATCTTTATTATTCTGGACAAGAAATGCCCCCAGGGATCCTTCCGTTGCTGCTGTGTAGAAGGTAAGGGGTTGTTTGAGCAGAGGTGCTACAAGGACTAGTGGCTTTAGGAGATACCGCTTAATCTCTTCAAAACCTTATTGGCAATCTTGATCCCAAATAAATGGAGTATCCTTCTTCATCAACTTGGAGAAGGGTTTGTATTTTCTAGAGAGATTTGAAATAAATCTTCTTATGTATGAGAGTCGGCATTAGAATACCTTAATTGCTTTAAATTACTAGGTGGTGGCATATCAAAGATAGCTTTAATCTTAGATGGATCAATTTTAATCCCTCAATGTTTAACAATAAAGCCGAGAAATTTTCATGATGATACCCTGAAAGCACACCTCATAGGATTCATCTTTAAGTTATATCTCCCAAGGTGGTTGAATACCACTCTTAGATCTTAGACGTACCTATCTTTGGTCTTAGTTTTAACTATCAAGTCATCCACATAACATTTTACTAATTGGTGTGGAAGGGCATCAAAGATTTAAGTTTGGACCTTCTGATAAGTGGTGCCTGCATTCTTAAGCCCAAGGGTTATCACCTTGTAGCAGTAAATGCCAATTAGTATCCTAAAGGCCATATGTTTCTCATCATCAAGATGCATCTTGATTTGATTATATCTTGAAAAACCATCCATGAAAGAGAATATTTTTAAATAACTATATATAATATAAAAAACCCAACTTATTGCTTCGTATTTTTGAGATCCCAAGAAATAGTCACTATACGACTGGATCGATCATATACTTGTAGCAAATGAAATTTCTCCCATAACATAAAAAATCTAATTATGAGTTGTAAAACACAATAAGGGGATGTGTATAAATGAAAGATGATCGCAAGAGAAAACAAAAAAATCTAATTCTTTCAGAATATATAGCTTTACAATTTAAAAATATAGTTTCATTTCGAAAGGCAATGAGAAAGGCGATTGAATTAACTGAATAAATGCACAAAAAAGGAATTCAAGTGCAAATAGCAAGGCGTATCGACGGAAACGAAATTGCACGTGTCGAATGGATCAGAGAAGCGTAGGGCTCCTTACAAAAAATTTGTGCTAAAATTGATCATTGAACTTTCCAATTCGAATACTATGGAGTATTAGGGTTAAAATGGATATTGTAGATGAGGACTCATTGGACCTTTCTTTATTTCGTTTTGCCATTCTGGTTCTGACTAGTGTCTAGCAATAGAAACAAATTTGTTCTTTCATTTATTAACTGGTCCGTTCATTTATGAAATATGAAACAAAAATAGCAATTCGATTCTAGCTCTTTAATTCTATAAGGTTGAATAAAAATTTGGTTGACCATTTTTTTCAGAGTAAAATTGCTATGCTTAGTGTGTGACTCCTTCTTCAAAGTAACTTTAAAGTTTAGAGTTGGGTTAGGATTTCATAGATTATTGACCCCCACTCTACACTTAATAACTATATATAATATAAAAAAACCAACTTATTGCTTCGTATTTTTGAGATCCCAAGAAATAGTCACTATACGACTGGATCGATCATATACTTGTAGCAAATGAAATTTCTCCCCTAACATAAAAAATCTAATTATGAGTTGTAAAACACAATAAGGGGATGTGGATAAATGAAAGATGATCGAAAGAGAAAACAGAAAATCTAATTCTTGCAGAATATATAGCTTTACAATTTAAAAATATAGTTCATTTCGAAAGGCAATTGAATTAACTGAATAAATGCACACAAAAGGAATTCAAGTGCAAATAGCAAGGCGTATCGACGGAAAAGAAATTGCACGTGTCGAATGGATCAGAGAAGGGAGGGCTCCTCCACAAACAATTTGTGGTAAAATTGATCATTGAAATTTACAATTTGAACTATCTATCGAGTATTAGGCGTTAAAATTCGGATATTTGTAGATGTGGACTAATGGACCGTTCTTTATTTGTTTTGCCATTCTGGTTCAGACTAGTGTCTAGCCATAGAAACAAATTTGTTCTTTCATTTATTAACTGGTCCTTTCATTTATGAAATATGAAACAAAAATAGCAATTGGATTCTAGTTCTTTCATTCTATAAGGTTGAATAAAAATTTGCCCATTTTTTTGAGAGTAAAATTGCTATGCTTAGTGTGTGACTCCTTCTTTAAAGTTACTTTAAAGTTTATTGTTGGGTTAGGATTTCATAGATTATTGAACCCCACTCTAAACTTAATAACTATATATAATATAAAAAAACTAACTTATTGCTTCGTATTTTTGAGATCCCACGAAATAGTCACTATACGATTGGATCGATCATATACTTGTAGCAAATGAAATTTCTCCCATAACATAAAAAATCTAATTATGAGTTGTAAAACACAATAAGGGGATGTGGATAAATGAAAGATGATCGAAAGAGAAAACAAAAAAATCTAATTCTTGCAGAATATATAGCTTTACAATTTAAAAATATAGTCTCATTTCGAAAGGCAATGAAAAAGGCGATTGAATTAACTGAATAAATGCACACAAAAGGAATTCAAGTGCAAATAGCAAGGCGTATCGACGGAAAAGAAATTGCACGTGTCGAATGGATCAGAGAAGGGAGGGCTCCTCTACAAACAATTTGTGCTAAAATTGATCATTGAACTTTACAATTGGAACTATCTATGGAGTATTAGGCGTTAAAATTCGGATATTTGTAGATGAGGACTAATGGACCTTTCTTTATTTGTTTTGCCATTCTGGTTCAGACTAGTGTCTAGCAATAGAAACAAATTTGTTCTTTCATTTATTAACTGGTCCTTAAATTTATGAAATCTGAAACAAAAATAGCAATTCGATTCTAGCTCTTTAATTCTATAAGGTTGAATAAAAATTTGATTGACCATTTTTTTTAGAGTAAAATTGCTATGCTTAGTGTGTGACTCCTTCTTTAAAGTAACTTTAAAGTTTAGAGTTGGGTTAGGATTTCATAGATTATTGAACCCCACTCTAAACTTAATAACTATATATAATATAAAAAACCAACTTATTGCTTCGTATTTTTGAGATCCCAAGAAATAGTCACTATACGACTGGATCGATCATATACTTGTAGCAAATGAAATTTCTCCCAGAACATAAAAAATCTAATTATGAGTTGTAAAACACAATAAGGGGATATGGATAAATGAATGATGATACAAAGAGAAAACAAAAAATCTAATTCTTGCAGAATATATAGATTTACAATTTAAAAATATAGTTTCATTTCGGAAGGCAATGAGAAAAGCGATTGAATTATATGAATAAATGCACACAAAAGGAATTCAAGTGCAAATAGCAAGGCGTATCGACGGAAAAGAAATTGCACGTGTCGAATGGATCAAAGAAGGTAGGGCTCCTCTACAAACAATTTGTGCCAAAATTGATCATTGAAATTTACAATTCAAACTATCTATGGAGTATTAGGCGTTAAAATTCGGATATTTGTAGATGAGGACTAATGGACCTTTCTTTATTTGTTTTGCCATTCTGGTTTTGACTAGTGTCTAGCAATAGAAACAACTTTGTTCTTTCATTTATTAACTGGTTCTTTCATTTATGAAATATGAAACAAAAATAGCAATTCGATTCTAGCTCTTTAATTCTCTAAGGTTGAATAAAAATTTGATTGACCATTTTTTTTAGAGTAAAATTGCTATGCTTAGTGTGTGACTCCTTCTTTAAAGTAACTTTAAAGTTTAGAGTTGGGTTAGGATTTAATAGATTATTGAACCGCACTCTACACTTAATAACTATATATAATATAAAAAAACCAACTTATTGCGTCGCATTTTTGAGATCCCAAAATCGTCAATAACGACTGGGATGGATCGATCATCTACTTGTAGCACATCAATTTTCTCCCATAACATAAAAATCTAATTATGCGTTGTACAAAACACAATAAGCGGATGTGGATAAATGAAAGATGATAAAGATGATTAGAAAGAGAAAACAAAAAATCTAATTCTTGCAGCATATATCGCTTACCAATTAAAAAATAGTTCATTCGAAAGGCAATGGAGAGAAAGGCGTTGACTTAAACTGAATTAAATGCCACAAAAGGAATTCCATGCAAATAGCAAGGCGTATCGATGGAAAAGAAATTGCACGTGTCGAATGGATCAGAGAAGGGAGGGCTCCTCTACAAACAATTTGTGCTAAAATTGATCACTGAAATTTACAATTCGAACTATCTATGGAGTATTAGGCGTTAAAATTTGGATATTTGTAGATGAGGACTAATGGACCTTTCTTTATTTGTTTTGCCATTTTGGTTCAGACTAGTGTCTAGGAATAGAAACAAATTTGTTCTTTTATTTATTAACTGGTCCTTTCATTTATGAAATCTGAAACAAAAATAGCAATTCAATTCTAGCTCTTTAATTCCATAAGGTTGAATAAAAATTTGATTGACCATTTCTTTTATAGTAAAATTGCTATGCTTAGTGTGTGACTCCTTCTTCAAAGTAACTTTAAAGTTTAGAGTTGGGTTAGGATTTCATAGATTATTGAACCCCACTATACACTTAATAACTATATACAATATAAAAAAACCAACTTATTACTTCGTATTTTTGAGATCCCAAGAAATAGTCACTATACGACTGGATCGATCATATACTTGTAGCAAATGAAATTTCTCCCATGACATAAAAAATCTAATTGTGAGTTGTAAAACACAATAAGGGGATGTGGATAAATGAAAGATGATTGAAAGAGAAAACAAAAAATCTAATTCTTGCAGAATATATAGCTTTACAATTTAAAAATATAGTTTCATTTCGAAAGGCAATGATAAAGGCGATTGAATTAACTGAATAAATGCACACAAAAGGAATTCAATTGCAAATAGCAAGGAGTATCGACGAAAAAGAAATTGCACGTGTCGAATGGATCAGAGAAGGGAGGGCTCCTACACAAACAATTTGTGGTAAAATTGATCATTGAAATTTACAATTCGAACTATCTATCGAGTATTAGGCGTTAAAATTCGGATATTTGTAGATGTGGACTAATGGACCGTTCTTTATTTGTTTTGCCATTCTGGTTCAGACTAGTGTCTAGCCATCGAAACAAATTTGTTCTTTCATTTATTAACTGGTCCTTTCATTTATGAAATATGAAACAAAAATAGCAATTGGATTCTAGTTCTTAATTTCTATAAGGTTTAATAAAAATTTGATTGACCATTTTTTTAGAGTAAAATTGCTAAGCTTAGTGTGTGACTCCTTCTTTAAAGTTACTTTAAAGTTTAGAGTTGGGTTAGGATTTCATAGATTATTGAACCCCACTCTAAACCTAATAACTATATATAATATAAAAAAACCAACTTATTGCTTCGTATTTTTGAGATCCCAAGAAATAGTCACTATACGACTAGATCAATCATATACTTGTAGCAAATGAAATTTCTCCCATAACATAGAAAAACTAATTATGAGTTGTAAAACACAATAAGGGGAGGTGAATAATTGAAAGATGATGGAAAGAGAAAACAAAAAATCTAATTCTTGCAGAATATATAGCTTTACAATTTAAAAATATAGTTTCATTTCGAAAGGCAATGAGAATGGCGATTGAATTAACTGAGTAAATGCACACAAAAGGAATTCAAGTGCAAATAGCAAGGCGTATCGACGGAAAATAAATTGCACGTGTCGAATGGATCAGAGAAGGGAGGGCTCCTCTACAAAAAATTTGTGCTAAAATTGATCATTGAAATTTACAATTCGAACTATCTATGGCGTATTAGGCGTTAAAATTCGGATATTTGTAGATGAGGACTAATGGACCTTTCTTTATTTGTTTTGCCATTCTGGTTCAGACTAGTGTCTAGCAATAGAAACAAATTTATTTTTTCATTTATTAACTGGT